>OX421507.1:10472899-11072899 GCA_949126835.1 Anisus vortex | reverse complement strand
AACTTAAATCATGGATCATGCCTCTTTCATGCGTGAAACGTAATAAAATAAAAGTAGAACTGTTACAACTGTTTATACTATCCGAATAAAATTACAATGACTCTTATTACAATGTTGTCTTGTGTAGTATTTAAAAAAAAAAAGTATTTTTAGAGTTGGCAACACCGGCGGCAGTAAAGCAGCAGTTTGAAATTGAATCTACTATCAACTTTCAACAGAAAGAATCAGTGAGCTATGTTACTATGTTCTGCTACAGTTTGAATTATCTTATACGGTAAGTGTACAGACGTTCCTTCTAGGTAGAAGATTATTACGTCCACTTGGCCCAAAACTCCTGCAGGGCGACAGGGATCCGCCGGTGGCAGGGCTAGAACCCGCGACCTGCCAGTTGGTTTTTGGTTGACAGTCCGGTGATCTAACCGCTGGACCAGCCGGCTTCACAATTACACCTGTTAGAAAATAATAAGTATAATAGAAAATAATAAGTATAATATAAACGTGTATCTATCTATATTTCATATCATACTGCCATTATAGGCTAAAGTTTAATAATAATAGGCCCACAACGCACAAATCTTCTTAATATTATTTAAATTTATTAAATTAAATCTATAATCTTATTAATCTAGACTAGGTCAAGTAGGTCTAGATCTAGTCTAGATATAGAATCTAGACTAGACCTAGACCTAGATTTAGATAGATCTATTTATTTTACTAAAATTTATTTTTATTATTAATTTTTTTTAGAAGTTTAGTAGTTAGTTAAGTTAGTAGACAATAAAGTTGGAGTTTCAATGTGACAATTTCAATATCAATAAATAACAATCACTCCTTCTGAGACTTCGTAATCACATTTAAATTTTATTAAAGTAATTTAATTATCTTTCAATTTTTTACAGAGCTGTGGAAAAAATTGATTTCAAAAATTCAAAATCAGGACTACTGGCTGGGTCAAATATATCTTAGAATAGGCCCTATCTAAAATCTGAAATAGTTTCAAGAATGGAGTCTTCTGTGCTACACGATGCAGATGACTATCGTAGTCTTCTTGAGGAACTAGAGGTAAATGCAGCTATGTTTTTATAGAGTTATTCATTATAACATTTTTTAAATCTTTATTTTTTTTATAAATTAGAGATTAAGTAAAATTTGCATAAATATTAAAGTTATGCATTATTATGGACATCTAAGGTGCAGCATGGGATTAAACTAAATAAAATACATTGATTGACATCATTCATCATATTTGACAAATTCGGACAAGTTAGCAGGGTCATTATTTAGTCCCACTTGCATCTTGTAAAAGGGGACTAATAGTTTTTTTTCAAAAGGGTTTAACACTGGTACATAAAAAAAAGTGTGTTACAGTTTGACAGAGGTTCAGATTGCACTGCACAAGATAGATTTGAGCCCTCCCAGTTGGGTGGTGAGAGCCAATGACCAATGACTAAAATGCTGTAAAGATACTTGGATCCAAAATATGATTTCACATAAATCCTGGCTCAATGTAAGCCACTCTCAGTTGGTGAGCATACAATCAAAAACACTTGAACCATGGGGGATTGATAAAAAAAAAAGCCACAAGTCTAGTTAATGCAAAACGAACATTACTGTTTGAAAAAGTTTCTTTCAGAACAAATAAAGCTGTTGGCCACACGTAAAAGTTGCAACAAAACTAATTATCTCTTTAAAACCTGTTCACTGTAATAGCTTTCAAACTTTCAAAAGTGCTAATCAGACTTAAAATCCAATATCTTTAACCCTTTTTTTTTTATCTACATTTATTTTGTCATCAAGCAGTACCTTTCACACATAATTATATAACATTTGCACGATGTTCTCAAAAGTTATTGATTTTTATGTTGTTGTTTTTTAAGTAAAAGTAATTTAAATTTGAACTTTTATTTTTAGCTGAAGAAGCAAGAGCTTCACAGTGCTCATCAGAGCATAGAAATCTTAAAAAGGAATGTTCAGCATTTAGAAGATGAGAATACAGACATTAGGCATGAGTTGGATGAATCTGTTAGAAAGCTTCGAGGAAAAAAAAATGATGAGCATTTGAAATTTGATGACGTCTATAAACAAAAGGTACTACTGCAGTGATAACATTATTTTCTATGTTAAGTTACGAACATAACATGTTTACTTAGTTTATAAAAAAAAATTACTACTGTATAATAACATGGATGAAGAAACTAATGACAGGGGAAATAGATTGCAGATCTGGAGCATTGCTTAGAGGTTACGCAGGCTTCAGAGCGGGCAGCTAAAGAAGAAAGGAGGGTGCTTAAACATGTCTTGGACACTGCCACTTCCTGTGTGCCACCAGCATCAGGGCAAGATGAAGAAATAATTCATGAACTACAGTGCAAACTGACCCTGCTGGAAGAGGAAAAGGTATTCATTGTAATCTTTCTAGTACCAGGCACATCTTTAACACTTTTACAATTTTATACTCGTAGGGTCAGGTGCGTATCTTGCCCTCATGCAGTATTGCTAAAGTATCTATTGTAAATACAAAAAAAGTATTTAAACCTTTCACCCACATTTATTTAATAGAATTTTTTTTTTTACATTTTTTAAAATTTACTTAAAAAAAACAATGACTGAGTTTTTTTGGTGTGGAACAGTAATGGTTGTCAGACACATGGCATATAGTGTGAAATAATGTGCATTATTGTTGGAATAATATACCTATGAAGCTATGCAATGTGTAGTGAGTGACAAAATAAGATCAGAACTGAGAAGGTTAAGTCTTGTGTATTTTATTCAATTTATTGTATAATAATTTATTTTAGCCGTCCACATTGTTAAGATGGTTCCTGCTATCTTGGTGCATGTGATTTGATTGGCTACAGTGTGAATACAGTGACTTACCCCATCATCATTCTTTGGCTCCTTAGTCTCAAAAGACAATTAGGTTCCTAGGGCCCCTTGGGTTGGGTTTGCACCAGCTTTTTAGTGGTTGCTGTGGCTCTGGACTCCAGTTTTCAAGAGACACATTCTGTTGCATTTCCACCTAAAGTTGGAGCAATAAAGCCTGGCCTGAACAAATACATAATCTATCTTTCTTTTTATGTTTTATTACTTAGCAGTTTTGTTTTATAGAAATGACTTTTTAATGCAATTGATAGTGGGGTAGGTGTTATAGTCAGTCCTACATTCGGAGCTATGTAGTAGTAGTTCTTACAAGAGCCAGCTAGGTAGCTATTTTAAATCAAGATCGACAAAGAAATGAGGAGAGGATGCAGTTAGTATCATCAAAATAATAGACACAAATTCTCTATTGTATCTTTGTGTTAAATGTTCAGGAAGGAGGGTTGGGGGAACTGCACATATGTTGGCTTTGTAAAGTCTGAACACCAATAAAAAAAAATGATTCTTCTTATTATTATCTACAGCATAAGGGTCTTCTTGAACTGGGAATTGAACCTAGTTGCTAGTATTTGCAGCCTTTTGATATCTTTTGAGCACCAAAATACTCCCACCGACTCCCTCCACCCTTTGTAGTTTACTCTTACCAACACCAAAATCTCAACTTTATCCCCCCCTCCTCCATTTCAGACAGAAATGCTCACTCAAAATAATTGCCTTATGCACAAAGAGGAACAACTACTCACTTAAAATTTGAAATAAATGAATGGTTGACAAACATTCCTGTGCAGTTTGTAATTTTAAATGCAATTTCTGAACGTGGGTTTGGATTTCTCACATATAGCTAACAAAAACAAAATTATTTTTCCCCCCCCACTAGGCATCATTGAAAGAGAGACTAGTGGAAGCTGCCCTTGAGCATCAGAGGCTGGCCAATGAGCTGAGTTCACTGAACCAAGAGTTGAAAGAGAAAGAAGGGGAGGTTATTTGTCTGGAGAGCCAGTTCACTTCCCAGTGCAATATAAATGAAGTAAGCAATGTCTACAATAAGACTCTGAGGAATCAGAAATAAGACTTTCTTAATTTTAGAATCATAATTATTTTTTTTAGATTGTGCACTAATGCTCATTAGAAGTACCTCTTTGAGCTGGCTGGTGCAAGCAGTATTTAACAAAGGAGTTTGATTTGTCGCCAGCCATTGATGCTGACTAAGGTGTCACTTGTGATCATTTTAGGCCTTTTTGTTCAGTTTTCTTTTGGTATTCAGGAGAAAATTGTTGTTGGCATGTAATCCTCTATAATATAGTTTATTTAAGAACTGTTAAGACTAGTGTCTGACAGAGTAGACAATTTCTACTGAGTACTAAATCTGAGTATTAGGGCATAGTAGTGGACGTAGAAGTGGCAATTCCCGAGTTTTAGCTTTCATATGCAAAACTTATTTCCTGGATATCTCCCCTTCCCATCCTTTACGCCCTGTTATGCCTTAATTTACAACAATAGCAGTTGTTAGGAGTTTAAGAAGACAAGAGCACAGGCACTAGACCCAAACCCTGAGGGGGAAGAGAAAAGTAGTGAGAGAAGGCAGATTTGGAGGAGGAGGTCGGCTGTCAGCAGAGGCTGTCGGCCTCACTTTGACCCAACAGAGGAAAGCCGCCCTAAGATAGATCCTACTGGAGAGGTGTAAATTAACGCCCTATACTTCATCGGGGACACACCAGATTAAATAAAAAGTAGGAGTTTGATCAAACTGATCGAGTCTAAATTGGGCATTAAAAGTTTGATATTTATTAAAATATACAGTTTTAACCTTTTTTTTTAAATTTGTAATTATTTGTCTGTGTATTATTTACAAAGGCAAATAGAGTTTAAAAATGGGATAATTGTCAGAGGCGAATGTCCGAGACTATTTCCAGTTAGGCCCTGGTCAAAACTCAATTTAACCCCCCCTCCCCCACCATCATTTAAAGAAATCCTATATTTGCTACAGATCATAGCATATCCTAGTACAATTTCAAAATTTTGTGAACTTTTTTTTTTGTCATAGCGTTTGCGTGATGAAAATCTTGAACTTAGAGCCAAACTGGAAAAAGATGAGATTCCAATTGATTCCAATACAAAGGGAAATTCTCTATTTGCTGAGGTAAAGTTTCGTTTAAATTCTGATCTTAACTGCTTACTTTTTTTAATGTCATCTAGTATGTGCTCACCTACATACCTACAAGTACATACCTACATGCACATACCTACAACTTGCTTTATAAGAGAGATTAATGGCCAAATGTCCTGTTACTTTTCTAAATATGCTACAGCAAAAACAACTGGTTGTGCTTAGCATTACCTTGTTCAAGCCAATTTGTCGTGCGTTCTGGGCAACAAAAAGTAAAAAAACACAACAAATAACAATGATTTCAATGAAAGTTTGTAATAGCTTTCAGTTTTTAAAGAAATGTTGGTATAAATCTTTGTTCCAGGTTTAATTCAGTTGAAAACAAAATTATATTCATTCTGGATGAAACTAGTTTTCATTTGCTGGTTTCTAGACTCTTGTAAGGAAAAATGAATATATGTTAAGTATATGTGTAATGAATATATGTTAAGTATATGTGTAATGAATATATGTTAAGTATATGTGTAATGAATATATGTTAAGTATATGTGTAATGAATATATGTTAAGTATATGTGTAATGAATATATGTTAAGTATATGTGTAATGAATATATGTTAAGTATATGTGTAATGAATATATGTTAAGTATATGTGTAATGAATATATGTAAGTATATGTGTAATGAATATATGTTAAGTATATGTGTAATGAATATATGTTAAGTATATGTGTAATGAATATATGTTAAGTATATGTGTAATGAATATATGTTAAGTATATGTGTAATGAATATATGTTAAGTATATGTGTAATGAATATATGTTAAGTATATGTGTAATGAATATATGTTAAGTATATGTGTAATGAATATATGTTAAGTATATGTGTAATGAATATATGTTAAGTATATGTGTAATGAATATATGTTAAGTATATGTGTAATGAATATATGTTAAGTATATGTGTAATGAATATATGTTAAGTATATGTGTAATGAATATATAGCTTAAGTATATGTGTAATGAATATATAGCTTAAGTATATGTGTAATGAATATATGTTAAGTATATGTGTAATGAATATATGTTAAGTATATGTGTAATGAATATATGTTAAGTATATGTGTAATGAATATATGTTAAGTATATGTGTAATGAATATATGTTAAGTATATGTGTAATGAATATATGTTAAGTATATGTGTAATGAATATATGTTAAGTATATGTGTAATGAATATATGTTAAGTATATGTGTAATGAATATATGTTAAGTATATGTGTAATGAATATATGTTAAGTATATGTGTAATGAATATATGTTAAGTATATGTGTAATGAATATATGTTAAGTATATGTGTAATGAATATATGTTAAGTATATGTGTAATGAATATATGTTAAGTATATGTGTAATGAATATATGTTAAGTATATGTGTAATGAATATATAGCTTAAGTATATGTGTAATGAATATATAGCTTAAGTATATGTGTAATGAATATATGTTAAGTATATGTGTAATGAATATATGTTAAGTATATGTGTAATGAATATATGTTAAGTATATGTGTAATGAATATATGTTAAGTATATGTGTAATGAATATATGTTAAGTATATGTGTAATGAATATATGTTAAGTATATGTGTAATGAATATATGTTAAGTATATGTGTAATGAATATATGTTAAGTATATGTGTAATGAATATATGTTAAGTATATGTGTAATGAATATATGTTAAGTATATGTGTAATGAATATATGTTAAGTATATGTGTAATGAATATATGTAAGTATATGTGTAATGAATATATGTTAAGTATATGTGTAATGAATATATGTTAAGTATATGTGTAATGAATATATGTTAAGTATATGTGTAATGAATATATGTTAAGTATATGTGTAATGAATATATGTTAAGTATATGTGTAATGAATATATGTTAAGTATATGTGTAATGAATATATGTTAAGTATATGTGTAATGAATATATGTTAAGTATATGTGTAATGAATATATGTTAAGTATATGTGTAATGAATATATGTTAAGTATATGTGTAATGAATATATGTTAAGTATATGTGTAATGAATATATGTTAAGTATATGTGTAATGAATATATAGCTTAAGTATATGTGTAATGAATATATAGCTTAAGTATATGTGTAATGAATATATGTTAAGTATATGTGTAATGAATATATGTTAAGTATATGTGTAATGAATATATGTTAAGTATATGTGTAATGAATATATGTTAAGTATATGTGTAATGAATATATGTTAAGTATATGTGTAATGAATATATGTTAAGTATATGTGTAATGAATATATGTTAAGTATATGTGTAATGAATATATGTTAAGTATATGTGTAATGAATATATGTTAAGTATATGTGTAATGAATATATGTTAAGTATATGTGTAATGAATATATGTTAAGTATATGTGTAATGAATATATGTTAAGTATATGTGTAATGAATATATGTAAGTAGCTTAATTTAAAAGAAAAGTGTTTTAGAGCCTGCCAAGCTCAGAAGGGCCTACATGGTGCTTGGAAAAGTAATGATGTGTGGGTATAATGCTGGCCATATTATCCCCTTGTATAGAGGAGCTATAAAATCTGATTGACAGGCCAAAATGTCAATGAAGAATGGCGCATGAATCCTGGTTGGGGAAAAAATAAAGGCCGACTGGCCTTGTGTTGGCAACACCATCCCCAACTATGCAGTGAAGGCTGTTTCACTGGCCTATAGATCAAATTGGTCAGACTGGGAGACTTAACTTTTTAAAAAAAAATGACATAAATTTGTTTCCAAAGGGATGCAACTGTGGGCTAATGGCACGATGGACTTTATTTTTTTCATTTCCATTTCACATCATCTGATTTACAGGTGGATGATCGAAGGGTTAAGGCGGAGACCAAAATAGTCAAGCTGGAATCTTTTTTGAAAAAATTGGAAGAGCAGCTTACTAAAGAACAAAAAGAAAACAAAAGACTGAAAGTAAGACTTGGGTACTTGGGAGGTTTTTCTGTGCAATATTCCAGATCTCTCCCTCTTGTGTGAAATGTCGCTTAATAGAATTAGATCAGTGCTACACAAAATTATATATTCATGAAACATTTTTGTCTGATTCTTTATTGTACCTAGCTTTGTTTAAAGTTTCTCAAACTGTTTCAATTTTAACATAACAGTGTTTTCCTGAAGAGTTGTACTGATTTTCTTATGGTTAGCATACATGCAATATTTACGGAAGATGTATATTTTAAAGTTGTATGGTTACCATCCGGCTGTATCTTTATCTCTTTGATTAGAATATTAATTACATGTCTATTGTGTTGTTTCAGCAACAAATACTTCTGTTGAGACAGACCTCCACTGCCAACTATTCAGAGGACAGTGTCAAAAGTTTGCTAGCAGATCTGACGAAGAGCAAGAAACAAATAATTCAGCTCACGGAATCATTACAGAAAAAGGAAGAAGCTGCACCACAGGTTAGTAAATATAATACCAACTCAGTTTGGATTGCTAGAAGCTCTATGATAAATGTATAGCTAAAAAAAAATACATACCCTTAACTTTATGTCCATTGGTAATATTTTCAATTTCCATGTATACTGATAAAAAATTTTTAGGGCTTGATTCTTCAGTATTATAATTGTGTAAAGTAATCAACATTATCTTTGGTAAGACAACTCATGAAGGGTAAGCGCTGACCTGCCCCCACCACCTCCTTTCAGTCAGACCCATCCTATCTGTTGCTCACTTTGAACTCACGCAACTCAGGTGTCTTATGAGTTTACAGATGTTCCATCTAGAGAGAAGATTATTACATGCTTGTCCCAAAACTCCTGCAGGGGGTTGCAGGAATTGGATGGTGGCAGGGCTAGAACCAGGGTTGTAATGTGGGCCCTCCAGAAGAGCCGCTTAGATAGTAATAATTACATTAAGGATGCAAATCAATGAACAAAAAGATGCTCAACAGGCCAATATACTTTTTTACACATATTTAGATAATCTTAAATATTCAGGCTCCATATGGTTTGTGAATGTTTGGACAAATTGACTTGATTTTGTACATTTTTGGGGAAAATGACCAAGATTTATGAATTTTGCTAAAAAAAAGGGACAAATTTATGAATTTTTGATTTGAAATGTTTAAAAAAAGGGAATAACTATAAAATGTTCAATTTAATTGAAAAAGAGAAAGTTGATTTGAGGTTTAAGATAAGACTTTTTCAATTCTATTCTCACTATATTTACCCAGATTTATGTCCCTGCAATACAAATTATTCCCCTTTATAATTGAAAGATTTTTCCCCTGCAAACAAATTTGAATAATTCTCACTGCAATTATTACAATAATTCTCTTTGCAAGAATTCATAGCCCATAATTGTGCTATTTATTTATTGTGATTAACAAGAAAACAGTGAAGATGTGTTTCTGTCCCAGGGTATATATATGTATTAGTGGAGAAAGGCAAATTATATAAGGTGGGCACTTACACTTAAACATTTGCTCCAGTTTAATCTTTTCATATAGTCAATAGAACATGAGCCCATTGAATCTACCTACAACCTACATGTCTCTTTAGTCTATGGGGACTGTTGGGTCATCACAGATGACTTGAATACCAACCTCATCCATTCCTCTTGTCTTTCTCATTTGCATCAATCCTGTCTGTTCCCTGATATTTTCTTCACCTCATGCTCTGTTTTCCTCTCTTTCTACCTCGTCTGGTAGTGAGTGCCCTGTAAAAGATTGTTTTGGCAAGTTCTTGCAATCTTGTGATGTGACCATACCAGCTTTCATTTCTTCACTATTGTCACTAGGTCAACATGGTTGATGATATTGATAGTTGGGCAAAAAAATAAACAAATTGTTTCTTGACTTGTTTTTTTTTAAATTGTTTTTAACAAAATTGTTTTTAACTGTCAATTTACACCAGTCATGTTGTTCTTCATATGTCATTAAATGAGAAGTTCATTCAATCTTTTTTTCAGCACAACACAATGTGTAAATGTTTAGTTCCATCAATGGAAAATATGACAGACAGTGACAAGCATTACATCAAGTTCTTGCAGGATATCATCCAAGATAAAGAGTAAATTTACAAAATCTGTTTCTTCTCATTTATTGTTAAGGCTTAATTGTTCCAACTAGATTTGCTATAACATTCAAACCCAGTTATACCCATAAGTGTCTCCTGACTTCTTTTTTTTAATTTGTTGCCTTGTAGGAAACAGTTGAGCTTGAAGGCTCAAGAGGCTCAGCAAAATGATTTACAAGTGAGGAGGATAGACTTTCATCTAACAGAGACCAAAAAGGAATGCATGACTTTAACACATGAGCTGAATAAAGCCAAGTCCTTAAATGCTCACCTCAACATAAGTTTACAGGATTTGCAAAGAAAATATGAGCCTGGTTAGTTTATAAAATAATTCTTCTTTTTTGAAAAGCCAATTAATTGTTTTATTTATTTTTAAATTCAAAAACGTGTTTATTGCTAGCAATGAAAAGTAAAGTTTATTTACTGTACAAATGTCCAATTTATTTATCACTTTTATTTTATGTTTTAAAATATTGATGTACGGGTAAGTTTGGGATATTCAGCACACGAGCAAGTTAACTCCATCTCACTCTTCTTTCTTTTATATTTTTTTACTTAGAGCCATCTCCCCCACCTGTGCAAGAAAAAATAAAAATTGTTCAGGACGAGCCTAAAATCATAATCTCGTCTGCCAAAACTTTCGGGAGCACAAATGCGCTCATTCAGAAAGCTGGTGCTGTCTCTGTGAAGTGCTCAGCAGAAGGGGAAGACAAAGAAAACTCAGCCGTCTTACAAAGAGACGACAGAAAAAGTGTCAGGCAGAGGAGAGTGCTGGATCAGGGTACCACAAACACTGAAGTGAAGTGTAAACCAGTGATACACGAAGTAGTCGAGGAAGCTCCGGAATGTAAACAGCAATGAAAATGTAGGTGTAAAATAGATTTGTTAAATGTTCTTTTTTTTGGGGGGGAGAGGTGGAAGACAAACAGCATGTAGCTCTTTTTAGCACTGTAGTCAAAGCCAACCAACAAAATGTTTTAGCTGTTACTTACTTTTTTTCTCTTCTGTTGTAGATTGTATTGGGCTGGACAAGTTGCAAGAACAAAACAAAAAAAAGAAAGAAAAGCTTGCAGGGTTTAAGTGTGGTCAAGGTATTCAATGTGGTGGCTGTTGGGTTGAGTCTGTTTAAATGCCAGCTTAGATCCATGTGATATGTTGTTAGTTGCAGTAGGGTGAATGGTTTTTTTGTTTGGTGGAAGGAGACATGTGGTTTTGTTTGTTAGATGAGTTCATTTCATGTACACATAGTGAGGCCTTTAGTCCACTCAGACTGACTTTCTATATTGTTTTTTGGGCAAAGGCCTATTTAGGCAGCCTATTTGTTTAAAAATAACCAGCAAGTGATAACATATATGTCAAGCCATTATACTTAATCTATTGTATTTTATAACAACTGCCTATTGTGAATAGATCTATATGCAGCATAAAAAAACCTGTAATTTTTGTTATTAACAAGTTAGGTCATAATTAAGTATGTTTTTGAGGCTGTCAAATTAGTTGTAACAGTAATGTTATTTATTCTTAACAGCTGATTATTTATCTATGAATAAGCTTTCACCAGTTGATTATTTATTTACTAGTGCCCGTCAAAATGACGGAGAAAAGAATGACTACAATGTGTTTTGTTGAGAGAGTAAGACAAAAGACAATATTACAATAAAAACTGGAGTGAGAACGTTTCTTTTCGGTATTTAGTTTTTGTTCTTTTTAATTGTTTCTGGTCGCCCTGACCCTGGCATATGCATAAGAATTGTTGCTGTCAAGCTTCTGGCCTAAAAGACTAGCGTAGTGTGTAAACTGCCGATACATTCCCATTAAGAATACACCGGCGGGCGAACGCATGGGGGACAGCTCCAACGGCTGGTCCGAGATCCATTACACTGCCGAGAGGCCACTGGTCTCGGTGGGGAGGAAGCAATGGACGCTGCAATCCCGTCTCGAAAACCACCCGGTGCGTGGATGCATGTACCTATAGTGTAGGATATGTGCTACTGGGTGACAGTGCAGGTTTACTGGCGAGCCACCACGATAATAATCCTTAGGGGAACCGCAGTGAAAGATCGCCGGGCTGCGGAAACCTTCCCTTTTACACGCCACGCCTTTGGTGGGGTGGCTGGAGCCCGGACAGAGATTGCTCAATCCTTAGCGTTATGCCCTGGACACAAGAGCCGAAAGGCTTGTAGCGTTTTTTTAAGGTACTTTTTAATTCGATATTAAAATGTAGCGAACAGTTGTGTAGACTTGACTTGTTATTAATAATATTAAATTAACAATAATATACTATCTAAAAGAACAAAAAAAACAAATACAAAACAATAAAATAAGGTAAATAATAAAAACAAACTTAGAAAATAATATTTCAATGCAATAAAAACTAAAGTGGTAACGATTTTTTTCGGTATTTAATTTTTGTTCTTGCTTATTGTATCCATAAAACAGTATTGAGAATGTTTCTTTCGGTATATAGTTTTTTTATATTGTGTCTGGTAGACCTAGCACATGCATAAAAATTTTTGCTGTCAGGCTTGTGCTATTTAAAAGTAATCATTTATAACTTGTCACTTGTCCCTTATAATTAGTATAATTTAATTTATAGAGTGTAGAAGGGAATAACTATAAAACTATATAACTATATATTTTCTATTAAAAATGCTCTCGATAGCGACGTGCATCCATTAAATGAATTGAAACATGTGGTTACTTTCACTTAAAAGATAATGCAAACATCTATAATGAAAAAAGAAATGATTTGATAGACATTACGTCATATTTTTTTTTAACGTAGCCTACACCATTCAAACTCTCCAAGCCAAATTGCGGTGCGTAACTTTTGAAAAAAAAGTCTCGCCACATTAAAAAAACAACAGCAGAATTGGGAAAATCCGATAAGGCCCTTGCGTTCAACATAATAAATGAACGGAAAGGGCCATTGGTTACCAGGGTTCGTACAGCTCCTGGAAACTCCTGGAAAACAAAAAGTTGTGTTCCAGGACCTTAAAACTCCTGGAAAAACTGCACTTAGTCCTGGGAAAATACTCAAAACTCCTTATTTTTCGAGGGAGATTAATTATTAATAAAAAATTGTAATCACTGCTCTTAGATTATACTTTCACTTTTCCAGAAAGCCCTATTGGAGTTAACCCGCTTTGCCACTTTTTATTTCCGCGCACAAACGTTGATGACACCAGTGATGCCACTCCTTGGTTCTTTTTTTTTACTAGATCTTGTTTTTTTTCTATCCAAACTTGGGATGCTATATAAGTCCCCGTAATGTTGTAAAACAAAACAAAAAAGCTGTGTAGCGAGGTGTCTGTTTTTTTTAAAGAGCTCTGCTTGGCTTTTCAAAAAATTTACTCTTGAAAAACTTCTGGAACACTCCTGGAAAACTCCTGGAATTTTGAGGCCATTTTTCTGTACAAACCCTGGGTTCTGTAAGGTTTTATGTATTTGTATAGCTGGATATACTTTTTTTGATTTATAAAATCAACAAATTCATGATTATAAGTCATAAAATACAAATTTATTTTGTTGGACGTTTTCAATTTATACGTTTAACTTTTGTCTTGATTAGTCAAACGGCTTAGGAGCCTATAGAGGACAAACATATCAACATATATAATTGCCGTGAGTTTGTTTGTTTGTTTATATATATATATATATATATATATATATATATATATATATATATATGTTTGTTCGCTATAGGCACCTAAGCCGTTTGACTAATCGGGACAAAAATTAAATGTATAAATCGGAAACGTACTCCAAAAGATAATTTTATTATATGACTTATAATCATGAATGTGTTAATTTAAAACATTCAAAATGTTAGATCCAGCCATGCAAATTAAATATAACCGTACATAGCAAATGGCCATTTCCGTTCATTACTATGTTGAACGCGATATTGTGTATGTTGAGCGCGAGGGTCTTTTCGGGTTTCCCCAATTATGCTGTTGTTTTTTTAATGTGGCAAGACCTTTTTTATAAGTTACGCACAGCAATTTGGCTTGGAGAGTTTCAATTGTTTACTTTAAAAAATACTAGCGTATGACGTAATGTCTATCAAATTATTTATTTTTTCATTATTGATGTTTGCATTATCCTTTTAAGTAAAAAGTAACAAAATGTTTTAATTATTTAATGGATTTACGTCACTATTGAGAATATCCTTTAATAGGGGACTGTATACACTCTATAAATTAAATGATACGAATGATAAAAAAACAAGTTAGGCTTATAAATGATTACTTTCTAATACCGGGTACCATAAGCTTGACAGCAACAATATAAAATAAAAACTAAATACCGAAAGAAACATTCTCAGTACTGTTTTATTGATACAATAAGCAAGAACAAAAATTAAATACAGAAAAAATCTTTCTCAATTTAGTTTTTATTGCCTTGAAATATTATTTTCTATTTTTTTTTAAATTATTTATCTTTTTTATTGTTTTGTATTTATATATTTTTTTCTTTTAGATAGTATATGAGCATGCTAATTTAATAGCATGGATAGAAGAGCTATAGAAATGCCCATTCTTCTTCTTCTTCTTATATTATTGTTAATTTAATATTATTAACAAGGCAAGTCAACACAACTGTTCGCTACATTTTAATATCGAATTTAAAAGTCTCTTAAGTCTCTTTCGGCTCTTGTGTCCAGGGCGTAACGCTTAGGATTGAGCAATCTCTGTCCAGGCTCCAGCCACCCAACGGCACGCCGAAGGCGTGGCGTGCCGTGTAACGGGGAAGGTTTCCACAGCCCAGCGATCGTTCACTGCGGTTCTCCAAAGGATCATTATCGAGGTGGCTCGCCAGTATAGCTGCACTGTCACCCGGTAGCATAAATCCTAAAGGCCTACTATAGGTACATGCATCCAGGCACCGGGTGGTTCTTGAGACAAGATTGCAGCGTCCATTGCTTCCTCTCCACCAAGACCAGTGGCCTCTCGGCAGTGTAATGGACCTCGGACCCGCTGCGGGGACTGTGCCCCGTGCGTTCGCCCGCCAGTGTATTCTTAATGGGAATGCATCGGCGGTTTACACACTACGCCAGTCCTTGAGGCCACAATTATTATGCATATGCCAGGGTCAGGTCGACCAGAAACAATTAAAAATAACAAAAACTAAATACCGAAAGAAACATTTTCAACACTGTTTTATTAATACAATAAGCAAGAACAAAAATTAAATACCGAAAAAAATCGTTCTCACTTTAGTTTTTATGGTATTGAAATATTATTTTCTACGCTTTTTAAAAATTATTTACCTTTTTATTGTTTGGTATTGTTGGGTTTTTTTTCTTTTAGATAGTATATTATTGTTAATTTAATAGGCTATTATTAATAACAAGACAAGTCAACACAACTGCTTGCTACGTTTTAATACCAGAAGCTTGACAGTAACAATTATTATGCATATGCCAGGGTCAGGGCGACCAGAAACAATTGAAAAGAACCAATACTAAATACCGAAAAGAAACGTTCATTGTCTTTATTGTAATATATAGTCTCTTTTCTTTATCTCTTAACAAAACACATTGTAGTCATTCGTTTCTCCGTCATTTTGACGGGCATATCCACTAGTATATATATAAACAAACATATAAACAAACTCATGGTAATTATATATATTGATGAATAAATTTCTAAAAAATTTTCTTAGTTGATTATTTAGCTTTGAATAAATTCATATAACTATTTCTTAGTTGATTATTTATCTATGAATAAGTTCGTATAAATATTTCTTGGTTGATAAATTAGCTATGAATGAGTTTATTTAAATATTTCGGTAACCTATTTAAAATGTTTATCATTTATTTCTGTTCATAAATACATTTACTTTACATTTATTAACATATTTGATATTTATGTGTTTATAAGTAATAAAAACAAATTTCAATTTACTGAGTCTTGCATCCATCTATTTAATGCCATATCTAAAACAAAAACAGCAAATTAAGATTAGATGTTTGAATGTTTTTTGTTTGTGATTTAACTAGGCTATAATTTAGAGAATAGAGTTTTCAATAGAAATGACTTGCTTTTTAGAATGCAGCAGTTTTCCATGCATGGTTGTAACCCCCAGCCCGCAGTTTAGCATTGTAAGCAGTGATGTCATCATAAATAAATAGGATGTTCATATTAACTTTATGGTCTTTGAGACTTTGCATTAGATGCCTATGTTGTGCCAAGCATATTTAGAAAAATAAAATATATACCTGCAGGCCTAACATGGGGCAATAACCCAGGTTTCATATCAAAGGGAGCCCAGAGAAATAATTCAAAGACCGTCAGTAACTGGTCCCTTGCCTACATTATGCACTAGAAAAATAGTTGGTAAATTATTTTATTTCCTCGCTACAAGTAGGCCTACAAGCTATGTGAGATTAGATACCTAGATATATAAGTCCTTCGTTGTCTTGATGTAAAAAAAACAACCACATCTAGAATAAAAACAACAAAATTGACAGTACCGATAAAATTAGGTAATGTGCGTGCAAAACTCGCATGAATTCTTTATCAACAGAACAATTTGAGTTAACGTTGTGTCTACTTACTACTAGGGCTTAAATTATTAATATAGGCCTAAAGGTTGTCTTTTAACATTAGGGCCGTTTTAGTGACATCGTTGGCCTCTCATATTATTAGGGCCTTCTCAATTTAACTCTTTCTATCTCTCTTAGTCTTTATCGCTCCCCGTGGAGCATAAGGCAGCAACAAAGTTCCGCCAGGCCTCCCTATCCTGGGCGAGCCATCGGATTTCGTGCCATGTTTTATTTGTGGCCTTTGCTTCCTCGTCCATTGTCCTCCTCCACGTTCCCATTGGCCTTCCCCTTCGTCTTTTTCCTGGTGGTGTCCATTTCAATGCGCTGCTTGGGAGCCTCATTTTGTCCATGCGGAGGATGTGACCCAGCCATCTCCATCTTCTTTTCATTATTTCATCGATAATGAAGCTTATTCCAGTTCTTTGGTGGACTTCGATGTTGGAGATGTGGTCCTCCCAGCCGATCCTTAGTATACGTCGGAGACATCTACCTTCAAACCCTCTAAGGCGGCCTTCAATTTTGGTATTGGTCTTCCAGGTCTCTGCAGCATAGAGAAGGACTGAGCGTACATTTGACTTGTATAGTTTCAGTTTTGTTCTTAGTTGCAGAGAGGATGACTTCCATATTTTCCCCAGTTTGTTGAAGGCCTGAGCTGCCATAGCTAGTCTGGTGGAGATTTCCATGTCTATGCTTCCATTAGCAGAGATGTAGCTGCCAAGGTATTTGAAGTTTTCAATCTCTTCCACCTCCACACCATTGGCACTTGTCCTCTTAGAGCTCTTTGTCTTAACTTTCATGATTTTTGTTTTCCCTGAGTTGATCTTTAAGCCAACACTTTTGGCTATTTGTTCTACTCTTGTTGTCTTCTCCTGGATATCTGGTTGAGAATGAGAGAGCAGAGCTATGTCATCTGCAAAATCGCAGTCTTCTAGATAGGAAGTTAGTCCCCATACTAGGCCTCGAGGTTTATCTGCAGTAGCTCTCCTCATGACCCAGTCCATTACTATTAAGAAGATAACAGGTGATATCACACATCCTTGTCGGACACCTGTTTTCACCTGGAACCATTCACTCTGTTGGTTTTCATGGCGTACACAGCACTGGTTTCCAGTATAGATGTCTTTCAGGATGTTAATGACTTTGCCTGGGAATCCATATGATTCCAGAATTGTCCAAAGTGTTGGGTGGTGGATGCTATCGAAAGCCTTTTCAAAATCTATGTAGTTGATGTACAAAGAGGAGTTCCATTCCAATGACTGTTCCACTATGGTACGCAGGACAAAAATTTGATCATTGCATGATCTTCCAGCTCTGAAACCAGCTTGTTCTTCACGTAGGACTCTCTCTATTCCTGTTCTCATTCTCATCAGTAAGATTCTACAAAAGATTTTTCCTGTAACAGACAATAGGTTTATGCCTCTCCAATTCTCACAGAGGGTTAGGTCGCCTTTCTTGGGAACTTTGACAATAATCCCTCGTTTCCATGAGGTAGGTACATGTTCTTTGTCCCATATTTTATTAAAGAGTCCTATAAGTGTTCTCGCACACAGGGTTGGGCTGGACTTGAGCATGTCTGCCGTAACTCTATCCTCTCCTGGCGCCTTATTTCCTTTTGTCTGTTTAATGGCTTCTATTATTTCTTGTTCCATAATGGGCCCTTTAGACACTTCAATCTCAAAACCCGTGTCTGTGATGACAGCCTCTGTTTCTGGGTCCGGTCTATTCAGGATATCTTCAAAATGTTCTGCCCACCTCTGGAGCTGGTCTTTCTCTGTCGTCAGATTATTTCCATTTTTATCTTTAACAGTCGTCGATTTGCTCCTTAGACCTCCCGTAAGGGACTTAATAATTTTGTAGACTGTTTGGTTGTCGCCTTTATCAGCTGCTACTTGTGCCTCTAGTGCCATGTTGTCTATATAATCTCTTTTGTCTTGTCTTGCACTTCGCTTTACTCTAATGTTGAGTCTTTTGTAATCCTGTCTAGCTTCTGTATTTCTTTCTCCATTTTTGGTGAGCATTTTTCGCTTTGCCTCTTTCCTTTGTTCTATGAGGCTCCATGTGGCATCTGAAATCCATTCCTTTCTCTGTCTTGTTTTGTGTCCTAGTGTTGTTCTACTGGTTTCGGTGTATACATTTAAAATCTTATCGCAGTGTGTGTTAATGTCGTCCTCTAAAAGATTTTCTAGTAGGCTGAATCTATTCTGTAGTTCCAACACAAAACTGTTTTTTACTAGTGTATCTTTTAATTTGGAAGAGTCATAGAGTTGGTAACTAGTAGTTTTGGTAGCTTTCTTTAGTTTGAGTTTGAGTTTGCATAAGACAAGGTTATGGTCACTACCAATGTCAGCACCCCTAATCGCCTTGACATCTTTCATACTTCTTCTCCACTTTTGGTTGATGACAATGTGGTCAATCTGATTCTTTGTCCTGTTGTCAGGAGAGGTCCAGGTGGCTTTATGAATATTCTTGTGCTGGAAAACACTACCTCCTATAACCAGGCCATTCTCTAGGCATATATCAATGAGGCGTTGGCCATTGTCGTTTCTTTCCCCCATGGCTTCCTTGCCCATGCAATACTCATAACCACTGTTGTCACATCCTACCTTTGAATTTAGGTCTCCCATGATTATCATAATATCATGTCGAGGAGATTTATCTATCTGACTTTGCAGGTTATGATAGAACGTGTCTTTTTCATCTTCTGTTGCTTGTTCTGTGGGCGCGTAGCACTGTATGACAGTAATCTTAGCATATGTTGAGAAAAATCTTGCTCTGATTATTCGGGCATCAATTGGCTCCCAGCTCAACAGACTTTTCCTTGTCTGCTTGTCCATGATAATACCTACACCTTCCTGATGCTGACCGTCAGATCTTCCAGAGTAAACTATGGTTTGGCCTGATGCCAGAGTTACCATTCCCGAGTCAGTCCACCGCATTTCACTTACACCCAATATGTTGACTTTATAGCGTACCATTTCTTTGGTTACTTGGGCAGTTTTTCCTGATTCGTACATGGTGCGTACATTCCATGCTCCAATTCTGATTTCTTTTCGAGGGGTCGCCAAGGATTGTGTCAGAGGAGAGACTTCCTTTCGGCTTTCATCTCGCCTCGTCATATCAGGCATCACAGCCTCAACCCTCAGCCGAGCTCCCATAATAGTTTGGCTTTTGGATATTTCTGTTGCTGTTTCTGTAGCTTTATGTTTTTTTACATGGCAGGTTGCTAGCCTAGCGCATAACCGTCTAGGGAGGAGTTCTCCTCTCAGCTCTCAGGATAGCTGCCTTTTTTCGGGTTATGTTCCCTAGCCTTTGTGGATCCCTCCACTTCCTGCAAGGCAGCAGGTACTGATTTTGGTCCGCCCCGGGTATTTGATTTCCCCGGTACCTACCATATCTGGTGGGCTTTCCCCGATCCGCCACCTGGGGAGGCGCCCGATGGGAGATCAGTAACTCCACACGGGAACTCTTTCTATACTGAAGATATTTATCAGCAGTATGCAATACGGAGTTAAAAACGCCAGCACGTACAGGACGTAGCCTACTTTTTGACAACACCCGCATATGCCATATTAGATAACTGAAAAAGAACTCTTTTAATATAGGCCTATACATAATACATATCGTGAACAGCTCCCGTAAAAGCTGAACATGTCCACCAAACTCAAACCTGCCACTAAGCTGTAGGCCCTATTTATTAGTCTTCAATTAGAAACTTTATTGTGGACTGGAGCAACTGACTGACAGCCACCACACAGTTCATAATTCCTCCACCAATCATAACACTTGAGAACGAAGAATAATAATTAAAAGATTGTCTAGGCCTACAACTTTTAGTAATTAGGGAGGACTATCAACAGTTAAGAGCAGCAGCTGAACAGATGGGTTCATCTTATCAAAGAATTCCTAAATAGACCAAAATCTTATCAGTATAGGCTACCTTAGTAACACCTACACCCATATATCTTAGATCTAATCAACAGGGATCGACGTTCTGATTATGATTAACTGTTAAAAACTAATGTAACCGCAAGTCCTAAGGACAACCAATCCCACCTCCAGGAAAGCCCAGACATTCATCATAAGTATAAACTCCAAAAGGATTATCCGATTCAGAGCTTTAATTATGACTTCAAACTGGAAGAGGTCTAAAGATAAGATGGTAGTGCTTTTTTTGTGTGTGACGATGACCGGGTAACTTCTGTAGCCTACCCATCATGAGCCTCAAATTTTAAGCTGGCGAAGTATGTAAACAACTGGTTCCCGGAGTCAGACCGGCTCCAAAATTAATTATCTAGATTTTGGCAGTTAAAACAGTAGGCCTAGAGTCAACCAAATTGCCACTTTATTTATAGTCACATGATCTTTTACCCCCTGACCACTTCCATTGAAAATCTGCTTCATCATCCACGATATCATCAGCTTCCATTGCGAAACCCCGGATGAGCGTAGGACGCAATAATCTTCTTTATAGAAGGGGCGTCTGTAATGTATAAGATAAGAAAGTTGCTATAATTATAATATATAAGCTGGGAATCTAAGCGATTTAATTGCGTTCAAGTACGATTTGCGTGTCATTAAAATTTAATCTCTCTCTATATCACCATCTCTTTCGCTCCTTAATGTAAGCCTACATTATATTTTCATTGTTAATATACGTCAGATTAATACATAAACTTGTATTTCCAATTTAATTTTCCCTTTTTTTTTTGGGGGGGGGGAGGGGGCAGATCCTCGTGATCAGATCAGCTCGTGTTATTATTATAAATAAGAAAGGCTGAACTTAAATCATGGATCATGCCTCTTTCATGCGTGAAACGTAATAAAATAAAAGTAGAACTGTTACAACTGTTTATACTATCCGAATAAAATTACAATGACTCTTATTTGTAGTCTTTGCTCTTATTTGTTGTCTTGTGTAGTATTTTTTTAAAAAAAAGTATTTTTAGAGTTGGCAACACCGGCGGCAGTAAAGCAGCAGTTTGAATCTACTATCAACTTTCAACAGAAAGAATCAGTGAGCTATGTTACTATGTTCTGCTACAGTTTGAATTATCTTATAAGTTTACAGACGTTCCTTCTAGGTAGAAGATTATTACGTCCACTTGGCCCAAAACTCCTGCAGGGCGACAGGGATCCGCCGGTGGCAGGGCTAGAACCCGCGACCTGTCAGTTGGTTTTTGGTTGACAGTCCGGTGATCTAACCGCTGGACCAACCGGCTTCACAATTACACCTGTTAGAAAATAATAAGTATAATAGAAAATAATAAGTATAATAATTATAATATAAACGTGTATCTATCTATATTTCATATCATACTGCCATTATAGGCTAAAGTTTAATAATAATAGGCCCACAACGCACAAATCTTCTTAATATTATTTAAATTTATTAAATTAAATCTCTAATCTTATTAATCTAGACTAGGTCAAGTAGGTCTAGATCTAGTCTAGTCTAGATCTAGACTAGACCTAGACCTAGATCTATTTATTTTACTAAAATTTATTTTTATTATTAATTTTTTTTAGAAGTTTAGTAGTTAGTTAAGTTAGTAGACAATAAAGTTGGAGTTTCAATGTGACAATTTCAATATCAATAAATAACAATCACTCCTTCTGAGACTCTGTAATCACATTTAAATTTTATTAAAGTAATTTAATTATATTTCAATTTTTTTACAGAGCTGTGGAAAAAATTGATTTCAAAAATTCAAAATCAGGACTACTGGCTGGGTCAAATATATCTTAGAATAGGCCCTATCTAAAATCTGAAATAGTTTCAAGAATGGAGTCTTCTGTGCTACACGATGCAGATGACTATCATAGTCTTCTTGAGGAACTAGAGGTAAATGCAGCTATGTTTTTATAGAGTTATTCATTATAACATTTTTTAAATCTTTATTTTTTTTATAAATTAGAGATTAAGTAAAATTTGCATAAATATTAAAGTTATGCATTATTATGGACATCTAAGGTGCAGCATGGGATTAAACTAAATAAAATACATTGATTGACATCATTCATCATATTTGACAAATTCGGACAAGTTAGCAGGGTCATTATTTAGTCCCACTTGCATCTTGTAAAAGGGGACTAATAGTTTTTTTTCAAGAGGGTTTAACACTGGTACATAAAAAAAAGTGTGTTACAGTTTGACAGAGGTTCAGATTGCACTGCACAAGATAGATTTGAGCCCTCCCAGTTGGGTGGTGAGAGCCAATGACCAATGACTAAAATGCTGTAAAGATACTTGGATCCAAAATATGATTTCACATAAATCCTGGCTCAATGTAAGCCACTCTCAGTTGGTGAGCATACAATCAAAAACACTTGAACCATGGGGGATTGATAAAAAAAAAAGCCACAAGTCTAGTTAATGCAAAACTAACATTACTGTTTGAAAAAGTTTCTTTCAGAACAAATAAAGCTGTTGGCCACACGTAAAAGTTGCAACAAAACTAATTATCTCTTTAAAACCTGTTCACTGTAATAGCTTTCAAACTTTCAAAAGTGCTAATCAGACTTAAAATCCAATATCTTTAACCCTTTTTTTTTTATCTACATTTATTTTGTCATCAAGCAGTACCTTTCACACATAATTATATAACATTTGCACGATGTTCTCAAAAGTTATTGATTTTTATGTTGTTGTTTTTTAAGTAAAAGTAATTTAAATTTGAACTTTTATTTTTAGCTGAAGAAGCAAGAGCTTCACAGTGCTCATCAGAGCATAGAAATCTTAAAAAGGAATGTTCAGCATTTAGAAGATGAGAATACAGACATTAGGCATGAGTTGGATGAATCTGTTAGAAAGCTTCGAGGAAAAAAAAATGATGAGCATTTGAAATTTGATGACGTCTATAAACAAAAGGTACTACTGCAGTGATAACATTATTTTCTATGTTAAGTTACGAACATAACATGTTTACTTAGTTTATAAAAAAAAATTACTACTGTATAATAACATGGATGAAGAAACTAATGACAGGGGAAATAGATTGCAGATCTGGAGCATTGCTTAGAGGTTACGCAGGCTTCAGAGCGGGCAGCTAAAGAAGAAAGGAGGGTGCTTAAACATGTCTTGGACACTGCCACTTCCTGTGTGCCACCAGCATCAGGGCAAGATGAAGAAATAATTCATGAACTACAGTGCAAACTGACCCTGCTGGAAGAGGAAAAGGTATTCATTGTAATCTTTCTAGTACCAGGCACATCTTTAACACTTTTACAATTTTATACTCGTAGGGTCAGGTGCGTATCTTGCCCTCATGCAGTATTGCTAAAGTATCTATTGTAAATACAAAAAAAGTATTTAAACCTTTCACCCACATTTATTTAATAGAAATTTTTTTTTTACATTTTTTAAAATTTACTTCAAAAAAACAATGACTGAGTTTTTTTGGTGTGGAACAGTAATGGTTGTCAGACACATGGCATATAGTGTGAAATAATGTGCATTATTGTTGGAATAATATACCCATGAAGCTATGCAATGTGTAGTGAGTGACAAAATAAGATTAGAACTGAGAAGGTTAAGTCTTGTGTATTTTATTCAATTTATTGTATAATAATTTATTTTAGCCGTCCACATTGTTAAGATGGTTCCTGCTATCTTGGTGCATGTGATTTGATTGGCTACAGTGTGAATACAGTGACTTACCCCATCATCATTCTTTGGCTCCTTAGTCTCAAAAGACAATTAGGTTCCTAGCGCCCCTTGGGTTGGGTTTGCACCAGCTTTTTAGTGGTTGCTGTGGCTCTGGACTCCAGTTTTCAAGAGACACATTCTGTTGCATTTCCACCTAAAGTTGGAGCAATAAAGCCTGGCCTGAACAAATACATAATCTATCTTTCTTTTTATGTTTTATTACTTAGCAGTTTTGTTTTATAGAAATGACTTTTTAATGCAATTGATAGTGGGGTAGGTGTTATAGTCAGTCCTGCATTCGGAGCTATGTAGTAGTAGTTCTTACAAGAGCCAGCTAGGTAGCTATTTTAAATCAAGATCGACAAAGAAATGAGGAGAGGATGCAGTTAGTATCATCAAAATAATAGACACAAATTCTCTATTGTATCTTTGTGTTAAATGTTCAGGAAGGAGGGTTGGGGGAACTGCACATATGTTGGCTTTGTAAAGTCTGAACACCAATAAAAAAAAAATGATTCTTCTTATTATTATCTACAGCATAAGGGTCTTCTTGAACTGGGAATTGAACCTAGTTGCTAGTATTTGCAGCCTTTTGATATCTTTTGAGCACCAAAATACTCCCACCGACTCCCTCCACCCTTTGTAGTTTACTCTTACCAACACCAAAATCTCAACTTTATCCCCCCCTCCTCCATTTCAGACAGAAATGCTCACTCAAAATAATTGCCTTATGCACAAAGAGGAACAACTACTCACTTAAAATTTGAAATAAATGAATGGTTGACAAACATTCCTGTGCAGTTTGTAATTTTAAATGCAATTTCTGAACGTGGGTTTGGATTTCTCACATATAGCTAACAAAAACAAAATTATTTTTCCCCCCCCCACTAGGCATCATTGAAAGAGAGACTAGTGGAAGCTGCCCTTGAGCATCAGAGGCTGGCCAATGAGCTGAGTTCACTGAACCAAGAGTTGAAAGAGAAAGAAGGGGAGGTTATTTGTCTGGAGAGCCAGTTCACTTCCCAGTGCAATATAAATGAAGTAAGCAATGTCTACAATAAGACTCTGAGGAATCAGAAATAAGACTTTCTTAATTTTAGAATCATAATTATTTTTTTTAGATTGTGCACTAATGCTCATTAGAAGTACCTCTTTGAGCTGGCTGGTGCAAGCAGTATTTAACAAAGGAGTTTGATTTGTCGCCAGCCATTGATGCTGACTAAGGTGTCACTTGTGATCATTTTAGGCCTTTTTGTTCAGTTTTCTTTTGGTATTCAGGAGAAAATTGTTGTTGGCATGTAATCCTCTATAATATAGTTTATTTAAGAACTGTTAAGACTAGTGTCTGACAGAGTAGACAATTTCTACTGAGTACTAAATCTGAGTATTAGGGCATAGTAGTGGACGTAGAAGTGGCAATTCCCGAGTTTTAGCTTTCATATGCAAAACTTATTTCCTGGATATCTCCCCTTCCCATCCTTTACGCCCTGTTATGCCTTAATTTACAACAATAGCAGTTGTTAGGAGTTTAAGAAGACAAGAGCACAGGCACTAGACCCAAACCCTGAGGGGGAAGAGAAAAGTAGTGAGAGAAGGCAGATTTGGAGGAGGAGGTCGGCTGTCAGCAGAGGCTGTCGGCCTCACTTTGACCCAACAGAGGAAAGCCGCCCTAAGATAGATCCTACTGGAGAGGTGTAAATTAACGCCCTATACTTCATCGGGGACACACCGGATTAAATAAAAAGTAGGAGTTTGATCAAACTGATCGAGTCTAAATTGGGCATTAAAAGTTTGATATTTATTAAAATATACAGTTTTAACCTTTTTTTTTAAATTTGTAATTATTTGTCTGTGTATTATTTACAAAGGCAAATAGAGTTTAAAAATGGGATAATTGTCAGAGGCGAATGTCCGAGACTATTTCCAGTTAGGCCCTGGTCAAAACTCAATTTAACCCCCCCTCCCCCACCATCATTTAAAGAAATCCTATATTTGCTACAGATCATAGCATATCCTAGTACAATTTCAAAATTTTGTGAACTTTTTTTTTTGTCATAGCGTTTGCGTGATGAAAATCTTGAACTTAGAGCCAAACTGGAAAAAGATGAGATTCCAATTGATTCCAATACAAAGGGAAATTCTCTATTTGCTGAGGTAAAGTTTCGTTTAAATTCTGATCTTAACTGCTTACTTTTTTTAATGTCATCTAGTATGTGCTCACCTACATACCTACAAGTACATACCTACATGCACATACCTACAACTTGCTTTATAAGAGAGATTAATGGCCAAATGTCCTGTTACTTTTCTAAATATGCTACAGCAAAAACAACTGGTTGTGCTTAGCATTACCTTGTTCAAGCCAATTTGTCGTGCGTTCTGGGCAACAAAAAGTAAAAAAACACAACAAATAACAATGATTTCAATGAAAGTTTGTAATAGCTTTCAGTTTTTAAAGAAATGTTGGTATAAATCTTTGTTCCAAGTTTAATTCAGTTGAAAACAAAATTATATTCATTCTGGATGAAACTAGTTTTCATTTGCTGGTTTCTAGACTCTTGTAAGGAAAAATGAATATATGTTAAGTATATGTGTAATGAATATATGTTAAGTATATGTGTAATGAATATATGTTAAGTATATGTGTAATGAATATATGTTAAGTATATGTGTAATGAATATATGTTAAGTATATGTGTAATGAATATATGTTAAGTATATGTGTAATGAATATATGTTAAGTATATGTGTAATGAATATATGTTAAGTATATGTGTAATGAATATATGTTAAGTATATGTGTAATGAATATATGTTAAGTATATGTGTAATGAATATATGTTAAGTATATGTGTAATTAATATATGTTAAGTATATGTGTAATGAATATATGTTAAGTATATGTGTAATGAATATATGTTAAGTATATGTGTAATGAATATATGTTAAGTATATGTGTAATGAATATATGTTAAGTATATGTGTAATGAATATATGTTAAGTATATGTGTAATGAATATATGTTAAGTATATGTGTAATGAATATATGTTAAGTATATGTGTAATGAATATATGTTAAGTATATGTGTAATGAATATATGTTAAGTATATGTGTAATGAATATATGTTAAGTATATGTGTAATGAATATATGTTAAGTATATGTGTAATGAATATATGTTAAGTATATGTGTAATGAATATATGTTAAGTATATGTGTAATGAATATATGTTAAGTATATGTGTAATGAATATATGTTAAGTATATGTGTAATGAATATATGTTAAGTATATGTGTAATGAATATATGTTAAGTATATGTGTAATGAATATATGTTAAGTATATGTGTAATGAATATATGTAAGTATATGTGTAATGAATATATGTTAAGTATATGTGTAATTAGTGTAATGAATATATGTTAAGTATATGTGTAATGAATATATGTTAAGTATATGTGTAATGAATATATGTTAAGTATATGTGTAATGAATATATGTTAAGTATATGTGTAATGAATATATGTTAAGTATATGTGTAATGAATATATGTTAAGTATATGTGTAATGAATATATGTTAAGTATATGTGTAATGAATATATGTTAAGTATATGTGTAATGAATATATAGCTTAAGTATATGTGTAATGCATATATAGCTTAAGTATATGTGTAATGAATATATGTTAAGTATATGTGTAATGAATATATGTTAAGTATATGTGTAATGAATATATGTTAAGTATATGTGTAATGAATATATGTTAAGTATATGTGTAATGAATATATGTTAAGTATATGTGTAATGAATATATGTTAAGTATATGTGTAATGAATATATGTTAAGTATATGTGTAATGAATATATGTTAAGTATATGTGTAATGAATATATGTTAAGTATATGTGTAATGAATATATGTTAAGTATATGTGTAATGAATATATGTAAGTAGCTTAATTTAAAAGAAAAGTGTTTTAGAGCCTGCCAAGCTCAGAAGGGCCTACATGGTGCTTGGAAAAGTAATGATGTGTGGGTATAATGCTGGCCATATTATCCCCTTGTATAGAGGAGCTATAAAATCTGATTGACAGGCCAAAATGTCAATGAAGAATGGCGCATGAATCCTGGTTGGGGAAAAAATAAAGGCCGACTGGCCTTGTGTTGGCAACACCATCCCCAACTATGCAGTGAAGGCTGTTTCACTGGCCTATAGATCAAATTGGTCAGACTGGGAGACTTAACTTTTTAAAAAAAAAATGACATGAATTTGTTTCCAAAGGGATGCAACTGTGGGCTAATGGCACGATGGACTTTATTTTTTTCATTTCCATTTCACATCATCTGATTTACAGGTGGATGATCGAAGGGTTAAGGCGGAGACCAAAATAGTCAAGCTGGAATCTTTTTTGAAAAAATTGGAAGAGCAGCTTACTAAAGAACAAAAAGAAAACAAAAGACTGAAAGTAAGACTTGGGTACTTGGGAGGTTTTTCTGTGCAATATTCCAGATCTCTCCCTCTTGTGTGAAATGTCGCTTAATAGAATTAGATCAGTGCTACACAAAATTATATATTCATGAAACATTTTTGTCTGATTCTTTATTGTACCTAGCTTTGTTTAAAGTTTCTCAAACTGTTTCAATTTTAACATAACAGTGTTTTCCTGAAGAGTTGTACTGATTTTCTTATGGTTAGCATACATGCAATATTTACGGAAGATGTATATTTTAAAGTTGTATGGTTACCATCCGGCTGTATCTTTATCTCTTTGATTAGAATATTAATTACATGTCTATTGTGTTGTTTCAGCAACAAATACTTCTGTTGAGACAGACCTCCACTGCCAACTATTCAGAGGACAGTGTCAAAAGTTTGCTAGCAGATCTGACGAAGAGCAAGAAACAAATAATTCAGCTCACGGAATCATTACAGAAAAAGGAAGAAGCTGCACCACAGGTTAGTAAATATAATACCAACTCAGTTTGGATTGCTAGAAGCTCTATGATAAATGTATAGCTAAAAAAAAATACATACCCTTAACTTTATGTCCATTGGTAATATTTTCAATTTCCATGTATACTGATAAAAAATTTTTAGGGCTTGATTCTTCAGTATTATAATTGTGTAAAGTAATCAACATTATCTTTGGTAAGACAACTCATGAAGGGTAAGCGCTGACCTGCCCCCACCACCTCCTTTCAGTCAGACCCATCCTATCTGTTGCTCACTTTGAACTCACGCAACTCAGGTGTCTTATGAGTTTACAGATGTTCCATCTAGAGAGAAGATTATTACATGCTTGTCCCAAAACTCCTGCAGGGGGTTGCAGGAATTGGATGGTGGCAGGGCTAGAACCAGGGTTGTAATGTGGGCCCTCCAGAAGAGCCGCTTAGATAGTAATAATTACATTAAGGATGCAAATCAATGAACAAAAAGATGCTCAACAGGCCAATATACTTTTTTACACATATTTAGATAATCTTAAATATTCAGGCTCCATATGGTTTGTGAATGTTTGGACAAATTGACTTGATTTTGTACATTTTTGGGGAAAATGACCAAGATTTATGAATTTTGCTAAAAAAAAGGGACAAATTTATGAATTTTTGATTTGAAATGTTTAAAAAAAGGGAATAACTATAAAATGTTCAATTTAATTGAAAAAGAGAAAGTTGATTTGAGGTTTAAGATAAGACTTTTTCAATTCTATTCTCACTATATTTACCCAGATTTATGTCCCTGCAATACAAATTATTCCCCTTTATAATTGAAAGATTTTTCCCCTGCAAACAAATTTGAATAATTCTCACTGCAATTATTACAATAATTCTCTTTGCAAGAATTCATAGCCCATAATTGTGCTATTTATTTATTGTGATTAACAAGAAAACAGTGAAGATGTGTTTCTGTCCCAGGGTATATATATGTATTAGTGGAGAAAGGCAAATTATATAAGGTGGGCACTTACACTTAAACATTTGCTCCAGTTTAATCTTTTCATATAGTCAATAGAACATGAGCCCATTGAATCTACCTACAACCTACATGTCTCTTTAGTCTATGGGGACTGTTGGGTCATCACAGATGACTTGAATACCAACCTCATCCATTCCTCTTGTCTTTCTCATTTGCATCAATCCTGTCTGTTCCCTGATATTTTCTTCACCTCATGCTCTGTTTTCCTCTCTTTCTACCTCGTCTGGTAGTGAGTGCCCTGTAAAAGATTGTTTTGGCAAGTTCTTGCAATCTTGTGATGTGACCATACCAGCTTTCATTTCTTCACTATTGTCACTAGGTCAACATGGTTGATGATATTGATAGTTGGGCAAAAAAATAAACAAATTGTTTCTTGACTTGTTTTTTTTAAAATTGTTTTTAACAAAATTGTTTTTAACTGTCAATTTACACCAGTCATGTTGTTCTTCATATGTCATTAAATGAGAAGTTCATTCAATCTTTTTTTCAGCACAACACAATGTGTAAATGTTTAGTTCCATCAATGGAAAATATGACAGACAGTGACAAGCATTACATCAAGTTCTTGCAGGATATCATCCAAGATAAAGAGTAAATTTACAAAATCTGTTTCTTCTCATTTATTGTTAAGGCTTAATTGTTCCAACTAGATTTGCTATAACATTCAAACCCAGTTATACCCATAAGTGTCTCCTGACTTCTTTTTTTTAATTTGTTGCCTTGTAGGAAACAGTTGAGCTTGAAGGCTCAAGAGGCTCAGCAAAATGATTTACAAGTGAGGAGGATAGACTTTCATCTAACAGAGACCAAAAAGGAATGCATGACTTTAACACATGAGCTGAATAAAGCCAAGTCCTTAAATGCTCACCTCAACATAAGTTTACAGGATTTGCAAAGAAAATATGAGCCTGGTTAGTTTATAAAATAATTCTTCTTTTTTGAAAAGCCAATTAATTGTTTTATTTATTTTTAAATTCAAAAACGTGTTTATTGCTAGCAATGAAAAGTAAAGTTTATTTACTGTACAAATGTCCAATTTATTTATCACTTTTATTTTATGTTTTAAAATATTGATGTACGGGTAAGTTTGGGATATTCAGCACACGAGCAAGTTAACTCCATCTCACTCTTCTTTCTTTTATATTTTTTTACTTAGAGCCATCTCCCCCACCTGTGCAAGAAAAAATAAAAATTGTTCAGGACGAGCCTAAAATCATAATCTCGTCTGCCAAAACTTTCGGGAGCACAAATGCGCTCATTCAGAAAGCTGGTGCTGTCTCTGTGAAGTGCTCAGCAGAAGGGGAAGACAAAGAAAACTCAGCCGTCTTACAAAGAGACGACAGAAAAAGTGTCAGGCAGAGGAGAGTGCTGGATCAGGGTACCACAAACACTGAAGTGAAGTGTAAACCAGTGATACACGAAGTAGTCGAGGAAGCTCCGGAATGTAAACAGCAATGAAAATGTAGGTGTAAAATAGATTTGTTAAATGTTCTTTTTTTTGGGGGGGGGGAGAGGTGGAAGACAAACAGCATGTAGCTCTTTTTAGCACTGTAGTCAAAGCCAACCAACAAAATGTTTCAGCTGTTACTTACTTTTTTTCTCTTCTGTTGTAGATTGTATTGGGCTGGACAAGTTGCAAGAACAAAACAAAAAAAAGAAAGAAAAGCTTGCAGGGTTTAAGTGTGGTCAAGGTATTCAATGTGGTGGCTGTTGGGTTGAGTCTGTTTAAATGCCAGCTTAGATCCATGTGATATGTTGTTAGTTGCAGTAGGGTGAATGGTTTTTTCGTTTGGTGGAAGGAGACATGTGGTTTTGTTTGTTAGATGAGTTCATTTCATGTACACATAGTGAGGCCTTTAGTCCACTCAGACTGACTTTCTATATTGTTTTTTGGGCAAAGGCCTATTTAGGCAGCCTATTTGTTTAAAAATAACCAGCAAGTGATAACATATATGTCAAGCCATTATACTTAATCTATTGTATTTTATAACAACTGCCTATTGTGAATAGATCTATATGCAGCATAAAAAAACCTGTAATTTTTGTTATTAACAAGTTAGGTCATAATTAAGTATGTTTTGGAGGCTGTCAAATTAGTTGTAACAGTAATGTTATTTATTCTTAACAGCTGATTATTTATCTATGAATAAGCTTTCACCAGTTGATTATTTATTTACTAGTGCCCGTCAAAATGACGGAGAAAAGAATGACTACAATGTGTTTTGTTGAGAGTAAGACAAAAGACAATATTACAATAAAAACTGGAGTGAGAACGTTTCTTTTCGGTATTTAGTTTTTGTTCTTTTTAATTGTTTCTGGTCGCCCTGACCCTGGCATATGCATAAGAATTGTTGCTGTCAAGCTTCTGGCCTAAAAGACTAGCGTAGTGTGTAAACTGCCGATACATTCCCATTAAGAATACACCGGCGGGCGAACGCATGGGGGACAGCTCCAACGGCTGGTCCGAGATCCATTACACTGCCGAGAGGCCACTGGTCTCGGTGGGGAGGAAGCAATGGACGCTGCAATCCCGTCTCGAAAACCACCCGGTGCGTGGATGCATGTACCTATAGTGTAGGATATGTGCTACTGGGTGACAGTGCAGGTTTACTGGCGAGCCACCACGATAATAATCCTTAGGGGAACCGCAGTGAAAGATCGCCGGGCTGCGGAAACCTTCCCTTTTACACGCCACGCCTTTGGTGGGGTGGCTGGAGCCCGGACAGAGATTGCTCAATCCTTAGCGTTATGCCTTGGACACAAGAGCCGAAAGGCTTGTAGCGTTTTTTTAAGGTACTTTTTAATTCGATATTAAAATGTAGCGAACAGTTGTGTAGACTTGACTTGTTATTAATAATATTAAATTAACAATAATATACTATCTAAAAGAACAAAAAAAACAAATACAAAACAATAAAATAAGGTAAATAATAAAAACAAACTTAGAAAATAATATTTCAATGCAATAAAAACTAAAGTGGTAACGATTTTTTTCGGTATTTAATTTTTGTTCTTGCTTATTGTATCCATAAAACAGTATTAAGAATGTTTCTTTCGGTATATAGTTTTTTTATATTGTGTCTGGTAGACCTAGCACATGCATAAAAATTTTTGCTGTCAGGCTTGTGCTATTTAAAAGTAATCATTTATAACTTGTCACTTGTCCTTTATAATTAGTATAATTTAATTTATAGAGTGTAGAAGGGAATAACTATAAAACTATATAACTATATATTTTCTATTAAAAATGCTCTCGATAGCGACGTGCATCCATTAAATGAATTGAAACATGTGGTTACTTTCACTTAAAAGATAATGCAAACATCTATAATGAAAAAAGAAATGATTTGATAGACATTACGTCATATTTTTTTTTTTAACGTAGCCTACACCATTCAAACTCTCCAAGCCAAATTGCGGTGCGTAACTTTTGAAAAAAAGTCTCGCCACATTAAAAAAACAACAGCAGAATTGGGAAAATCCGATAAGGCCCTTGCGTTCAACATAATAAATGAACGGAAAGGGCCATTGGTTACCAGGGTTCGTACAGCTCCTGGAAACTCCTGGAAAACAAAAAGTTGTGTTCCAAGACCTTAAAACTCCTGGAAAAACTGCACTTAGTCCTGGGAAAATACTCAAAACTCCTTATTTTTCTAGGGTGATTAATTATTAATAAAAAATCGTAATCACTGCTCTTAGATTATACTTTCACTTTTCCAGAAAGCCCTATTGGAGTTAACCCGCTTTGCCACTTTTTATTTCCGCGCACAAACGTTGATGACACCAGTGATGCCACTCCTTGGTTCTTTTTTTTTACTAGATCTTGTTTTTTTTCTATCCAAACTTGGGATGCTATATAAGTCCCCGTAATGTTGTAAAACAAAACAAAAAAGCTGTGTAGCGAGGTGTCTGTTTTTTTTAAAGAGCTCTGCTTGGCTTTTCAAAAAATTTACTCTTGAAAAACTTCTGGAACACTCCTGGAAAACTCCTGGAATTTTGAGGCCATTTTTCTGTACAAACCCTGGGTTCTGTAAGGTTTTATGTATTTGTATAGCTGGATATACTTTTTTTGATTTATAAAATCAACAAATTCATGATTATAAGTCATAAAATACAAATTTATTTTGTTGGACGTTATCAATTTATACGTTTAACTTTTGTCTTGATTAGTCAAACGGCTTAGGAGCCTATAGAGGACAAACATATCAACATATATAATTGCCGTGAGTTTGTTTGTTTGTTTATATATATATATATATATATATATATATATGTTTGTTCGCTATAGGCACCTAAGCCGTTTGACTAATCGGGACAAAAATTAAATGTATAAATCGGAAACGTACTCCAAAAGATAATTTTATTTTATGACTTATAATCATGAATGTGTTAATTTAAAACATTCAAAATGTTAGATCCAGCCATGCAAATTAAATATAACCGTACATAGCAAATGGCCATTTCCGTTCATTACTATGTTGAACGCGATATTTTGTATGTTGAACGCGAGGGTCTTTTCGGGTTTCCCCAATTATGCTGTTGTTTTTTTAATGTGGCGAGACCTTTTTTATAAGTTACGCACAGCAATTTGGCTTGGAGAGTTTCAATTGTTTACTTTAAAAAATACTAGCGTATGACGTAATGTCTATCAAATTATTTATTTTTTCATTATTGATGTTTGCATTATCCTTTTAAGTAAAAAGTAACAAAATGTTTTAATTATTTAATGGATTTACGTCACTATTGAGAATATCCTTTAATAGGCGACTGTATACACTCTATAAATTAAATGATACGAATGATAAAAAAACAAGTTAGGCTTATAAATGATTACTTTCTAATACCGGGTACCATAAGCTTGACAGGAACAATATAAAATAAAAACTAAATACCGAAAGAAACATTCTCAGTACTGTTTTATTGATACAATAAGCAAGAACAAAAATTAAATACAGAAAAAATCTTTCTCAATTTAGTTTTTATTGCCTTGAAATATTATTTTCTATTTTTTTAAAAATTATTTATCTTTTTTATTCTTATCTTATCTTATACATTACAGACGCTCCTTCTATAATGAAGATTATTGCGCCCTACGCTCATCCGTGGTCCGAGTCTAGTCTTGCATTTTTATTGATGTCTTAAATGATGTTAAGTTACTGGTTTTCCTGGTTTGTTCAGGCAACCCATTCCATGCCCGAATGCCACTCGGGAAGAAAGAGTACTTATATGCATTTGTTCTCGCATAAGGGACAAGGAAAGTGTTTTTATCTTTATGTTTATCTGAGATTTGCAACAGATTGTTATTGGGTTGTATTTCTAAATTAGAGTTTAATGCCTTATGTATTATTACTACTTTACTCTTTGCCCTTCTGTCTTCTAGTGTTTCTAGGTTTAATGATTTGACTAATGGTGTTACTCTTGTCAATTGGGAATATTCGCTAGTTATGAACCTTGCAGCTCTTTTTTGAATTTGTTCTAATTTTTTTATGTTTTCTTTAGTTGATGGGTCCCATACAGATGCTGCATATTCTAGTATAGGCCTACTTAATGTGAGATAGCATTTTAGTTTTATGTTCTTATTACATTTGTAAAAGTTCCTTTTTATGAATCCTAAAGTTTTGTTTGATTTTTTGATTACTTCATCAATATGAGGGTTCCAAGATAACTTATCATTTATTATTACTCCTAGATACTTAGCATTGTTAGTTTGAGTTAGTTCTTTACCATGAATGAAGTAGTTTGCTATTATTTGTTTCTTTTTCTTGGATACCCTTATTAGTTGGCATTTTTCTGGGTGAAAAGACATACTCCAGTTATTGTTTTGTATTTATATATTTTTTTCTTTTAGATAGTATATGAGCATGCTAATTTAATAGCATGGATAGAAGAGCTATAGAAATGCCCATTCTTCTTCTTCTTCTTATATTATTGTTAATTTAATATTATTAACAAGGCAAGTCAACACAACTGTTCGCTACATTTTAATATCGAATTTAAAAGTCTCTTAAGTCTCTTTCGGCTCTTGTGTCCAGGGCGTAACGCTTAGGATTGAGCAATCTCTGTCCAGGCTCCAGCCACCCAACGTCACGCCGAAGGCGTGGCGTGCCGTGTAACGGGGAAGGTTTCCACAGCCCAGCGATCGTTCACTGCGGTTCTCCAAAGGATCATTATCGAGGTGGCTCGCCAGTATAGCTGCACTGTCACCCGGTAGCATAAATCCTAAAGGCCTACTATAGGTACATGCATCCAGGCACCGGGTGGTTCTTGAGACAAGATTGCAGCGTCCATTGCTTCCTCTCCACCAAGACCAGTGGCCTCTCGGCAGTGTAATGGACCTCGGACCCGCTGCGGGGACTGTGCCCCGTGCGTTCGCCCACCAGTGTATTCTTAATGGGAATGCATCGGCGGTTTACACACTACGCCAGTCCTTGAGGCCACAATTATTATGCATATGCCAGGGTCAGGTCGACCAGAAACAATTAAAAATAACAAAAACTAAATACCAAAAGAAACATTTTCAACACTGTTTTATTAATACAATAAGCAAGAACAAAAATTAAATACCGAAAAAAATCGTTCTCACTTTAGTTTTTATGGTATTGAAATATTATTTTCTACGCTTTTTAAAAATTATTTACCTTTTTATTGTTTGGTATTGTGGGTTTTTTTTTCTTTTAGATAGTATATTATTGTTAATTTAATAGGCTATTATTAATAACAAGACAAGTCAACACAACTGCTTGCTACGTTTTAATACCAGAAGCTTGACAGTAACAATTATTATGCATATGCCAGGGTCAGGGCGACCAGAAACAATTGAAAAGAACCAATACTAAATACCGAAAAGAAACGTTCATTGTCTTTATTGTAATATAGTCTCTTTTCTTTATCTCTTAACAAAACACATTGTAGTCATTCGTTTCTCCGTCATTTTGACGGGCATATCCACTAGTATATATATAAACAAACATATAAACAAACTCATGGTAATTATATATATTGATGAATAAATTTCTAAAAAATTTTCTTAGTTGATTATTTAGCTTTGAATAAATTCATATAACTATTTCTTAGTTGATTATTTATCTATGAATAAGTTCGTATAAATATTTCTTGGTTGATAAATTAGCTATGAATGAGTTTATTTAAATATTTCGGTAACCTATTTAAAATGTTTATCATTCATTTCTGTTCATAAATACATTTACTTTACATTTATTAACATATTTGATATTTATGTGTTTATAAGTAATAAAAACAAATTTCAATTTACTGAGTCTTGCATCCATCTATTTAATGCCATATCTAAAACAAAAACAGCAAATTAAGATTAGATGTTTGAATGTTTTTTGTTTGTGATTTAACTAGGCTATAATTTAGAGAATAGAGTTTTCAATAGAAATGACTTGCTTTTTAGAATGCAGCAGTTTTCCATGCATGGTTGTAACCCCCAGCCTGCAGTTTAGCATTGTAAGCAGTGATGTCATCATAAATAAATAGGATGTTCATATTAACTTTATGGTCTTTGAGACTTTGCATTAGATGCCTATGTTGTGCCAAGCATATTTAGAAAAATAAAATATATACCTGCAGGCCTAACATGGGGCAATAACCCAGGTTTCATATCAAAGGGAGCCCAGAGAAATAATTCAAAGACCGTCAGTAACTGGTCCCTTGCCTACATTATGCACTAGAAAAATAGTTGGTAAATTATTTTATTTCCTCGCTACAAGTAGGCCTACAAGCTATGTGAGATTAGATACCTAGATATATAAGTCCTTCGTTGTCTTGATGTAAAAAAAACAACCACATCTAGAATAAAAACAACAAAATTGACAGTACCGATAAAATTAGGTAATGTGCGTGCAAAACTCGCATGAATTCTTTATCAACAGAACAATTTGAGTTAACGTTGTGTCTACTTACTACTAGGGCTTAAATTATTAATATAGGCCTAAAGGTTGTCTTTTAACATTAGGGCCGTTTTAGTGACATCGTTGGCCTCTCATTATTAGGGCCTTCTCAATTTAACTCTTTCTATACTGAAGATATTTATCAGCAGTATGCAATACGGAGTTAAAAACGCCAGCACGTACAGGACGTAGCCTACTTTTTGACAACACCCGCATATGCCATATTAGATAACTGAAAAATAACTCTTTTAATATAGGCCTATACATAATACATATCGTGAACAGCTCCCGTAAAAGCTGAACATGTCCACCAAACTCAAACCTGCCACTAAGCTGTAGGCCCTATTTATTAGTCTTCAATTAGGAACTTTATTGTGGACTGGAGCAACTGACTGACAGCCACCACACAGTTCATAATTCCTCCACCAATCATAACACTTGAGAACGAAGAATAATAATTAAAAGATTGTCTAGGCCTACAACTTTTAGTAATTAGGGAGGACTATCAACAGTTAAGAGCAGCAGCTGAACAGATGGGTTCATCTTATCAAAGAATTCCTAAATAGACCAAAATCTTATCAGTAGGCCTATAGGCTACCTTAGTAACACCTACACCCATATATCTTAGATCTAATCAACAGGGATCGACCTTCTGATTATGATTAACTGTTAAAAACTAATGTAACCGCAAGTCCTAAGGACAACCAATCCCACCTCCAGGAAAGCCCAGACATTCATCATAAGTATAAACTCCAAAAGGATTATCCGAATCAGAGCTTTAATTATGACTTCAAACTGGAAGAGGTCTAAAGATAAGATGGTAGTGCTTTTTTTGTGTGTGACGATGACCGGGTAACTTCTGTAGCCTACCCATCATGAGCCTCAAATTTTAAGCTGGCGAAGTATGTAAACAACTGGTTCCCGGAGTCAGACCGGCTCCAAAATTAATTATCTAGATTTTGGCAGTTAAAACAGTAGGCCTAGAGTCAACCAGATTGCCAGTTTATTTATAGTCACATGATCTTTTACCCCCTGACCACTTCCATTGAAAATCTGCTTCATCATCCACGATATCATCAGCTTCCATTGCGAAACCCCGGATGAGCGTAGGACGCAATAATCTTCTTTATAGAAGGAGCGTCTGTAATGTATAAGATAAGAAAGTTGCTATAATTATAATATATAAGCTGGGAATCTAAGCGATTTAATTGCGTTCAAGTACGATTTGCGTGTCATTAAAATTTAATCTCTCTCTATATCACCATCTCTTTCGCTCCTTAATGTAAGCCTACATTATATTTTCATTGTTAATATACGTCAGATTAATACACAAACCTGTATTTCCAATTTAATTTTCCCTTTTTTTTTGGGGGGGGGGAGGGGGCAGATCCTCGTGATCAGATCAGCTCGTGTTATTATTATAAATAAGAAAGGCTGAACTTAAATCATGGATCATGCCTCTTTCATGCGTGAAACGTAATAAAATAAAAGTAGAACTGTTACAACTGTTTATACTATCCGAATAAAATTACAATGACTCTTATTACAATGTTGTCTTGTGTAGTATTTAAAAAAAAAAAGTATTTTTAGAGTTGGCAACACCGGCGGCAGTAAAGCAGCAGTTTGAAATTGAATCTACTATCAACTTTCAACAGAAAGAATCAGTAGAGCTATGTTACTATGTTCTGCTACAGTTTGAATTATCTTATACGGTAAGTTTACAGACGTTCCTTCTAGGTAGAAGATTATTACGTCCACTTGGCCCAAAACTCCTGCAGGGCGACAGGGATCCGCCGGTGGCAGGGCTAGAACCCGCGACCTGTCAGTTGGTTTTTGGTTGACAGTCCGGTGATCTAACCGCTGGACCAGCCGGCTTCACAATTACACCTGTTAGAAAATAATAAGTATAATAGAAAATAATAAGTATAATATAAACGTGTATCTATCTATATTTCATATCATACTGCCATTATAGGCTAAAGTTTAATAATAATACTATTATTAATAGGCCCACAACGCACAAATCTTCTTAATATTATTGAAATTTATTAAATTAAATCTCTAATCTTATTAATCTAGACTAGGTCAAGCAAGTAGGTCTAGATCTAGTCTAGATCTAGAATCTAGACTAGACTAGACCTAGACCTAGATCTATTTATTTTACTAAAATTTATTTTTATTATTAATTTTTTTTAGAAGTTTAGTAGTTAGTTAAGTTAGTAGACAATAAAGTTGGAGTTTCAATGTGACAATTTCAATAATAACAATCACTCCGGTAATCACATTTTAAGACATTTATTATTTAAATTTTATTAAAGTAATTTAATTATCTTTCAATTTTTTACAGAGCTGTGGAAAAAATTGATTTCAAAAATTCAAAATCAGGACTACTGGCTGGGTCAAATATATCTTAGAATAGGCCCTATCTAAAATCTGAAATAGTTTCAAGAATGGAATCTTCTGTGCTACACGATGCAGATGACTATCATAGTCTTCTTGAGGAACTAGAGGTAAATGCAGCTATGTTTTTATAGAGTTATTCATTATAACATTTTTTAAATCTTTATTTTTTTTATAAATTAGAGATTAAGTAAAATTTGCATAAATATTAAAGTTATGCATTATTATGGACATCTAAGGTGCAGCATGGGATTAAACTAAATAAAATACATTGATTGACATCATTCATCATATTTGACAAATTCGGTCAAGTTAGCAGGGTCATTATTTAGTCCCACTTGCATCTTGTAAAAGGGGACTAATAGTTTTTTTTCAAGAGGGTTTAACACTGGTACATAAAAAAAAGTGTGTTACAGTTTGACAGAGGTTCAGATTGCACTGCACAAGATAGATTTGAGCCCTCCCAGTTGGGTGGTGAGAGCCAATGACCAATGACTAAAATGCTGTAAAGATACTTGGATCCAAAATATGATTTCACATAAATCCTGGCTCAATGTAAGCCACTCTCAGTTGGTGAGCATACAATCAAAAACACTTGAACCATGGGGGATTGATAAAAAAAAAAGCCACAAGTCTAGTTAATGCAAAACTAACATTACTGTTTGAAAAAGTTTCTTTCAGAACAAATAAAGCTGTTGGCCACACGTAAAAGTTGCAACAAAACTAATTATCTCTTTAAAACCTGTTCACTGTAATAGCTTTCAAACTTTCAAAAGTGCTAATCAGACTTAAAATCCAATATCTTTAACCCTTTTTTTTTTATCTACATTTATTTTGTCATCAAGCAGTACCTTTCACACATAATTATATAACATTTGCACGATGTTCTCAAAAGTTATTGATTTTTATGTTGTTGTTTTTTAAGTAAAAGTAATTTAAATTTGAGCTTTTATTTTTAGCTGAAGAAGCAAGAGCTTCACAGTGCTCATCAGAGCATAGAAATCTTAAAAAGGAATGTTCAGCATTTAGAAGATGAGAATACAGACATTAGGCATGAGTTGGATGAATCTGTTAGAAAGCTTCGAGGAAAAAAAAATGATGAGCATTTGAAATTTGATGACGTCTATAAACAAAAGGTACTACTGCAGTGATAACATTATTTTCTATGTTAAGTTACGAACATAACTTGTTTAGTTTATAAAAAAAATTAATACTGTATAATAACATGGATGAAGAAACTAATGACAGGGGAAATAGATTGCAGATCTGGAGCATTGCTTAGAGGTTACGCAGGCTTCAGAGCGGGCAGCTAAAGAAGAAAGGAGGGTGCTTAAACATGTCTTGGACACTGCCACTTCCTGTGTGCCACCAGCATCGGGGCAAGATGAAGAAATAATTCATGAACTACAGTGCAAACTGACCCTGCTGGAAGAGGAAAAGGTATTCATTGTAATCTTTTTAGTACCAGGCAAATCTTTAACACTTTTACAATTTTATACTTGTAGGGTCAGGTGCGTATCTTGCCCTCACGCAGTATTGCTAAAGTATCTATTGTAAATACAAAAAAAAGGTATTTAAACCTTTCACCCACATTTATTTAATAGAAAAAAAGTTTTTAAAAGTTTTAAAAAATTTACTTCAAAAAACAATGACTGAGTTTTTTTGGTGTGGAACAGTAATGGTTGTCAGACACCTGGTATATAGTGTGAAATAATGTGCATTATTGTTGGAATAATATACCCATGAAGCTATGCAATTTGTAGTGAGTGACAAAATAAGATCAGAACTGGGAAGGTTAAGTCTTGTGTATTTTATTCAATTTATTGAATAATAATTTATTTTAGCAGTCCACATTGTTAACTCATTTGCTACTAACCTACTTTCCAAAGACACCCGGGAAAGTACTAGCCAAAGGGAAGGAACTCCGTATTAAATTTAGAATTTTTTTTTTAAATATTTTTTTTTAATAATTAAATATTCCCCAAAGTGAATAAAAATTACATCATAAAATAGATAAATATCTTAGCTTTCTGGAAATGTATACTTTTATACATAAAAAATGCCGAATTATCGGTAGAATCATTCGCTGAGTGTTGAGACCCTATGATTTGGCTAAATATTTTCTCTAGGCCTAGCGTCAAAGTCCAATAAAGTATAATAAATCCCAAAAATCGAGTTGAAATGGAAATTTATCTAAGTCTATATCTGCAGCATCCTTATTATCAGAACTGTTGTTAAATGTTATATTCGGATGTATAGAGCTATCGATTAATAAAGTAAAAAATGAAAGACGAAGGCTATAAAAAAAGTTTTACAAGACGAAAGGCAAGTGAAAAATACCCAATTTTTTGACGCGCATAGCAAAAAAACGAAATTAGATAAAAACATCCGGTTTTTATTAACGAAACAGACTATATTCCTACTTTTTAAAAGCTGTTTTTGCAGTAAAATAAAACCCCAGAACGCATGTCGAAAAAAAATCTAGAAACGACAAGGTTAGTCACACACGTGGCGGCCGCGTTTGGGCGCATTAGTACGGAGGGGGGTATGACGCATTCAGTCGCGGTAGTAGCAAATGAGTTAAGATGGTTCCTGCTATCTTGGTGCATGTGATTTGATTGGATACAGTGTGAATACAGTGACTTACCCCATCATCATTCTTTGGCTCCTTAGTCTCAAAAGACAATTAGGTTCCTTGTGCCCCTTGGGTTGGGTTTGCACCAGCTTTTTAGTGGTTGCTGTGGCTCTGGACTCCAGTTTTCAAGAGACACATTCTGTTGCATTTCCACCTAAAGTTGGAGCAATAAAGCCTGGCCTGAACAAATACATAATCTATCATTTTTTTTAAATGTTTTATTACTTAGCAGTTTTGTTGTATAGAAATGACTTTTTAATGCAATTGATATTGGGGTAGGTGTTATAGTCAGTCCTGCATTTGTAGTTTTGTAGTAGTAGTTCTTACAAGAGCCAGCTAGGTAGTTATTTTAAATCAAGATAGACAAAGAAATGACTTTTTAATGCAATTGATATTGGGGTAGGTGTTATAGTCAGTCCTGCATTTGTAGTTTTGTAGTAGTAGTTCTTACAAGAGCCAGCTAGGTAGTTATTTTAAATCAAGATAGACAAAGAAATGACTTTTTAATGCAATTGATATTGGGGTAGGTGTTATAGTCAGTCCTGCATTTGTAGTTTTGTAGTAGTAGTTCTTACAAGAGCCAGCTAGGTAGTTATTTTAAATCAAGATAGACAAAGAAATGAGGAGAGGATGCAGTTAGTATCATCAAAATAATAGACACAAATTCTCTATTGTATCTTTGTGTTAAATGTTCAGGAAGGAAGGGGGGGGGGGGGGTTGGGGGAACTGCACATATGTTGGCTTTGTAAAGTCTGAACACCAATAAAAAAAAATTATTCTTATTTTTATCTACAGCATAAGGGTCTTCTTGAACTGGGAATTGAACCTAGTTGCTAGTATTTGCAGCCTTTTGATATCTTTTGAGCCCCAAAATACTCCCACCGACTCCCTCCACCCTTTGTAGTTAACTCTTACCAACACCAAAATCTCAACTTTATCCCCCCCTCCTCCATTTCAGACAGAAATGCTCACTCAAAATAATTGCCTTATGCACACAGAGGAACAACTACTCACTTAAAATTTGAAATAAATGAATGGTTGACAAACATTCCTGTGCGGTTTGTAATTTTAAATGCAATTTCTGAACGTGGGTTTGGATTTCTCACATATTGCTAACAAAAACAAAATTATTTTTTTTCCCCACTAGGCATCATTGAAAGAGAGACTAGTGGAAGCTGCCCTTGAGCATCAGAGGCTGGCCAATGAGCTGAGTTCACTGAACCAAGAGTTGAAAGAGAAAGAAGGGGAGGTTATTTGTCTGGAGAGCCAGTTCACTTCCCAGTGCAATATAAATGAAGTAAGCAGTGTCTCCAATAAGACTCTGAGGAATCAGAAATAAAACTTTCTTAATTTTAGGATCATAATTATTTTTTTTTAGATTGTGCACTAATGCTCATTAGAAGTACCTCTTTGAGCTGGCTGGTGCAAGCAGTATTTAACAAAGGAGTTTGATTTGTCGCCAGCCATTGATGCTGACTAAGGTGTCACTTGTGATCATTTTAGGCCTTTTTGTTCAGTTTTCTTTTGGTATTCAGGAGAGAATTGTATTTGGCATGTAATCCTCTATAATATAGTTTATTTAAGAACTATTAAGACTAGTGTCTGACAGAGTAGACAATTTCTACTGAGTACTAAATCTGAGTAGTAGAGCATAGTAGTGGACGTAGAAGTGGCAATTCCGGAGTTTTAGCTTTCATATGCAAAACTTATTTTCTGGATATCTCCCCATCCCTTCCGCCCTGTTATGCCTTAATTTACAACAATAGCAGTTGTTAGGAGTTTAAGAAGACAAGAGCATGATGTGACCTCAGGCACTAGACCCAAACCCTGAGGGGGAAGAGAAAAGTAGTGAGAGCAAGGCAGATTTGGAGGAGGAGGTCGGCTGTCAACAGAGGCCGTCAGCCTCACTTTGACCCAACAGAGGAAAGCCGCATTAAGATAGATCTTACTGGAGAGGTGTAAATTAACGCCCTATACTTCATCGGGGACCCACCGGATTAAATAAAAAGTAGGAGTTTGATCAAACTGATCGAGTCTAAATTGGGCATTAAAAGTTTGATATTTATTAAAATATACAATTTTAACCTTTTTTTTTTATTTGTAATTATTTGTCTGTGTATTATTTACAAAGGCAAATAGAGTTTAAAAATGGGATAATTGTCAGAGGCGAATGTCCGAGACTATTTCCAGTTAGGCCCTGGTCAAAACTCAATTTAACCCCCCACCCCCCCCCCCCCCCATCCCCCCACACCATGGAAAGAAATCCTATATTTGCTCCTGATCATAGCATATCTTAGTACAATTTCAACATTTTGTCACCTTTTTTTTTGTCATAGCGTTTGCGTGATGAAAATCTTGAACTTAGAGCCAAACTGGAAAAAGATGAGATTCCAATTGATTCCAATACAAAGGGAAATTCTCTATTTGCTGAGGTAAAGTTTGTTTTAAATTCTGATCTGAACTGCTTACATTTTTTAATGTCATCTAGTATGTGCTCACTTACATACCTACAAGTACATAGGCCTACCTACAAGCAGCTTTATAAGAGAGATAAATGGCCAAATGTCCTGTTACTTTTCTAAATATGAAAAAACAACTGGTTGTGCTTAGCATTACCTTGTTTAAGCCAATTTGTCGTGCGTTCTGGGCAACAAAAAGTAAAAAAACACAACAAATAACAATGATTTCAATGAAAGTTTGTAATAGCTTTCAGTTTTTAAAGAAATGTTGGTATAAATCTTTGTTCCAGGTTTAATTCAGTTGAAAACAAATGTATATTCATTCTGGATGAAACTAGTTTTCATTTGCTAGTTTCTAGACCCTTGTAAGGAAAAATGAATATATGTTAAGTATATGTGTAATGAATATATGTTAAGTATATGTGTAATGAATATATGTTAAGTATATGTGTAATGAATATATGTTAAGTATATGTGTAATGAATATATGTTAAGTATATGTGTAATGAATATATGTTAAGTATATGTGTAATGAATATATGTTAAGTATATGTGTAATGAATATATGTTAAGTAAATGTGTAATGAATATATGTTAAGTATATGTGTAATGAATATATGTAAGTACCGTAGCTTAATTTAAAAGAAAAGTGTTTTAGAGCCTGCCAAGCTCAGAAGGGCCTACATGGTGCTTGGAAAAGTAATGATGTGTGGGTATAATGCTGGCCATAGTATCCCCTTGTATAGAGGAGCTATAAAATCTGATTGACAGGCCAAAATGTCAATGAAGAATGGCGCATGAATCCTGGTTGGGGAAAAAATAAAGGCCGACTGGCCTTGTGTTGGCAACACCATCCCCAACTATGCAGTGAAGGCTGTTTCACTGGCCTATAGATCAAATTGGTCAGACTGGGAGACTTAACTTTTTTTTATAAAATGACATGAATTTGTTTCCAAAGGGATGCAACTGTGGGCTAATGGCACGATGGACTTTATTTTTTTCATTTCCATTTCACATCATCTGATTTACAGGTGGATGATCGAAGGGTTAAGGCGGAGACCAAAATAGTCAAGCTGGAATCTTTTTTGAAAAAAATGGAAGAGCAGCTTACTAAAGAACAAAAAGAAAACAAAAGACTGAAAGTAAGACTTCGGTTACTTGGGAGATTTTTCTGTGCAATATTCCAGATCTCTCCCTCTTGTGTGAAATGTCGCTTAATTATTAGAATTAGATCAGTGCTACACAAAATTATATATTCATGAAACATTTTTGTCTGATTCTTTATTGTACCTAGCTTTGTTGAAAGATTCTTAAACTGTTTCAATTTTAACATAACAGTGTTTTCCTGAAGAGTTGTACTGATTTTCTTATGGTTAGCATACATACAATATTTACGGAAGATGTATATTTTAAAGTTGTATGGTTACCATCCGGCTGTATCTTTATCTCTTTGATTAGAATATTAATTACATGTCTATTGTGTTGTTTCAGCAACAAATACTTCTGTTGAGACAGACCTCCACTGCCAACTATTCAGAGGACAGTGTCAAAAGTTTGCTAGCAGATCTGACGAAGAGCAAGAAACAAATAATTCAGCTCACGGAATCATTACAGAAAAAGGAAGAAGCTGCACCACAAGTTAGTAAATATAATACCAACTCAGTTTGGATTGCTAGAAGCTCTATGATAAATGTATAGCTAAAAAAAAATACATACCCTTAACTTTATGTCCATTGGTAATATTTTCAATTTCCATGTATACTGATTAAAAATTTGCTAACTTAAAAAATTTTTAGGGCTTGATTCTTCAGTATTATAATTGTGTAAAGTAATCAACATTATCTTTGGTAAGACCACTCATGAAGGGTAAGCGCTGACCTGCCCCCACCACCTCCTTTCAGTCAGACCCATCCTATCTGTTGCTCACTTTGAACTCACGCAACTCAGGTGTCTTATGAGTTTACAGATGTTCCATCTAGAGAGAAGATTATTACATGCTTGTCCCAAAACTCCTGCAGGGGGTTGCAGGAATTGGATGGTGGCAGGGCTAGAACCAGGGTTGTAATGTGGGCAGACCAGAAGAGCCGCTTAGATAGTAATAATTACATTAAGGATGCAAATCAATGAACAAAAAGATGCTCAACAGGCCAATATACTTTTTACACATTTAGATAATCTTAAATATTCAGGCTCCATACGGTTTGTGAATGTTTGGACAAATTGACTTGATTTTGTACATTTTGGGGAAAAAAGGACCAAGATTTATGAATTTTGCTAAAAAAAAAGGAAAAATTTATGAATTTTTTATTTGAAATGTTTAAAAAAGGGAATAACTATAAAATGTTCAATTTAATTGAAAAAGAGAAAGTTGATTTGAGGTTAAAGATAAGACTTTTTCAATTCTATTCTCACTATATGAGGAATTTTACCCAGATTTATGTCCCTGCAATACAAATTATTCCCCTTGGTAATTTATTATTGGCAATTATTACAAGAATTCTCTTTGCAAGAATTCATAGCCCATAATTGTGCCATTTATTTATTGTGATTAACAAGAAAATAAAACAGTGAAGATGTGTTTCTGTCCCAGGGTATATATGTATTAGTGGAGAAAGGCAAATACCATGACTTTTTATATAAGGTGGGCACTTACACTTAAACATTTGCTCCAGTTTAATCTTTTCATATAGTCAATAGAACATGAGCCCATTGATTCTACCTACAACCTACATGTCTCTTTAGTCTATGGGGACTGTTGGGTCATCACAGATGACTTGAATACTAACCTCATCCATTTCTCTTGTCTTTCTCATTTGCATCAATCCTGTCCGTTCCCTGATATTTTCTTCCCCTCATGCTCTGTTTTGATCTCTTTCTACCTCCTCTGGTAGTGAGTGCCCTGTAAAATATTGTTTTGGCAAGTTCCTGCAATCTTATGATGCGACCATACCAGCTTTCATTTCTTCACTATTGTCACTAGGTCAACATGGTTGATGATATTGATAGTTGGGCAACAAAATAAACAAATTGAAAGGTCTAGTTCGAAAAGTGCCTAAGTCACAAAATGTCCGTTTTGAGATAATTGAGTTTGAAAATTCAAAGTGGTCCTGAAATCGGGTAAAACATTGTATTTTATTTTTGATTGCTGAGATACATCTACAATGGAATGATATCTAAACCATATAGTTTTGGGCTTTTAAATAATTTTCTTTTTAGAGATATTGACTACTTTCATTTTTGACTTATTTACTTTTAGCACCGAAATCTAAAAATTAACAAAAAACACTTGCTTAAGAAAACTGAGGTTTTTTTTTTTTTAAAGCATTTTTAATGCACAAATATTAAAAAATTAAATTGATTAGTCTTCTGTTACAGAATAAGAAAATAAAAACTTCAAGGAAAAATAAAAGAACACATAAATAGTAATAAATGCTGCCTGACATAGAGAAATGGTTTTGTCTTTACATGTTACAGAATAAGAAAAGCTGCTACGTATTTTGCATCCTGTTTTCTGGGCCAGTGGCGTAGCTAGGGGAGGGGAAGGGGGGTCCAAATTCAAAAGTCCCCCCGGGCCCCTACTTGTGGGGGGGCCCCCAAAGGAGTGTCCAAATTGTTTTTTTCTTATGTCATAATGTCAAATGTCAAAATGCAGGGGCCCCTAAAGAGGCCAAGCCCCCCCGGGCCCCCAAATCCCTAGCAACGGCACTGTTCTGGGCCTTCGGTGAATATTGTTGTCAGATTTAACAGATACACAGCCACGCAAATAGCCATTCTGAGCCTTGTAGATCAGCAAAATAAGCAAAAATATGTTCTTTTTCCTTTTCTGTAAACATCGCCAAGCATTTACATCACCAATCTACTATATAGGCTTCTCTGGCTGGTTTTTGTTTATCACCATAGGAGCTGTGTGCTTCTCTTAAGGAAAAAAAATAAACGTTTTCAAAGATTAGTAATAATATTAATATATTAATAGTATTAATAGTATATTAATAGTAGGCCTATAGGGTAGGCCCCTATATTATACAGAAAGGGAAAAAAATCGTAACAATTTAATGATCCTAATGATTAGCTGTGAATATTAAGCTTAGGCCTACAATTAACTACACACAGTAAATATTAACACAAAGGTATGAATAAATAAGCATTTATCGATCGGCTTTTAATGACCTAGATTGAAGATTGTCTTATTCGCAACATGTTAAAATATAGGTCAACATTAAAAATTTATAATATAACTAGTTTTATTGCTACAATAAGTAATTTTATTAAACAAAATATTCTTACCTTTAACTTTAGCTGCTTTAATAACATTTTTTTTCCATTTAACTGGTGTTAATTTTCTTTTTCTAGCTTTAGTCGAAGACTTGTATCCACTTGTTCGGCCATTGTTTTAGTATTTTTAGAGATAACGAAACTAGAAAAATGATTGGCCCAAGGGACTTAAGAACTTTTAGCGCCGAAACGTTGGACTTAGATACTTTTAGCACTAAAAATGTGATGACTTTTAAAAACCAGTTGTAGAAAAAGGGGACTTAGAAATTTTTTTAAGCAATAATATTTACACAGTACATAGACAAAAACAAGACAAATTCGGAACACCTTTTACTTTCATTTTGACAAAAATGTGACTTAGGCACTTTTCGCACTAGACCCTTCAATTGTTTCTTGACTGTTTTTTTTAAATTGTTTTCAACTGTCAATTTACACAAGTCATGTTGTTCTTCATATGCCATTAAATGAGAAGTTCATTCAATCTTTTTTTCAGCACGATACAATGTGTAAATGTTTAGTTCCATCAATGGGAAATATGACAGACAGTGACAAGCATTACATCAAGTTCTTGCAGGATATCATCCAAGATAAAGAGTAAATTTAAAAAATCTGTTTCTTCTCATTTATTGTTAAGGCTTAATTGTTATAAATAGAAATCAGCTGGTCTTGATCAAAAAGGAGACTAGATTTGCTAAAACATTCAAACCCAGTTATACCCATAAGTGTCTCCTGACTTCTTTTTTATATTTGTTGCCTTGTAGGAAACAGTTGAGCTTGAAGGCTCAAGAGGCTCAGCAAAATGATTTACAAGTGAGGAGGATAGACTTTCATCTAACAGAGACCAAAAAGGAATGCATGACTTTAACACATGAGCTGAATAAAGCCAAATCCTTAAATGCTCACCTCAACATAAGTTTACAGGATTTGCAAAGAAAATATGAGCCTGGTTAGTTTATAAAATACTTCTTTTTTGAAAAGCCAATTAATTGTTTTATTTATTTTTAAATTCAAAAACGTGTTTATTGCTAGCAATGAAAAGTAAAGTTTATTTACTGTACAAATGTCCAATTTATTTATCACTTTTATTTTATGTTTTAAAATATTGATCTACGGGTAAGTTTGGGATATTCAGCACACAAGCAAGTTAACTCCATCTCACTCTTCTTTCTTTTATATTTTTTTTACTTAGAGCCATCTCCCCCACCTGTGCAAGAAAAAATAAAAATTGTTCAGGACGAGCCTAAAATCATAATCTCGTCTGTCAAATCTTTCGGGAGCACAAATGCGCTCATTCAGAAAGCTGGTGCTGTCTCTGTGAAGTGCTCAGCAGAAGGGGAAGACAAAGAAAACTCAGCCGTCTTACAAAGAGACGACAGAAAAAGTGTCAGGCAGAGGAGAGTGCTGGATCAGGGTACCACAAACACTGAAGTGAAGTGTAAACCAGTGATACACGAAGTAGTCGAGGAAGCTCCGGAATGTAAACAGCAATGAAAATGTAGGTGTAAAATAGATTTGTTAAATGTTCTTTTGGGGGGGAGAGGTGGAAGACAAACAGCATGTAGCTCTTTTTAGCACTGTAGTCAAAGCCAGCCAACAAAATGTTTCAGCTGTTACTTACTTTTTTTCTCTTCTGTTGTAGATTGTATTGGGCTGGACAAGTTGCAAGAACAAAACAAAAAAGAGAAAAAAAAGCTTGCAGGGATGAAGTGTGGTCAAGGTATTCAATGTGGTGACTGATGGGTTGAGTCTGTTTAAATGCCAGCTTAGATCCATGTGACATGTTGTTAGTTGCAGTAGGGTGAATGGTTTTTTGTTGGGTGGGAGGAGACTGATGTGGTTTTGTTTGTTAGATGAGTTCATTTCATGTACACATAGTGAGGCCTTTAGTCCACTCAGACTGACTTTCTATATTGTTTTTTGGGCAAAGGCCTATTTGTGCAGCCTATTTGTTTAAAAATAACCAGCAAGTGATAACAAGCCATTATACTTAATCTATTGTATTTTATAACAACTGCCTATTGTGAATAGATCTATATGCAGCATAAAAAACCTGTAATTTTTGTTATTAACAAGTTAGGTCATAATTAAGTATGTTTTGGAGGCTGTCAAATTAGTTGTAACAGTAATGTTATTTATTCTTAACAGCTGATTATTTATCTATGAATAAGTTTTCACCAGTTGATTATTTATTTACTAGTGCCCGTCAAAATGACGGAGAAAAGAATGACTACAATGTGTTTTGTTAAGAGAGTAAGACAAAAGACAATATTACAATAAAAACTGGAGTGAGAACGTTTCTTTTCGGTATTTAGTTTTTGTTCTTTTTAATTGTTTCTGGTCGCCCTGACCCTGGCATATGCATAAGAATTGTTGCTGTCAAGCTTCTGGCCTAAAAGACTAGCGTAATGTGTAAACTGCCGATACATTCCCATTAAGAATACACCGGCGGGCGAACGCATGGGGGACAGCTCCCACGGCGGGTCCGAGATCCATTACACTGCCGAGAGGCCACTGGTCTCGGTGGGGAGGAAGCAATGGACACTGCAATCCCGTCTCGAGAACCACCCGGTGCGTGGATACATGTACCTATAGTGTAGGATATGTGCTACTGGGTGACTGTGCAGGTTTACTGGCGAGCCACCACGATAATAATCCTTAGGGGAACCGCAGTGAAAGATCGCCGGGCTGCGGAAACCTTCCCTTTTACACGCCACGCCTTTGGTGGCTGTAGCCCGGACAGAGATTGCTCAATCCTTAGCGTTATGCCCTGGACACAAGAGCCGAAAGGCTTGTAGCGTTTTTTTAAGGTACTTTTTAATTCGATATTAAAATGTAGCGAACAGTTGTGTAGACTTGACTTGTTATTAATAATATTAAATTAACAATAATATACTATCTAAAAGAACAAAAAAAACAAATATAAAACAATAAAATAAGGTAAATAATAAAAACAAACTTAGAAAATAATATTTCAATGCAATAAAAACTAAAGTGGTAACGATTTTTTTCGGTATTTAATTTTTGTTCTTGCTTATTGTATCCATAAAACAGTATTGAGAATGTTTCTTTCGGTATATAGTTTTTTTATATTGTGTCTGGTAGCCCTAGCACATGCATACAAATTTTTGCTGTCAGGCTTGTGCTATTTAAAAGTAATCATTTATAACTTGTCACTTGTCCTTTATAATTAGTATAATTTAATTTATAGAGTGTAGAAGGGAATAACTATAAAACTATATAACTTTTCGGGTTTCCCCAATTATGCTGTTGTTTTTTTAATGTGGCGAGACCTTTTTTATAAGTTACGCACAGCAATTTGGCTTGGAGAGTTTCAATTGTTTACTTTAAAAAATACTAGCGTATGACGTAATGTCTATAAAATTATTTATTTTTTCATTATTGATGTTTGCATTATCCTTTTAAGTAAAAAGTAACAAAATGTTTTAATTATTTAATGGATTTACGTCACTATTGAGAATATCCTTTAATAGGCGACTGTATACACTCTATAAATTAAATTATACGAATGATAAAAAAACAAGTTAGGCTTATAAATGATTACTTTCTAATACCGGGTACCATAAGATTGACAGCAACAATATAAAATAAAAACTAAATACCGAAAGAAACATTCTCAGCACTGTTTTATTGATACAATAAGCAAGAACAAAAATTAAATACAGAAAAAATCTTTCTCAATTTAGTTTTTATTGCCTTGAAATATTATTTTCTATTTTTTTTTAAATTATTTACCTTTTTTTATTGTTTTGTATTTATATATTTTTTTCTTTTAGATAGTATATGAGCATGCTAATTTAATAGCATGGATAGAAGAGCTATAGAAATGCCCATTCTTCTTCTTCTTCTTATATTATTGTTAATTTAATATTATTAATAACAAGGCAAGTCAACACAACTGTTCGCTACATTTTAATATCGAATTTAAAAGTCTCTTAAGTCTCTTTCGGCTCTTGTGTCCAGGGCGTAACGCTTAGGATTGAGCAATCTCTGTCCAGGCTCCAGCCACCCAACGACACGCCGAAGGCGTGGCGTGCCGTGTAACGGGGAAGGTTTCCACAGCCCAGCGATCGTTCACTGCGGTTCTCCAAAGGATCATTATCGAGGTGGCTCGCCAGTATAGCTGCACTGTCACCCGGTAGCATAAATCCTAAAGGCCTACTATAGGTACATGCATCCAGGCACCGGGTGGTTCTTGAGACGGGATTGCAGCGTCCATTGCTTCCTCTCCACCGAGACCAGTGGCCTCTCGGCAGTGTTATGGACCTCGGACCCGCTGCGGGGACTGTGCCCCGTGCGTTCACCCGCCAGTGTATTCTTAATGGGAATGCATCGGCGGTTTACACACTACGCCAGTCCTTGAGGCCACAATTATTATGCATATGCCAGGGTCAGGTCGACCAGAAACAATTAAAAATAACAAAAACTAAATACCGAAAGAAACATTTTCAACACTGTTTTATTAATACAATAAGCAAGAACAAAAATTTAATACCGAAAAAATCGTTCTCACTTTAGTTTTTATGGTATTGAAATATTATTTTCTACGCTTTTTTTAAATTATTTACCTTTTTATTGTTTGGTATTGTGGGGTTTTTTTTCTTTTAGATAGTATATTATTGTTAATTTAATAGGCTATTATTAATAACAAGACAAGTCAACACAACTGCTTGCTACGTTTTAATACCAGAAGCTTGACAGTAACAATTATTATGCATATGCCAGGGTCAGGGCGACCAGAAACAATTGAAAAGAACAAATACTAAATACCGAAAAGAAACGTTCATTGTCTTTATTGTAATATAGTCTCTTTTCTTTATCTCTTAACAAAACACATTGTAGTCATTCGTTTCTCCGTCATTTTGACGGGCATATCCACTAGTATATATATAAACAAACATATAAACAAACTCATGGTAATTATATATATTGATGAATAAATTTCTAAAAAATTTTCTTAGTTGATTATTTAGCTTTGAATAAATTCATATAACTATTTCTTAGTTGATTATTTATCTATGAATAAGTTCGTATAAATATTTCTTGGTTGATAAATTAGCTATGAATGAGTTTATTTAAATATTTCGGTAACCTATTTAAAATGTTTATCATTCATTTCTGTTCATAAATACATTTACTTTACATTTATTAACATATTTGATATTTATGTGTTTATAAGTAATAAAAACAAATTTCAATTTACTGAGTCTTGCATCCATCTATTTAATGCCATATCTAAAACAAAAACAGCAAATTAAGATTAGATGTTTGAATGTTTTTTGTTTGTGATTTAACTAGGCTATAATTTAGAGAATAGTTTTATTGGCTGAATTAGCTCTTTGGATTTCAGAAAAGTTTAAAAAAAACAAAAAAACTGTGTACCATCAGTTGAATCTTTTAAAGGGCAAATCTGTAGCCAATACAAAGTTGTGTGGCCAGCTTATTGATTTATTGCCTAATTCCCCATTACTTACTCAACTGTGTAAGATCCTTTCTGTCAGACCCTATCAAGCATGTCGGGGTTTGTAATTCTACCTTTTACCTGTTGTTCCATTAAACCATTTAAAATTTAAACATTAAAGTGAAGCTGAAAGTAATGTCAAAAAGTCATATTAAATCTTTAATGTATGCCAATATAATTAAGTGGCCAATTAAATACTGCATTAACCTTGAAAACAGTCAGTCATGAAATGTCAAGCATTATCTTAGTCAACTGAAGCAAATATGATTCATTTTCTGTGTGCCATAGCCAGAAGTTTAGTTTAACAAGTGTACTTGGTTTACTGGAAGATCAGGTAAAGTAGCTTAATTTAATCCAGATTGCCTTGTACACTTGTACTTGTATAAGACTGTTCAGAAATGGTTGTTGAACAACATACAAATTTAAAACAGAGAAGGAAGTATGAATGAAAGAGTTGTGTGGATAAAATCTACAGTTGTAATTCAGTCAACAAAAACTTGTAACATCTTTTAACACAATATCTCTGAATATTGTGCACCCAATGCCCGTCTGTGAGAAAGTAATTGCCTTTAAATCTATTGCGTGTAATTTTAAAAGGTCCAGACTTGGCAAGCATAGAGATTTTCAATCACACATGGAAGGCTCCCAAAAAGGCAACTCAAGTATCTTCTACAAGAAATTGATTGCTAAAGCAGGATGAGTTTGAGGCTGTTGGAAGTGCTGAATGAATTTTAAAAACCAGATAGGCACACTGTTTTCAAAATGTTGCCTCTCCCCTACCTACCTACACATTCAGTCAGCTCCCTTAAACTTAAAGGACTCAAGAAAGAAATCAGATGTGGGATAGTAATGTATAAACAAATTTTAACAGTTTTGGTTCTCTAATAAGTTTGAGATTGGCTCGTACTGAGACTGAGTGTGAACTTCAGTTGCCAGCAGAGTTCAATTCGTTTTCCAGCTGAGTTAGAGTTTTCCATTGACTCCCATATCTAGTTGCAACCTTAGATACATGGCCTTACCATTAATATTTTTTAAAGTTATGGAATAATGTGTTGTTTTTTTAAGTTGATGCAGATAATAGTTCTACTGTTGTTTTTGTGAAAATGGGAGCTAAAATAAGAGCCCTTTGTTAACATGCTTACTTATTACAGTCATTTAGTTTTAACATAGTTAATTGATTTTAGGGATTAGTGCTTCTTGTAATTGTAAGGGAAAGAAGAGGAAAATTGTGAATTAAAGTGAAAACTGTGATCAAGGAATATGAGAGAAATTTTTTTTTAAACCAAACAAAAATTTAACAATTGCAAACTGATAATATTATGTTCCACTTTATTTCCTCAAAAAAAAAACACTGCATACCAAATTATTACAACTAAATCTGCCACACACTCAGATAAACCTTACAATAATTCAAAATCCAGAAATGACAATCAACAACAATGTACAGATTTGCTGTTGTTGATTTCTCAAGCACAGCTTCTAAAGCAATTCTTTTGTCTAAAGTGTTTCAACCATAGAGCTTTACACAACAAACACTGAACAATTTTTTTAATAACTAGAGTACATCATTTATACATCATTTAAAATATACACTCAAATGAGGTTAAAAACAACAACAAAAAAAAGATCATGATGAAAGTTTCTGGGCAAAAAAAAGGCAATAAATGTACATTCAGTTACCACTGCTCTCCGCACATTTCAACTGCTGTTTTAACTACACTACAAATAAACAGTTTCATTAAGTGACTAGACAAGATCCAGCAGAACTATAAATTAAATAAAATAATTTACTGTCATCTTATTGCCATCATAGTCATAGCTGATCAAGTAATACAATAAAAGGGACATTGGTGGAAGTGGTCCTACATTATGCAGAAAAATCATCCACACTAAAGCCACATGTGCTATCTATTCTTGTCACTACATTCTGGTCATTAATAATTCTCATTAATTCAGTTTTAAAGATATGTCAGAGATAATGCACACAAGATTTTATAGTTACAAATAAAAAGTAAGGCAGTGTTGGATTTAATTTTAACAAAACATTACAAAATGAAAAATAATAATTTTATAAGCTACTGAATACCCAACTTTTTTTTCCATAGATCTGAAGTTAATGTTAACTTTATTTAAATCTATTTCATGTATTTTTTAAAATTGTCTTTATATTGTTTAATACTTTGTCCATTAATCGACCACTTGTAATCAAGTCAAATGTCTCTGTTGGATAAATAAAGACATCTTACAATAACCTTAATTCATGTAGTGGTCGTCATTACTACAGGAAAAAAGGAACATCAGCAGTTGTATTACCCGGATGAACAGAAATCTTTTTAACACTGAAGTTTATTGAGTGGTACACATGTGTATTGTCAGGACAACAAACATGCACAGAAATAGCCATGTAGGCCGACCCTCCTACCTCATGTAATATAATACAACCACAGTGAGTAAATTTAGTAAAGTATTCCAAAGGAACAAAAGGGGAATTACAAATTAATATTCTCATTTATCTCAAGATTAACAATAAACATATTTTTTTAGAGGCTGGGGGGGGGGGGGGGGGGGGGAGACAACAGACCAATGAATAAAATGGACAAACCAATCAACTGATCAATACCAACTTTACAACTTTCTAAATATTTCCTTTGTGCAAAGATTCTTTTGTAAAGATGTTTTAGTTCTTTAATTACAATATGATTACAAAATATTTTATTGATTTTATAGGATAGTTTAAAAAAACGTCAATAATCTCTTAATAATGGGATTAGATAAAAAGTTGTTTAAATAATCCATTTCTTAATTTTTGAAACATGGTTAATAGTTAACAAAGTCCAAATTTTTGAAAGTATACATATATATATAGATTTTTATATGGCAAGATTAAATTATAATAAAGACTTTATACTGATTATCATATTGATTTGACAGAATGAGAATACAATTTATTTTTTTTAAATTATGATTAAACAAGAGTAGCAACCCAATTTTTTTTTTCTAACTAACTAAAATCACATATTTACATAATTATCTTTATCTTCACATGTATCTAAGTTGAATTTATGTACAATGTATAAAATAGTTCAGCTATTATAGAACCTGAGTGTGTATATATGTACAAAAATGAACAATTATTTTGAACAGTATTGCTAAGCTGAGCACAAGTTTTTTTTCCCCCCTTTCCATTTTCATGAATACTAAATCTGCAACACATTTTTTGCAACTGCTAGTAACTGATTGCTAAAATGTTAATAGTAAATATTGAGCTGAAATTGGACACAACTTCCAATTGTCAATGCTAATATCATCTGTGTTAGCAGTTTAATAAGACCATAAGTGTTTCAGGAAGCACCCATCAGCAGGAAGTAATTCTCCATCCTGCATCGAAAAAATACAGCTTGTGTAATCTAATAATGCCCACTTCAATGTATTCAAAAATACTTCAAGCATGTACTGGTCATGCACCGCACAGAAAGCCCAATCAGTGGGTGAGCGCAATCTATTCAGAAATACTACAATGCCTCATTCAAACTTCTTCCAGTCGGTTCTATCTGGCCAGTGCCAGGAAAATATTAATTTATGCAACAAGAACTGGTCCCGCCGTGTCACTTATCGATCGTCAACAGGCATCAGGGCATGCACAACGGCTTCATAGGTCGCCATGACAAGGGCTGTGTTAGGAATCTGTCTAACCAACTGAGTCCCTAGTCCCCGGTAAATCCCAGCACGGCCTTCCTCTTTGAAAACAAGGAAGAGGGTTTGGAAAAATGAGTTATAGCGTGAGCCTTCCTCTCGGAGCCGAGTCCTGGCTACCTCTGAAATGAAACAATTGAAGGTTTATATAAGTACAGGTTTATAGGAAATTTATACCAGTCTAACAATCAATTATCTTTATATTTATATGAACAGTACAAAGTTGTTTTTTTTCAAAGTTTTACAAAAATCTAATTAACAAAAACTTCATATTGTATTGTTGAACCCAAGAGTCACGATTATTTAAAATTAGGGCTTACATGCCCTACACAGCATTGACTGCCCATTGACATTTATAACCAAAATATAAGCAACCAATGCTGATGTCAGAACACACAACACTACTTCAACTAATTGTATAATGTAGCCAGTAATGGCAACGCACAAAGTAGAGTGTGTTTTTTTTAAAGTATTTTCAATATATTTTACAATAAAAAAAGAAGCGTTGAAAGTGCAATAATAGACTAAGCAGGTACGGTAATTTACGGTGAAGCTAGTGGTAAATTTCTTTTTAAACGATTTAAACTAACAAATTGTTTTTAATTAAGCTTAATATGGAATCAACTTAGGAAATCAAATACAAGTGACTAAACATGTTTTGGATAATAAATAAACAATGTCTAGACCTTTGTAGGCCTTTGAAAGATGATGGGCAAAAGAGCAAACCCGCAATTATTGCCCAAGCTACTTATGCTTGGATCAATGTCTTAAATACTAGAAGATTGGAACACTAAGTAGAAATATTTAGGCTAAAGTGATTTATAAGGATACTCTAAAAATAAATCAAAGAAGTTGATGCCCTGATTGAGTAAATGTTCTAATGTTTCCTTTGTGTGTCAGTTTTGTGCTGATTTTCCCCCAGGAACCCAGGGGGAAGGGGAATTTAAAGGCCAGGAATTCAGGATTCAAAGGGTTAATCTTTGAATGTGAATAAAATTATGTTTCAGGAGTATTGTAGTCAATAAGCTATGAGCAGTGTGTGAGCTGTAATAAATCAACATATTTCTAAATAAAACAACTTACCATGTGGATAACACAAACACGTAGCACAAGTCTTAGAGCACGCTCCAGCCAGCATGTACTTTAAGTAGTCTGAGGTTATGAAAGACTCTTTGCCATAGTCAATGTCCCCGTCTATGTCAGCACCGATGGAGTCATCAAGGTCCGCACCGCCGTTCAGCCTGTCGTGGTTGGTCTTCTGTTGGAGGTGGGCCTTGATGGCCTCGTAGGCAACCAGGTGGACCACGGTTTCACTAACCCCAAAATAGGAGGCGCTGATCCCTTTGTAGAACCCTTTGATGCCACTCTGTTTGTAGATTCTCTTGATGCACTCCCGACAGGTGAGTTTGTTTTCTGACCTAAGAAATATACATAGGCTGGATGTAAATTCTTACATTAATTAACAGTTAGTACAGATAGGCTTATCATTATCATAACAATGTTGTTAATGAGGTTGACATTTCAATATTACTTCTACAACAAACTGTACAGTATTTCTAAACAGCCAGTAAAACAATAATAAAATAAACAAATTTAGACAAATTAAAATCAATGTAATACAGTACCCAGGTTAAGAAAATAACCAACATTTTGTTACAAACCATCTACTATACACAATTATATTTCTACCAGAGGAATACAAGAAAAAGGAAGGTCTTCCAATATTGTCATTACCAAACTCACTCTGTCTTTCACACATTTTCCTCATATGTCAATCAAAATTTTTGTTTTACATAATAATATTGGGCATAATATTGTAAGTGTATATATTTATCACCTAGAAAAACAACAATGGAAGAATTATAGATGTATAACTTCATTGGAATAATTGAATAGTTCATCTGAGGCAATCCAACATATCTAAAAAAAAAATTGAAATCCAAACTGCACCTCGAAGCATTAGAATTACCCTACACCAATAGGGTGAATCCAAAAATAGTGCACAAATGGGACTTATTTACAATGTCAACAAAGATTGTTACATTTTTTTTCAAGCAAAACTAACCAACATTTGACCAGTGTGTATGTTTGACCGGAGTGTATATGTTTGACCGGTGTGTATATGGAGTGTACGTTTGACCAGTGTGTGCTCATTTGACCAGTGTGTGCACATTTGACCCGCGTGTGCACATTTGACCAGTGTGTGCATGTTTGACCAGTGTGTAAGTTAAGTTTGACTGGTGTACACATTTAACTAGTGTGCACGTTTGACCAGTGTGAAGGTTTGACCACTGTGTATATGTTTGACCACTGTGTATATGTTTGACCAGTGTGTATATGTTTGACCAGTGTGAACGTTTGACCACTGTGTATATGTTTGACCAGTGTGTATATGTTTGACCAGTGTGTATATGTTTGACCAGTGTGTATATGTTTGACCAGTGTGTATATGTTTGACCAGTGTGTATATGTTTGACCAGTGTGTATATGTTTGACCTGTGTGAACGTGGTGTATATGTTTGACCAGTGTGTTTGTGATACCAGTGTGTTTGCACCAATATGTTTTAAGAGATTCGGAAGCCCAATATCAGGACTAGTAAATTTCATACATAAATAATGGGCCTATAGTGGCCTATAGACTGAGAATTTGACTCAGTAAAAGAGAATAAGACTATTTCTTGATAGAAGAGCAAAGAAATGGAGTTTCTGTTTCTTCTAAAAGTTTTAAAGACTCCAACTGAAACTATTATACTTGTTAAGAGCCATTATATTTTTTTCAAAGAGAATCATTTTTAAAAAAGTTTTACTTGAGCTAATCCAAGAAAAAGTGTGCAAATGTGTTTTGTTTTTTCATCTGTATGGAATGTGAGGAGCAAAAAAGGGGCACATGCCACCAGGCAAAATTTTACATAATTTATGCAATGAGCAATGTAAATATAGGTTACTATCTGCATTCCACTTATTTGTTGGCCTAGACTAGTTGTTTTTTTTTAACAAGTAGGCCTACGAATTGTCAATATTATGGCAACATTGCCCTCCTTTTGCAAACATTTAATAGAACGCCCATCAATGTAAATTTGTTTATTAAAAAATATACTTTATTATATAGATCTATATTAAGATTTTAATTAATTTTCATTGCATTGAGATGTAGCCTATAGCGATGTCATTCGGAAAGTTCCGGTTTCAATTCAGACGTGTAAGTGTGCTACTCTCAAATCCTGCGTCTGCCTTGTTGATGTTTTACAATGTTTGTAGGCAGTTCTTCCTGACCTCGCGAGCTAATAATAAACAAGGGCGAAGTGTGTTAGTTACCGTTTGGGGGTGGAAAAGGGAGACGGCTAACGAAGTTTTATCTGCCGAGGAAAACAACAAAACACTGCTGCCGAACCGTTTTTTGTGTGTCTGTGTTAACATTAACATGTTTCAACAGTAATTGTGGTTATAAATGTTTATACTGTATTTCTTATCTCGAGATGTTTTCGCGTCACTATACTATTGTCTAAACCAACCTTTAAAAGTTTGCATGTAAGTGTAAGGAAAACGTTAGCCGACTGAGGCGACTGCACGAACGTGTTGTGAACGTGAACTCGGCACGAGAGTTGTTTGACCTTGACCGCGTTTCATAGAGCTTTGTTTTTTTTAATTACAAATATAAACAATGGCGAAGACGGGGTGTAAAAAAAAAAGGGGGGGGGGGGGTTGATATCAGTGGGATGATATCACCGTTATCGGTTTCATTTATTCAACCCAGCAAACAGTAATTTAAATGTGGACAGTGGAAACCCCAAATTATTGTAAGCTTGGGGGATTATATTTATACCTATGTTATGTTAAAAATAAAGCGGCAGTAGCTGAGATACGGTTATGTGCCCCCCTCCCTTCCATACTGTTCTAAAATAATCACACCCCCCACACCCCCAAACTCCAAGAGTTGGCTAAGCATTTTATTATATGAAAATCTTTGGTCTTTAGACGTGACACTTAAAAAGCTATAATACTTGATTTCGTTAAAACTCCTTGGGGAAGGATGGGTTGAAAATAGTGACACTTATTAAAATAAGCCTATTTATAAATGGGGTCAGGCCAAGTGGAAGAAACCTGGGGGCACTAATTGTCAAAATGTCAAAATTGTCAAAGTCAGCACTTTGTAAAAATAACAGCATTTAAACGCGGATATATCGACTGGGTAAGAAATTACCACTAGTTTTTTGTTTCATGATAGTATTAAATATGGGCCGGCTACTTTAGTTAGGGCCTATATGTCTAGTACAGTAGCAACACACTGCGTGTGAAGACACAACACATCCATATCTAACATGAAAACCATTAACCTGGGAGGAGCAAACAAAACAAAAAATAAAAGAAAGAGAATGTAAGCTTTTATTCTCTCCTGTACAGTCGGTACCTGTTGGGGAAGTAAAGCTCAAAATAAACAGAGGTTGACTGCCCTTTCAGTACCCTTGAGTTTAAAAGACAAAACCACACACACATACACACACACACACGACAGACACACATACACACAAATAATATATAAAAAGGATGGCACATGAAACAAGAAACAGCCTTGAAGGTCCTGCAAAAAAAAGAATGGAGACAGGTAGGTATGCTTACAGGTAGAAGATCCAATGGCATGAAAAAAAAACCCACCTTTAAAAATGTCGAGCCTATCCTAGGGATGGACTTCTACATGTATACAATATTGATATATCGTTCTGGTGGTGGTCTAGGGTCATAGTCAAAACAACAACAACAAAATAGAAATTATAGAGACCAGACATGGGTCTGTTCATGAGTTTATATAGCTCTTAAGGGTCTGATGATCTTATACTTATACAAGTAAAAAAGCAAATTATCATTGTTTCTGCTACACAAGTTCCCATAGTGGGGGGAGTGAACCATGGAGAGATACTGCGTGAAAATGAAAGTATGCGGCCAAAGTTACTTTTAGGTGGTAGTTAGAGAAACACCATGAACTATTGAACTAGCCAGGTGAAGCCAAGGGGGGACAACGTGAGGTGGCACATGTCTTACCTTGTAGAATTTATTATCCCCCTTCTCCTTCCCACTAAATCATCCCCATATTAAAGTTATTCGCAACGGGTCAATCTACCACTGCCATCACTACTTAGGCCATGGATCCACTGGTCAGCACAGGTCAACAGGGGTCATTTAAAAAAGTTGTTCAAATATGTTTATGCTCTATTTTTAACGCCCACTATAGCAAAGCAATCCAGTGGCACTTTTATTTTTAGACAAAAAAGTCTGCAGACATTTACAATAACAGTAGTTAAACCAGGGACGTGATCACGAAAAATGGCGTATTTATCTAAAAAGTTTGTGTTCATTTATTTGTAAACAAACGTATGTAAAAGTTAAGACAGGTTGTTGTGTTGAAATGACTGCTTTTCATGAAGTTCTAGTCCATAACCATGTCCCTAATTTGTCATATCTAATTTATGTTTATAGTATGTTTTCTTCAAGTTGAATTGCCCTCCTCCACCCAGCTAGCTCCCACAGTTACGATACTGTGTTAAACGTTTTACATTCACTCCAGTAAACACCAAGTATGTAAACTGGTTAAGTCTTGATGCCATGTAGTGGCGTTAAAAATAACCCCCTCCCCCCACAACTCATCCCTTCTTTCTCTGGGGGTCAAGTAAAGGTTAAGCCTACAATCACAACAAAAAATGAATGTCTTCACATTCTGAGGACCCTGTTCTTTCCGGAAAACTAACACACAAACATAAAACAAACTAACAGTGCCTAAAAGTTCCAGAGGGAGAACAACACCTCCCCCAACCCCAATATAAAACAAAGTAACAGTGCCTAAAAGTTCCAGAGGGAGAACAACACCTCCCACACCCCCAATATAAAACAAAGTAACAGTGCCTAAAAGTTCCAGAGGGAGAACAACACCTCCCCCAACCCCAATATAAAACAAAGTAACAGTGCCTAAAAGTTCCAGAGGGAGAACAACACCTCCCCCACCCCCAATATCTTTACCTTCAGCCCCCACCCACCCCACATACAGGCATAAAAAAAACAACAACAGGGCACAGAGGGTGAAAATGTGAAATGGGGTGGTGTGTGGCGTTGAATTACAATAACAAGGCACCCTGTTTTGCACAGGTCAGTGAAGGTTTTCTTTAAAAGTTTTTTTAGTCCTTTGTAATTACAACAAATAGAAGCACTCTTACTAAAAAGAAATCATCCCCTGCCCCCCCCCCCCCCCCTAACCAATTTAGTGCTGACTCCACCTACTTAATGTAAAAAAAAAAATGAGGAGAGGAGAAGTTGCTGTAGAACCATGGAACTAATCTTATTTTGGAAATACAATAAACAGGAATGAGCTGATGATAACAGTTGTACTCTATACACCTTCAATACAAGATAGGTACCACCAGTACAAACCCAAACACCAACCCCCCCCCCCCCTCTCAGTCGACACTGTAACTGCCCCAGTTAACTCACTGCTGCCAGCCAAGTGGGAGAGTGCTGTTGCCCTAGACTTGTGCACAGCCAACAACAACACAAGGGATGAGTCATAAACCAAAGGCCTTCAGCACTACCTTATTATGCCCCTTTGTGTTTGTGAAATAAGGGCAATGTACAAACATATTAATGTGTGGGTTGTTATCCTGTTCATACGTTCATACCCTACTAGGATGCCAACATGCATGGCTAACTTTTTTTAAGCACCTCCCAAGAAAAGCCAAAATGTAATGCTAACATTTGGTAAACAAATCAAGTTCAGTGCTTTAATTCAATAGGTCAAATAAATAGCTTTCACAAAGCACCTGACTAAAACTAAAACATTAACCTAGAAAGTGCCTTAGAGTTGTTTTTTCTCCTTATGCTTTTTAAGATATATTTTTCACTGTGTTCCTTCCACAATATAAACTAACATTTAAACAACAATACTATCAGTCAGCGTAATCAAACTCACTGACCTAAGAAATAAATTTTGACTTACTTCTGATCCAGCTGGAGTCTTGTTTTCACAAACCATATTGGATTAGTGCAAGTAGCAGCAGAAACACCTGTGGAGGATGAGAAATGAAAAAACGTTTTTTTAATGGCGATAACATCCGATGTAAATGGCTACACTCACCAATATGACCTATGAACACTAATACAGCTGTTGGTTGCTAATCAACGTTTCAACTGTAAACTTTAAACAAAAACTCAATACGAGATCCCGATTTATATTTTACAGCCTGGTTTATGTTTTACAATTTAAATAAATACACATTGTACATTTTAATTATAATAAAATGGAATCGATCTTATAAATAATATCACCTTTGTCCAATTACAAACTTGTTGCTAGTAACTTAATTTATTAATCTGATAGCTATGGGATTTACATAACCAACTGACAACTAACAATATAACAGAGAAAAGTTTAATGAAAGTAAAATAACAGGAAATACTGTGTCCTAAATTTCCTAAGCTCTAAAATGGTATAATTCTTAAATATCAAGAGCTCTTAATTTCCCTAACAGTATTCCCTATATTCCCCCTCCCCCCCACAAAGTAATAAACAGACAGCATACCTGCAGCTACAGCCGAACACAAGTGCACTAAATGGGTGTCAGGGGTGATCACTCTGTTCAATGCCTGCTTACAGTGAGCGTAGGCACCGAAATAGATGGCGCTGGGGACACAAGATGACAAACATGGTGGGTCAGATAGAATAATTCATTGGGAATAATACAGAGATCAGAATTAAGGATGGGTGTGTGTATTTTGAATATCTCAATGCAATGAGATAATACACCAATCTCACAATCTCATTTATTCGGCAAGGCCCGACTATTTACAGTTTAGTTGTTACACTATCACAATGGTTAAGTAAAACACAATAAACAAACAAAAACACACACACACACATACAACCACTAGTTGTCCACACACACACATACAACCACTAGTTGTCCACACACACATACAACCACTAGTTGTCCACACACACACATACAACCACTAGTTGTCCATACACACACATACAACCACTAGTTGTCCACACATACAACCACTAGTAGTCCACACACACACAAAAAAACCGCTCTCCTAGTTCAGAAATTTCGTTGGAATACTGGTTTTAATTAAAATACATGAAGCAAATTACATTAAAATGTTTTCAACGGGTCTAGATTTATCTATCAGGTCTAGATTTATCTATTCTTGAAAAGAAACTGAAAGGAGGGGGGGGGGGGGAATTAGCGTCGCTGACAAACACACACAAAAACATGGAACACGAGTGCGTACATATATTTATGACACCGTTTAAATGAGATTAAAATGTACACGTGACATCTTGTAAACAAACGTAATAGACTATTTCAATTGTGAGACGGTGCTCTTTAAATATAAAATTGCACTGTTTCTTTTACCCCTCAGCACAAAATGGATTTTAAAAAAGGAAAAGAAAACAACTTTAAAGTTTACTAACAGCAACCGCCGGCCGCCGGGCTAAAGGTCACGTGACCCAAAATCAACACAACAATACACATGTTTTTAAAATGCAAGTTTTTTCTCTCTGTTCTAGCTCCAGTCAGCGCTAATGCGTATCAACAAAACCACGTGATTCATCAAGGGGAAGAAACTGTGCAAATCTAGGTTAAGAATGCTACACACAAAAGTGCTGGCTGTGCTACTGGACTGGAAGACTGGAAGGTCACACGTTTTGTCAAAAAGAATTAATTATAAGGGGGTCTCGTATATTTTATCAAGCCTGTAAGCCCACAGACAATTTTCATGATTTGATGCCAGTGTGTTTAAATATTTTAAAATGGTTACAAAAAAAAAGTCAAGAAAAAGGGGAGACGAATCCATTTCGGATGGGATTATTAATTAATAAAGTACTTTAAAAAAATGATGTTTTAGTGAATAAAAATGCAAGTTGGCCTATAGATTATTATTTATAATACACAGGGTCCTGCACCAAACTGAAATTAAAAATTTCAGGAGGTTTTCAGGAGAAAATCTAAAATTTCAGGAGGTGCGGCAAAACCAAATTCACTACATCACTAAACAATGACTCAGATACATATAAAATTAAATAAAATATTTGTAAGGGCATTATAATGTGAAAGCTAAATATGTACCAATAAGCTATGTTCATTATATAGAGTCCTTTAAATGTCTTTAGAAATCTTGTAATTAAAAAAAAAATGTAGCCTACATATAAAAGAAATTTTGTTTATGAAAATAAAAGTGGGGGGGGGGGGGGGGGGGGCAGAGAATGGAAATATAGTTGCCTGTATAAGGGCATCTGTAACATATAGAGTGTTACATTAACAAGTATAGAGAAAATATTTATATGGGCCTACATTGAAAAGTATATTTATACAACAATTACACGCCACATGCATTCAATGCCTATGTATTTGTGGGGATCTACAATTGGCCAAGACATGCCCGTTTCATATGAAGGTTAAACGCCCGGAAAAATTTAGGGGATTTAATGGAGGCACATAACAAAACCGGAGCATTAGCCAAATTGCTACATAGCCAGGCAGGACAAAAACATACAATTCCAACTGACCGAAAGCATCCGGACCCTATCTACAATGGGGACCAAGAGCCCATAATATGAGGTCAACAAAACATGACATGGGTTTTCATCCGTCCTGATATATCGGGACCGTCACCGTTATGGACCTTCTTGACCCGACATCCCGACAAGACTCCATTTTGTCCCGATTTTGCAAAATACTGAAGTAACGCCATCTGTTAGCGCAACATGTAAATGCAGCCTCATTTTTTTATGTCAACAAGTTTATGTTGACAAAGTCGTCTCACAGATGGCGTTGCATGTTGCGTATCCTGTATCGACGTTGCAAGTACCTTCTAGATATAGCGCCATCATTCGAGAAAAAACAAGACTGGCTTGCAAAGTCTTAAATGCGTAAAAGGGGAAAAAAGACTTGCGGAAAAAAAGGGTTAAAATCTTCCCAAAAACATGGTGCACCAACTACTTCTGCCGCAAAAATTTCCATGTAATTGTGTTTTAAATAAAAAAGTAATTATATTAAATAAATTGTTTACTTCACTTCTTCACCCCCATCTCAGAGTGTCCCGACGAGGTCCCAGTTAGATATGGCGGCAACCATACCGACACGGATATATTGCTTGCTGTTCCGTTTCTTCTAGAGAAGTCTAGATGAACACTGTTCCACGAACATATTATTCTCTGTTCTGTGTTCAGGGCAGTTCAAGCTGACGGCCCTGAGACAAGTTTTGAAGTCAATCTACAACGGGGAAACAATTTTAAAAGCTACCCTTATCAGCAAGAAAGCCATTTATTAACACACACACACAATTGTGTATTTACTGTGTCCGCTTTTTTGTGGTAAACTCTACATACCAAGTTTTAAAAAACGATTCTAAAAAAAAAAAAAACGATTCTACGGCGCTTTGAAAAGTAAGATTAAACCAATAGTATTAAGCATTTTGTCGGGGATGATATTTAGAATAGAAAATAAAACTAAGGCTTGGATATAGACAGTGTACATACGAGGCTGGCTAAACATAGACAGACCTGCCTACACTACACGCTTACTGGGAAAAGACCTTGTCTCGGGCAAAACACATTGGAAAAGGAGGGGGACACCAGAAAGTGCAAACTATTGTGTCAAATACAGCATGTCGGAACAATATCGGAATTCGGGATACAGCCCCGTAACTGTAACACCCCCATTACTTCCAAAGGAAAAGGACATGTCAAGTACATGACATCAGAAGTTGCAGCACATGAACATGACAGACCCGCGTGTTGACATCACTTCCAAACGGCTCCGCACCGAGCATCTAAAAGCATAAAAGTAAAACCCAAGGTCGTGGTGGTATAATGAATGCAACACCGTGACGTCACAGGCTCTGCCGGAGGGTTGACACGCAAGGTTTAGTTTGCGTGTGTGTGTGTGCATAAAACAATGGCCTGAGAAATTCAAGGCCGTGGGATGTTTTCATAGAGTTTACCTACTACGAGGAGGCTGCGTACAAATGAGACACACACTGGCACTAACCTAAACCAGCTATAACATGTACACACTCTCTATCCACTATGATAATGAAAATATAGGCTGACAACTAAACATTGCTTGTAACTTTATAAATAAACACTAACTTTCTTAATTTTTTCATTTGACCAATACGGAAGTTTTTATTATTATTACTTCAATTTGTAAAGTATCCCGTCGGACCAAATTAATCCATAGGGCCGGTGAAATAATGTTCACCAGTTTCTGTGGCCAGTAAATACTAGATTATTAGAGGATTGTGTGGTCAGTTCAATGACCAGCAGCCTATACTTTTAACCAGGGTTCTCACATTTTTTCTGAAACAAAATTCAAGGCTGTTTCCAGACTATTTCAAGGCTATAAAAGCCAAATTCCAGGCTGCTGGAACGCCTTTTTTTTTAAAATGGTCACACGCCTCCTCCCCCTAAGTGACCTAAATATTGCGTGAATGAAGTATTAATCTAAGACTCAGTCACTGGGCGTTTATGGCATATAAAAATGGGATTGTTTTTTGTCTGACCTTGATTTCTATAATAAATTTAGATATAAATATAGATTTAGATAAATTTCCAGGCTGACAGGCTATTTTTCCAGGCTAAAATGCCAATTTCCAAGGTTGTCCAGGCCTTGATTTGTTTTTTTTTTTTAACTCCAGACTTTTCCAGACTGTGTGAGAACCCTGTTTAACAAACTTAAAGTCGTGTACCATCTGAGCTGGTGCCTCATATTACTTCAATTGAAGTCAAGTTATTGAAGTCAAGTTATTGAAGTCAAGTTATTGAAGTCAAGTTATTGAAGTCAAGTTATTGAAGTCAAGTTATTGAAGTCAAGTTATTGAAGTCAAGTTATTGAAGTCAAGTTATTGAAGTCAAGTTATTGAAGTCAAGTTATTGAAGTCAAGTTATTGAAGTCAAGTTATTGAAGTCAAGTTAATGAAGTCAAGTTATTGAAGTCAAGTTATTGAAGTCAAGTTATTGAAGTCAAGTTATTGAAGTCAAGTTAATGAAGTCAAGTTATTGAAGTCAAGTTATTGAAGTCAAGTTATTGAAGTCAAGTAATTGTAGTCAAGTAATTGTAGTCAAGTTATTGTCAAAATAACACTAAAGCAACAACAACCCCCCCCCCCCCCCTCCAAAAAAGCTATTACTTGATTGCAACATGGAGCATTGAACTGCCAAGATCTGAAAGGCTCGGTTATAAATCCTAACTCGTCAAATCCAAGACCCCAAATCTACCTAAGCTTACTTCTAACGGGCGCCCGCCATCAGTTTACGACAACGGCATGGTGGCTCAGGCGCTGGGCTAGTCACACAATCCTCGGGTAGAGCCCGGTAATACCAGCCAATAAACGCTTGCTTCATCAGGTGAGGTAAAAGAGTACTTTAGTGTTATCACCAAATTATACACAATTATACGAGTGATCCACTTTTTCATAAGACTACCCCCCCCCCTTAAGTAGGTCCTAGGTCTTCGAAGCAAATTATGTAATCGACTTCAAATAACCACACGTCAACGACGTGGGTAAATGACATACACGGGCTAAGTTCCGCATGACGGAATTGTCCAAATATGTTACAGCAGATGGCAATGGAAAAACGAAAAGAAATAACAACGACCTAATAAAAAAAAAAGTGGGTCAATGCAAAATATTTCAATAACCCACCAAGGGCCATAACCTCAAAGGCTTTTGTTCTTATTTCGCTAATTAAGACAAATAGGTCAGCACTGGATGTAAACGAAATGGAATGGGGGGACACACTGATTTAAGTTAGTGACTTGTTTCTTGTCAAATTCACACCGTCTCCACTATATCGTTATTAAATTATTTCCCGCCATAAAATTGAGCTCATTGTGTGCGGAGTTACACTAGGCTTTTCTATTCCAATATTTTTTGTTTTACGTATAACCATAGACTATAATATATATGGACCGCTTGCTTTAGTATTTCTGCTATATGATGACTTGAAACAATGATTTTTTTAATTCCCGATTATAAATCAAGTAATTGCTATACAGGAAATAAAGTTATTAATATACAAGTTCCGTTTTATTTAATCGCTTTTATTTTCTCAATGAAAGATGTACAGAGCGGAAACATTTATAGATCAGTGTTGAGTGCGCACGGAAAAAGAACATAAGCTCTAAAAATAGAGCAGGCGGTCCATCTTTTTATAGTCAATGATAATCGGACAAGTATTAATTTAAAGTCGAAAAACATGCGATTTAATAACACGGAACATGTATGACAATTACTTTATTTAGAATCGGGAATTGCAAAAAAAGAAGATAATAGCATAAAAAAACTAAAGCAAGCGGTCCGTGTATATTATAGTCTATGGTATAACTACAAATTCAAACACACCCAGACAAGTCTGCAGTTCAACCGTCAAATTTACTTATTTAAGATTCTACTTAATGTATGGGATAAATGCTAACAACAGTACTGTTACAAAACACAGAATACCTTTTACAATAACAAGGGACATGCTATTGTGGAGGCGGAGTATGAATCGGCAGCCTTAACTTAACATGGACCGACCCCTATAAAGGTATAGACCTCTGCTTTTGTTTTGCGGTGACGACAAATTTCTGGTATCTCTATATCATAGGTTCTCAACGGGGGCGTTATCGCCCCCCTGGGGGCGGTGAGAAGCTTTAGGGGGGGGGGGGGGGGGCGCTGAAGGGCAAAAGGGCGGTAGAAACGTACCTGATATAATTTTTAACACCACGGCTATTTGAATCGATTTAGTTTTTGGATGAGATAAATATGATGTAAACGCAAGTGCTGCTAAATATCTGATATCCCCATACATATTATTAAACTAATAGGAAATAGGAATCGCAATGACTTTTCGATGAAGTAGGGGTCAGTATTTGGCAAATGTCGTATGCGGCCGTCTGGTCCTATGGTTGGTTCACCAGACTGTCGCCTTAACATCTGCTAATATTATTTTGATCTCAGTTTTACCGAGATGTCTTTTAATGCGTTTTGAATCTTTCGATAGCATTAGCATTGAATTATCGTTAAGGGGAATAGATACGTAGTAATCATACAAACTGGGTAGTTATTGTAATGCTTGAAAATATACATATAAATTCTTTAGTCGTATAATATTTATAAAATTTTCAAATACGTTTTACAGTTTGATCATTTCAAAGTTATAAATGTAAGTTTTTTTGTTTTTTTTTATAAAAGAAAAAAAAAGAAATATTAACTCAAACGAAACGGTTTTATTATCTCCCTTTAATTAACAAATGTTTCCACATTTGATTCAATAGTGATGCCGAACAAGTTTTGTTTTGTAACGTAACAAATATGACTACTGTGTTTAATTAAAGAAGATGAGCATAAAAACTCGTTTAAATGTAATTAGTCAGTTATTTTTTAAGATTATAAATCACACAAAAAGTCTAGTCGGCCAAAAAAAAATTGCGGAAACTATAGTACAGAGTGGGGGGGGGGGGCGCTAAAATTAAGTTGGGGGCTGTGAGCGGAAAAAAATGTAAAAGGGGGCGATGAGCCGAAAAAGGTTGAGAACCTATGCTCTATATAAACCTGTCAGAGAGGAGCACAGTGTCTGGGCGGCAGCGTGTTTGGCTGGCGTACAGAATGTCCTGGATTCGAATCCTAGGATTGGTTCCCGGGTCTGAAGGGTGTCTATCCAGCTCTGATGGGTACCCGACTTTAGTTGGGGTAAAGTAGAGGCAGCTGGGTACTGTACTGGCCATACAATCCCCTAGTATGCCGTGGCCACAGAAACCGGTGAACGCTGCTTTGCTGGCCTTATGGATCAATTTGGTCAGACGGGACACTTTACTTTTATATACACCTGTTAGCAGGATTGTTAACTTGCAACGACAGTTATAACCTAGCAAGGGCTCTACAATCCTCTACTGCTCTACTATATCATAAGAATATGTAGAAGAATAGCCACAGACCGCTTCTTGCATAGACAACTATAATGTAATATTTTAAAGCACTCCTGCATTTTTGCCTCTCAATCCAATAGGAAAATCATAACCTTTGGCTGGCTTTTAATTTGCTTAAGGTACTAGATTATATTGTTAAATTTTTATCTTAAATAACAATCGCCTATTAGGATGGAAGTACCCACCCACACACTAGGGCAGACGAAATAAGACTGCAGTGCAAAGTGCAAGAACAGAAGATCGTCAAAAGATAACAGAGTAGGGCAACAATTATTCAAGCATGGAAAGGTGTGTCTTCTTTTTTTAAATGCATTCTGGGCACACAGTATCAGATCCCACGTGTTGCCACCACCACGTCTTGGTCTGTTGAAATTCACTGAGTCGTGTCAGATCCAACCACTTCTTGTTATTTTTTTTTATCCAATTTTACATAGGAACTAGGATCTCCTTTACGCCAGCCTGGATCAAAGTGGTCCGGCTAAAAATAGGTTGATAGGAGTTCATTTTCACCACAAACACAAGGCCGCGCCAAACTGGGATAGTGATAGAACAAGGTTTTATCGGATACTGACGTTTTAATTCATCACACAAAGCACTATCAAGTTTACTTCCATTTTTAACATTTTCAAATTTGTATATATAATCATGGCTTCTTCATATTTGGCAGATCTTTAATGTTCTTGTTGTTCCATTCTCTAAAAAGTCTACTCAGACCATGAGAGGCACCGGACATTTTCTCTGGGATCAGCTAGTCACTGTGCTGCCACTGTAGCCTCCTCATACATGCATCAACTGGTGGTATTTGCTTTGTAAGCCTTTTAATGTATTTTTCCTTTAGGCAAAAAAAGAAACTTTAACAAAAATTTAAGCCAATGTTTTGCAACGAGGCCAGGAAAAAAATAATTAATGTTACCCAGTATATTATCGGATGAAAGAAATAATAAGATTGGTCCACGTCAATAAAAACTGATTGTGCCGAACTTTTTACATAGCAAATTCATATCTTTTTTTCTATCATTTTTAATTCCTTTTTTTAAAGAAATTGTACTAAACATCATGATATAAATAAAAACATTATGTTCTTGAAGACTAAGGATAACTCTTTTTTTCTTCTTCAAATAAGTGGCGTAGCACCCTTACAACTTACAAGGGGGATTACTTGTATAATTGTTTAAGATTTTCAAATGAAACTAGACGTGGACAACATATGGCCACGAAAGAGAGAGAGAGAGAAATATGGCAAATGTCCAAGGTTGGGTGTATTACATCTGATATTATTACATCTGATATTATTAGGCTATCTCATGACCTCAGTGGTACACTGTGCCACCTAAGCCATGTGATAACACCACCAGATGGTGTACTACACCAGATGCCCAGAGCAAACATCTGTGAAATCTGTTAGCACCGGCTCTCCAGAATTATCCCAGACCATCATGCCATATACCAGAAATCAAATCACACATTTCAACCATGTACTTGAAATATCAATTTATTCATGCACTGACAAGTTCAGGGAAAGGAAGTCAGATACAATTTTAATTGAAAGTTTGAAATCTCCATGGACATCATCATATGATGAAAGTTTCTGTAAACACTGTAGTATAGATTAAAAACAGTTTGGACCAAAATAGCTGTCTGGATGAAAGATAAGCATCAGACAGATCTTTCTTCATGTTGTTGAACTACCCCTAAATATAGTCAGAATGTGTTCCTAGATGTTACAGCATGGTTGAAAATTTAAGACACCTCAATGAAAATTACGATGTAGTTAAACCAAGTCCAAAAGCAAATTATTTTGTATAAACCCTTAATACCAATCCTATTTGGCTTTCTCAAGATTTTCTCATCCGCATTATAAGAAAAACAAAGCAAAGTTAATATAAAGGCACATAATTAGGCCTATAAATGAAAATATCATTGAAAGTCTTAATGAACTAGTCATGTTATGCTGTCAATAGTTATAACCAAAACAAACATATTGGCTTCTTATATAAATAAACAGGTGCTCTAAGTAATTTGTATTTAACATAACACTATGATGGGTATATATGCAATTTTCTTATGCGTTAAGCCTGGAGAAGATTGACTGTTTGCCGCCCACAAAGAAATGAAAGCACACACAAAAGTATAGTTACTCATGAGCAATCAAGCAGTGATCATTATCAATGGGCACCATAAATATTGCAAAAAACAAAAAAGTTAAAAACTGATTTTGAGGGAATTTTAAGGTGGCTAAAAATTGGATATAATGTCTTGCCCAGGCCTTCATGTCTATTACCAAGTCTCAGCTCCATATCATGAGGGAAAGTGGGTCAAATAGCCACATTAAGTTGAAGGTCTGATCAGGTAACAGCCAGAAAATAACATTTTTCGCAGTTAATAAAAAGGGGTTTTAAAATATGTTAAAAAGACAGTGACCCACAAAATTTTTTGTATAGATAAAGGCATTGAGTGCTTCACCAAGCATAATAAATGTATAAACTAAAGTATAAAGTCCTAGTAAGGTAGTACTAAATAATATGAGTAATCCACTTTTATTAGTAAGTATTAGGTACTTTTGTGGATAACAAATGAGTTGAACGTCTTTAAGAACATGTGTTTATTTATATCTTTAACTCTACCTTCAAAAACTACTACCGTCTCCCATATATATATATATTTACATATCTATAAATAAAAAGTCAATTTGAGTAGAATCAGTTTCTCTTTACTCAGTACCTTTCAGAAGTGGACTACTCATAAACAAGATGGAACCACACTATATATATGTTTAAAAACCAAACACAAGGAAATTGTCTTTTTATATTAACAGGCCTACTTGTCCAAAAAACACAAAAACAAACAAAAAAATAGCTTTCTGACAAGTGATAGAATTGTTTTCCATCTTCCCAGTTTGTGACATAGTCTTTGAGCACACAAAATTCCCCATCCCTGATGAGCTCAGAATAACCCTATTTGTATCCATAAAAAAAAACAAAAAAACTGGGTCATCTTAAACCATCAGGAAACAGAAACATCAAGGAATACATACAAGTCATAACAGAGACCAACATACAAAGTTTAACTTTATACTGACAATGGATAGTGTCAGCACTGAATCAGGTAAAGCTGAACTACTCTATACTTGCACTCTGTCAGAACTAGGTTATCTCCCTTTGTATAATCCTATCACAATACCCCCTCCCCACCTCTCTACCCCCCCCTTCATCTGAGCCAGTAAGTCCACTTAATTCTTTTGTTTACCAAGGAGACACCAGCTGTGTCTTCTAGTCTGAGAGGGAAGCTATTGGAAACCAGACAACACTTTTTTTTTCATGACCTGATTCTGAATATTCTTCTCTATATTATCACCAAGGCAGAAAAAGAAAAAGTTTTATGCTGCATTCATTGTCTCACATTTTAGGAAAAGAATTTAATTGGTTCATGCAGATAGCCTGCTATGATATATCAGATATCAAATAGAGAGTATGATTGTAATTTCAATACTGGTCATAAAATGATATCAGAAGGGAATTAATCAAAGTAATGTTAGATAAAAATTGATAAGAACAATCATTCAACTTAAAACTTTTACTTAAAAAGATCAAAATATACGGAAATTATTCATTAAAAAAAATAAATGAAGAACTAGCCAATCGAGTAAAGCTACTAGACAAAACTTCCTCATCTTATGGCATGCAAGACAGTGCCGAAAAAAAATATAATTAATTACTAGTAACGCCAGCGGCATCGCCACGCAAATCAAGATTGGTCAACATAGTTTGCAAACAGTGGAAGCTTCAAATACCTGAAAGCTATTGTATCCCGAAGAGGGCTCCACAACAGAAGTAATGTACACTATTGCCCAGACTAAAGCATCACTAAAGAGGCTCAAGACAATATGAAAAGACAAGAATTTAGCCCCCAGCACAAAAATCAGGCTGATACACTCAATGGTCCTCACTATTTTCAGAAAATTTTTCTTATATGCTTGTGATACCTGGACATTTACAGCTGAGCTAGAAAGGAAGATCAATGCCATTGAGATAAGATATTTCAGAAACTGTCTGGGCATGTGCTATAAAGACCACACCTCCAATGAGCCAATACGAAATAGGATACTCCAAGAAATTGGACAATGCAACGACCATCTGGCCACAGTCAAGAAAAGGAAACTAGAATGGTATCACCACAAAACTAGAACCAACGAGCTTGCCAAAACCATTCAGCAGGGTACCACCAGAGGAGGGAGAAAGAGAGGAAGACAACGGAAACTATGGGAGGATAACATCAGGGAGTGGACAAGGGAGTAAAACTGTATGGTCCAACAGACTACGAGATATGTAACTATGTAGGAATGATTTTAAAAAATGTTACTCTAATACTTACCGAGACGGAGCTACTCCAACTAAAGTGGGTCCAAGACCTTTAAAGAGACCTTTAATACCTTCAGTTTTTAAAATGTGTCTGGAATGGAAAAATTATATTCGAACCATTACTAGAAAGAAAATTTAATTAATATACAGTTAGATGAATTGAAAATAAAGCACAAAAACTACAGGTATATTTTTTTTTAATCAAGTTTTTATTTATCAAGACATGCACTGGTACAATAGAGGTGAATATATATACCGTAACACACTGCCATGACAAAATTATGTTTTTTTTTAAGATCATTGAAAAATTCACAACCAATTTATAAAGGCATAAGAGAAATGTCTAAAAGTCTTGTAGGGTATGAAGCTAGTCCAAATAAATAAAAAAATGTATAGATTCTTTTCAAGTATCAACAGAATAAATTTTTTTTAAATTATAGATTAAAGTTTAGATAAAAAACATGATGGTATATAAGGATTTCATTGCTTAACTTCTTAGTTATTCACTTTTTAAAAAAATAAAACTTTGTTAATTTTAGCAAAAGTCACAAACTTTCCAAACAGTGGTAAGTTTTATCATCTTTTCCCAAATTTATGCTTCAATAATAACGTTTAACGACCATTTAATAGTGCGCAGACATTTTTTTAAAAGGATAAATTTAAAACTTGGTATAAGTTATAATGAACAATGCAAATTTAGTTTTGTCCGCCCAGGAGAGGTGTGGGGTTAATTTCTAGAACCGAGTTTTGGATTGGGGAAAAAAATGATATTAATATCCCTAATAAGGCTAATATCATACCTTAAACAGTTTACAATCTGAGACTGATGCTTCCTATACTTCCTTGGATCAAGCACTGTGTCATTGCGAACTACTTGACAGTTGTGCGTGCACGTACTTATTGCCACAACTTGCTGTGAAGGCAACAAACGCAATGCAGATTGCACATTGACGTGAAGAAAGGAGGACACAGATGATTGAAGTCTAGTTTTGACAACCTCAAGTGGACATGTCAACACTGCTCCAGTGGTTCCAGCCGTGCTGATAGAGAAAAATATAATTGTCTATCAAAGTTTAAAGACTACTTTTTGGTTTGCATAAAACTATATTACATAGTATCTTGCTAATTAATGTCATAAAATTTATTTATTGAAAACTATGTTTAAAACCTAAAAATCTTGAAAATACTTTATGCAGGCCTACAAGTTGCACTAGTGGACAGGTTTAATTTTTAGTTTTTTTATATGGTCCAACTATAATTTGGGGGAAATGCACTGATCTGTTTTAAAAATGAAATTTAAAAAAAAAAATTAGTTTCAATGTAGATGTTATTTTTTTATTATTTAAAGCTTTTGAAACTTCAGCCCAAGAAAATGACAGTGACACTATATCTACATCTTTATTTGTTGTTTTTTTAAGCTTGTTGTGTTGTGATGTTTTTTTTAAACATCTTGTTGTAAGGTCAATTGTACACTTAACCTGATAATTCTGTATCACTGAAATCAATGATATGGGTGATGGTTGCAACTTTTTGAAGGAGTAGTAGTCCTGATTGATGTTTGTCCAACTTTTTTTACAACTATAATCTTTTTACTTTTTGTTTTAAAAAGTACAACTCCATACAACTCTATATAGTCATAGGCCTAAAGTAGTATTTTTGTTAACACTTAACAGAGAAGAATCCAAAATGAATTTTTGCCTAGGCCTATAACTATAATCTAGGCTATATGGTGAAGAAGGAAACCCAAATTAAATTTGTTGTATTTAAATACAACTTAAGTTGAAATACATTGATTTTATATAAAAATGAACTTTCTAAAAAAGAAACAATATATATTTATATGGTTGAGATCATAAATGATTTACATGTTTACAGAAATGGAAACCATTTGGATTGGTTAAAACTTAACACACATACTAAAATGATCTAAAATCTAATGTCATTAGTCTCATAATTATGTCTTATGTAAAAGATGTAGGCCTAAGAAGTTACACTACTAAGTCTACTATAACCAGTGCTTTTTTTTGTAAAAAATTAGTTTAGTCACTAGACCCTATTACTATTATATAAATGCATTTAGGCTAAGAATTGTATAACTTACAAAGCTTACAGAACTTTATATTAGTTAGTTATAGTCAGTGCTTTTTATGTGATGGTATGCACCGGTACTGCGTACCAGCACCTTTTTCAATGTGGGCAACAAATTATTACTTTTCTTCTATTTTAACGTTTATTATAAATTTATTATATTATTGATTTGTTAAAAGTGAATTATTTTAAAATTGCGCGCAATAAGAATTAAAATATAAAATGCGAAACTGCTTTAAAAGTTAGGCAATCCATCACTGAGTAGGCCTACCGACACCTAATTTTGTACAAAAAAAAGCACTGGTTATAGTAGACTTAGTAGTGTAACTTCTTAGGCCTACATCTTTTACATAAGACATAATTATGAGACTAATGACATTAGATTTTAGATCATTCAAATTTCATTTTCAGAAATAACAGTTAGGCCTATCTAAAGTAGATAATAGATTTCCTGACTGTCAGTGACTCAAGTGACTGTCAGCTTCAGCCAAAACTTTACCGTTTCAAATGACAGATTAAAATATGGTGTATCTTGTTTACAAGTTGTTTTGAATACATTCGTTTTGTTTAAAATATTTAAATGGATTGTGTCTTTACTATTAGGCCTAAAAGAATTATTATTTTATTATGATTTATGATATGTCAAAAATAAAAAAACAATATTAATAATAATAATGCCAATATTAAAGATTAACATATTTTGGGCAGCATCATCTACAAAGTACTATCTGCTAACTAAACTTCAAACCGTTTATAAATAACTTTTTCGTTCATTTTACACGCAGCTACAAACTGGGTAACACAATTCACAGACTAACTGAGACAATTTAAATTTAAGAATGGATTATGGATAGCCCCCTGGGCCCTGCCCCTACTACTAGATCTAGTCCAGATGAAATTGAAATGATTAACAATTTTAAACAATTGCGTAAGCCTAATATAAATTTGATAATTTTATCGTGACAAATATAACTAGAGATTAGAGATCTATATTATGCACGCTGGAACAATTCAATATGAGCATATAATAATAATATAATTCATCGCAATAAATAAAAGATGGGACTACTGACTACACGTAACACTACAACTCAACATACCCTTCCTACACTCTACACTAGTCTACATTCTACATCAATAATTTGAATAATAATATTATATTATTATATCAAAATTATCAATATCACTTTAGCGACTACATGTTTTTGTGTAAGTGCTCAGTAATAAAATACCATGCACTCTTACAATAGTGAATTGAATGACATTTTTTTAGGTTTAATCCAATTAATTATAATAAATATTTAACATACCCTCCGGCGATTAGGTGAATAACATTTTTATTAGATTCCATAAAGGATATGTCCGTCCGCCATCAAAGTCAAACTCTTGTTGTTATAAAATGTACACACACATGGTTTTTTCACCGTCGCCAACCAATCCGCTTAATTGAGTTTAGTAGCCTTGATTTTCATTGGATGAACTCTATAACCTTAAGAAACCATGCATTGGGTGCGTGCAAAAAAATAACTGGGAGTTTAGCTATCGTCGTATTCATGCATGTAGGTCAACTATTTCTATTTTTACTTTTTTTTTTATCGGTGTTTTCCCAGTGACTGATACATAAATAACCAAACGAAGTCTGTATAGTATACTATACTATAGTTTAAAATATTGTCCCTTCACCCTTCTATTAAAAAGTCGACAACACTAAACCCAAGTCATGTGCGATATAAGCATAGGAATGTTGCACTCTTCAATCTCAAAAGGAATTATAATATAGGCCTATGCGTGCATAATTTAAATTACAGGTAGACAATTTTGGAAGAGAAAAAACGTAATAGTAGGCGCTACCTCTGTGGTTGACAAAACATGAATTTATGAAACAGGTATATATATATATATATATTATATACACAAGACGACAAGATGAATGGATGAATAGTGGTAGGCCCTACGTCTGCCAATGACAGGTTGCAAAAATGCAATCTTTTTTATGAATTAAATACTTTTTGTTATAGATCTGGTAGACCTATACACTACTGTACCCATGGGCCGCAAAGCGGCGTAGTGTGTAAACCGCCAGTACCCCGGCGGGCTAACGCATGGGGGACAGCCCCCGTAGCATGTCCGAAATCCATTGCACTGCCGAGAGGCCACGGGGTCTCGGTGGGGAGGAAGCAATGGATGCTGCAACCCAGTCTCACGACCCACCCGGTGCCTGGATGCCTGGGCCTATAGTACAGGATTCGTGCTACCGGGTGACAATGCAGATATACGGGCGAGCCACCACGATAATGATCCTTAGGGGAACCGCAGCGAACGGTCGCTGGCCTGCGGAAACCTTCCCTTTTACATGGCACACGCCTTTGGCGTGCCGTGGGGTGGCTGGAGCCCGGTCAGAGTTTTAAACTCAATTATAATGCGTTACGCCCCGGTTCAAGAGCTTCGGCTCGTACGGGTTTTTGATACTTATAGTAAGTAAGGTAGACCTATAGGCCCAAGGCTATAGGTCTATTGTTCTATATCCTACCTATGTAAACTAGGCCTATATATTCTAAGTCTAACTAAATATTGCACTATAATTGTTACGACTTTCTTTCTATAAATAAATAAGCTTAGATTATATAAATAAGCCTATATATTATAGAGGTGAGTGGGTGGGGGGGAGGGGTACAATCGTCATTTAAAAGGTTTCAGAGTTATATGCCTTATTTCAACAGTGTGCAATATAAAATAACTATAATTCTATAATATAATAAATGATTCCACCCCGGCATATTTTTATATGGACACGCGGACGAATTTGCATATCGACCATTTTAGTGCATACAGAAGGGGTGGTAAGGTGGGTTGAACGATTTAATTTTTAAATTTTCATGAGGCTGCTGAATCAGCATTTAGCAGTTTGTGCATTACCAATCTATTTCCTTTACTTTCACAAATTAAAAGCATACGTGTTTGCAGGGTCACCCTCCAGACTTTCAAATCGAATATTAGATCAAAAGGAATATGTGCATCCTTCAGACAGGGGCTATCCGAACGCACTACCGCTCGAGTTTCTCTAGACTAGACCAAGAGCCGGCAACCTTTTGCTAATAGTGTGACATAGTAAGATTCAGGGTGCTTCTTCTTCTGCGTTCCATATCGCTTTCCTTTGTGTCAGACTGGCAGTCCTGTTTCTCTGACAAACCGGGCTGTTTGTTGTCTGTAGGAATAATGGCTTCGGGCCCTAAAGCTTTTCCTTCATGGTGGCTCCCTGAGGCCAGGCCTGGTTACGGGCCTCTCTGGGGAGTGGGCACCATTGCAGGATGGGCTCTGCACTCTGGAGTCCAGTTCCACGGGGGCGCTCAGGGGTGTGACTTAGGCCGATTCGGTGATGGTGGTCTAATAGTCTGTTGTGTCCTGTCCTTAGTCGGAGTATCCAGGGTGCTAATAGCCTAAACCTTATCCTGCTCTTTTCTGTAATAAAATAGAATTTGTCTTTCAGCAGGCCTTCCGCGTGCCATGGAAAATCTGCTAAGTATGACACGTGTTCCGAAAGTTGCCGACCGCTGCACTAGACCCTCGTATTTGATTTAGCCCAACACATTTTTTTTGTGAAGTTCATAAACGTACCCAAATCTTGGTTTATAGTTTAAGTCTTTTTTTTTCAAACTTTCACAAGTATTTTAATTATGTGCATTATTTAAACTATTATACTTGCAAATATTGTTTTCTTTTCATGTCCGCCGAAAGATGCAAGGGAAGTAATGTACCTAACAAGTGATTTTATGTAACTTAATTGTTACAAACATATTTTTACATTTAATGTTAGGCTCTATATCTATGTTTATACAATGGCTTTAAAGTATGAATTATGATATCAATATAATATTGCTTACAATTACAATAAATAACTAGAAAACAACAACAACAGGGCATATTAATATGAAAGAAGGGCTAATATATAATTTAATATAAATATTAGCCCTTCTATTTAAGAAAACACATCTAATTGTATTCAGTGTAAAATTTCTGTTTGAGAACATTAATGAATGTGTAGAAAATATTTGAATTTGACAAAAGGGCCTATTTATGTTTTATGAATATTAATATGGGAAGAGAATTTGAACTTTTATTTTTCTGGTCCACATGCAGTGCCGTTGCAAGGGATTTGGGGGCCCGGGGGGGCTTGGCCTCTTTTGGGGCCCCTGCATTTTGATGTTCGACATTATTACATAAGAAAGTAGCTACGCCACTGTCCACATGGCTAATGAAGCAAGATCAGTTTAATTTCTTTAACTATAGTATACTAGGGGATAGTGTGACAGGCACAAACTATGCAAAATAATGTCTAATACTTTCCACACAAACAAAAAGAGCACTTCAAGTTCAAACACATTTAATTTGAAGAAAATAAACAGAATTTCAGTCAAAGGGCAGACACATAATGTATATTTTAATGCATACATCATAAACACATAACAATGTAAAGAAAGATAATTGGAACACATTTTCAAATTAAAAGCAAAAGCACTAAAAAAAAATGTAGTGCAGTATGTTAAGTTTAAAAAATCATGTTGTGCATTGAAATTGTGCAAAGTTTAGAGTAACAGTGTTCTTTGATTAAAAATTAAATATTTAAAAAAAGTATGAGGTAAATATTTAGAAAAGAAATTTAGAAAAGAAATTTAGAAAAAAGTTTATGACTAAGTTTCCTGGTGCAAGTAGATAAAAGTTTAGTGCAATACCGGTACTGATGTTTACATGATAGTTAAAAAAAAAGAAGTAAAAAGCAATTTTTTTCTTCAGACAATGTTCATCTTGTGAAGTAGACTTTCATCAGTTTCTGTGGCAAGGCAATTAAAAGTGGGGATGTGTGATCAGCACAGTGGGATTAAGCAATAATTAAATTAATGTACTGGTCAGAGATCAACAGCACCCACCAAGTTATAAGGTCTAAAAGAAAACCCAGACAAGCTCTTGAGTCCAGGACGTAACGTTTTAGGGGTGAGCGCAGGGCCCAGGGAAAATTTTGTAGCAGTTATAACCTAGAGTCATACTGGAGACCTTTCATAATTGCAATCCAAGCTTCATAGACCACATAGTTCCCATGAATGAATGTATAGATATAAAAAAAAGTACAGCATTGTACGTACAATGTAAGAGTGAAGTTCCCTTCTCTTTTTCACTATGTTGGTCTATGGGGAAATTAAAGCAGCATATTAATATGAATACTGATATAAAAAAGCACACTATCTGTCATGATTAATATTGCACTAAATTATTATTCAAAATTATAACAAAATAGACTTGTCATGTTTTAATTACCCGCTTCAGATCTTTTCTGGTCCATAGAGCTAGTGAAACCATGTTCTTTGGTCAGCACATATGATATAAGGGGATGGTAAGATCAGCCCAATGACAAGCTGCCTTAGCAGCAATGATCACAAAATCTAAGCAACATCACTTTCTGTGTGCGTCCAGTGCCAGCACAAGGGGGGGGGGGGGGCAGAAGGGGGCATAGGTCCGGGGTGGGGTGGGGACACTTCTAGGGGGCGGCAAATATAGTCTAAATATAGCCCTAAACAAAGCAGTTACAGTATGCAAGGGGGGGTCCCTGAAACTTTTGCCCTGGGGCGCCACATAGGCTTGTGAAGGCTCTGTGTACATCCACTGGTGTTCACTACTCTATCTCTATTTTATATTTTAGAGTTGAGCCCCTTGTTTAATGTTGTAAGGAAGTGTTGGGACACTTTCCAAAATAATACTACACAAAAAACAACAACAGAAAGAAAACAAACTACATTGGTTATGTCATTTTTTTGGTGTTTTAAAAAAAAATTAAGTTCTGGCAAATCAGATTCTGTCTTCCTTCGTGACAGTTTAAAGAAAAGTATGATTGATCCTCATTTAGATTTACACCTATGATGAACAGGTAATAGTTGAAGAGGCAAGCTATACCGAGAAGCTTCAGTAAATTTGTCAAGCTTGTGGAATACATCTCAGCAGCTTACCATGATGTCTTTGCAGTAACAATAAAAAAACAACAACACAGCACTTAAAGAACAAAAAGTCCGGGCTGCTTTAAAAAAAAATGCCCCCGGCAATAAGATTTGTTGAATCTCCTTTGTCTTCTGAAGGTAACCAAGTTACAGCCCCTATATCACAACTTAATAATGTAACAAAATCTGTAAGGCAACTCCACCCACTGCAGCATTATGGCTACAAGTTGTCCTTTAAGGGACTGATACTGATTATAATAATGTTAAAAAAAATATGACAAATAATTACCCAAAAAATCATTAAAAAAAATAATTTTTTTTTAAAGTGTTTGTTTTTTTTACTAAAGAAGTTTATGAATAAATTCTATATTAGAAATAAATACAGATGCATGACTAGCATATAACATTAACATAATGTTGATCCCAGCTCTAATAGAAGCGCTTGTGTCAGTTTTTACTCCTCTTCTTTATATGCCATTCTTTCTTTCTGTATTCTTGCATTTTATTGCCTGCCAACAAAAAGAACAACCATAATATTATTTATTTATCTAATTTCAAACAAAACAACTTTAAAATGATAGTTTTACTTTACATATCAAAAAAATATAATTTCAGTTCGTGATATTTTCAAATGCATCAAGTATTAATTTAATCTTACAAAAGATTGCTAATTTTTCTAATGGATCCCATTAATTTACTTATGCGTGGCACAATAAATACTATTGAAAAGTATTAAAAACTATACAATCCACAGCTATGGCATATATATTTTCAAAAGTAAAAAAGCTACATTTATCTCATCGTGAACGACATTGTATAAAAAAAAAGGTATTTAAAAATTGTTTTATTGATTTCGACCTGACATTAAAATTAAAATCAAATTGTAGGCTCAGCAGGATCTAGATGGGAAGCTAGACTTTCAACTATTGAAATCTGCACCTAATATATCAAAAGGAGGTGAGGAAAGGACAAAAAAAGAGATTTCTAAAAACACAATAGCATACCTTTTTGGCGAACTCTGGCAATTTAAAAGCAGCTTTGTGCATGTCAGTGTTATAGTATCTCAAATTGTGCTGATTTAATTCATCTTCAGAGAATCTTCTTCTTGGAGTTTCAAAATCAATTGCCTAAAGCAGCCACACATACATAAAACATATTATAAAGTTTGAGCTTATAGAAAGATGAAATTATATCACTTAAAGTTAAAATAAAGGTTTTGTTAAACCGACTAACAAGCATTGAACTCACAGGATCCAGGCTGCATAAAACAAAACCTATCTGTCCGCAAGGGTAGGTTGGAATGGCTGTGTAGGCGTAGGCCACTGATGGATACAAGGTATCACAGAAGTCCATCATACTCTTGATTAGGTCTAGGTGTATCCACATACACTCTCCTGAAGATAAACACAGTAAATAACTCTCTATATAATGATAGGTCATTAATTACAAATGTTATAATAGTTATGAAAAAGTATGCGCTCATGAAACAAACAAGAAATTTCTGATTGTATCTCATGCAACTGACAGTACTTGTTGATAAGTAGAGGGGACTGGACGTTGTGATGGCCACATATTCCCTTGTATGCAGTGGCCACAAAACCCTGCGAACGCTGCTTCACTTGCCATATGGATCAAATCGGTCTTACTTATGCCTTGGCCATGCAAACTGGTAAACACACTTTGACTTTCCCCATGGACCAGCATGGTGTGATAGAAATTTAATTTTGAAATCTGTCTTTATATCACGCTTCAATGTCTCTAATTTTCCATTATTTTATTATCGGCTTAGGTATTGTGACTCTGAACCCCACATAGTTTCTACATCAATTGTACCAACTGATAAAATACTGCCCCACACAGTCCACACTGTCAGCTTGGGATGAATGTTCATCCTTTTGTTGTTAGGGTCCACAATGTCAACTGTTCCTGGCTTGGGTTGAGGGTCAACATTGTGTTGTTAGGGTCAACATGCTAACTGATCCTGGCTTGGGTTAGATATTGTGAGTCTGAGCACCACATAGTTTCTACATCGCTGGTACCAACTTATAAAATACAGCCACACAAGTCCACAATGTCAAATGTCCATAGCTTGAGTTAAATGGTCACCATTGTGTTAATTCAAGGGAATCGCACACCACGCAAAGGTCAACCCTGTCAGTTTGAAAACCTTACAATAGAGTGAAAGGAAAGAGAATGTCATAGACCACGGGTTACTTACCTTGACTACAAACCACACCTTTAGGCTTTAGAGCTTTCTTCATGAGTTCATAATAGCTTTTCTCAAACAATGAAGATGCAAGTCCTGAAAAAAAGGGAAAATTTTTTTTTACATTATGAAGAAAACATATTCAGATAAACAAAAGCAGATACAAAAGAAGCTGATAGACATAAGCAGATAAACATAAGAAGATAAACATAGGCAGACAAATTGAATGTGGCAAATAATAGGTTTACATGTTTAGCCTACAGATGTGTTTGTTACATTACTGTTTGAAAACAATTTAAGGTAAACTGGTTATTATAACTGAAGCAGTGTTTTTGCATCATTAATTGAGAAAAAAATTGTCACATTAAAATTGAAAAATGTTTATTTAAATTTTTTTGGCCCAATCAGAACCTTTTCTTTCATTTTAGCTAGTTGTTTTTTTTTAAGAGAATATATTTCGAGGCTTTTGTTCAAGGCCTTTAAATCTATGGTGCAATCAACAGCACAACCCCAAAAACAACAGAAAAGTTCTATTTTACTAACAAACTATTACATCAATTTTGAGCTCTTTTTAAATTCTTTGGTATATACACTCATTAAAAACTTTTTTCATCAAACATTATTTACAGTAATGTATTATGGGATGCCAGGGTTTTGCAGCAGCATGCTCCTCTGACACCTTTGACATGTTTGAATACAAGTAAAACCATCAGGAATTTTTTGTCACTCCTTCCCGAGTTTACCCAGCTCTTACGAGTACTGCACATTAGTTCAATAAAAGTGAAGACCACTTCTATGCTGGGTGACATAATCACCCTATTGTGCCCTGGAGAAACTACTGAGCTTTAATGACCCCAGCTGAATTGGGGGAGTAACGTACTCAGAGTCTCGCAAAAATATTAAAATGGTGGTTGGGAAGGCCCCTCACCTGGCCAACCTCTAGTTTGACCATGCTATGGTGACGTCCCGGGCACCGAGAGAAAAATCTCTGTCACAGTTCATGGGAATTCTAGTCTGGTGAACTTTACTTCACTGGCCCTTTGGACCAACATGGTGTTAAAGGGGTGACATGTTTACTTCACAGTAATGGAGTGGGTATTCAAAATAGGCTTTCAATACATGTGGAAAGAAAAGATTATTCATTGACTTTAATTTTTAGAAAAGAAAAAAAATATTTTGACCTGTCATATGCATACCAACATATGGTCCTAAATCATTTTGCAACTACAGTCCCAGTGTGTTACCTTTACTGCTAGACGACTATAGTCACAGCACTTCACAGATTCAAGGTAGTTTAGTTTTTAATAGCACTGCAAGTTTTTTAATCCCTATTTAAACCTTTTTAAACTTTTCAAGCAAAGAGAGCTACAGCGATAATATTATTACACATTTATTTGGTATTTTTTTAGCTCAATCAAATTTTTTTGACTAATAGTATTTTGGAAATATTTAGGGATGCATTGAACAATGCTAATGAGGGTAAGGCTATATTTTTTTGATAATGCCAAGATAATAGTGTTAATGAAAGCATAACAGATTTTGAATAGGCCCTGAATAAACATCGCTATTGACTGACATATGCTCATTGATTTATTTTTATTTATCAGTTTATTGTCGTCTTTTCTAGTTTGAACTAAACTAAATACATTTATATTTGACTATGAAGAATTTAATTCTGTTGCTTTAATTTTTTTTTTGCTGTGAATTTTTTAATAATATGTTTTCTATTATTTTTTTGTTCAACATACAGATTTATGCAACCTGGCTTAGGGATTGGGTAGTTATAAGGGGGGGCAACTACTTAGGGCTTGAATTGTTAATTTTTGGGGAAATATAAATTTCTTTTGACCTTTCATGTCTACCATCATAAGGCCTTTGATGCAAGGGCTTTTTGTTTAATACATGATAAAATCTGTTCTGTATGTACAATGATTTTTTTAATTTACATTTGTTTATAATATAAAGTGAGAGGAAAAAACAATTAACCTATTGGGTCGCTGGAATCAGTTATAATGACATCAAATTCCTCTTGATGTTGGCCCATAAATTCAAAACCATCCATGATGTGAAGATGTAGCTTTGGATGGGAAAAGCTGCTAGCCATGTTAGGCAAGAACTTCTTGCTTGCCTCAATAACACACTACAAGATAATGGAAAATATTAACACTTCAGAACAAAAAAACAGTTTTAGTTTTAACATATAAAGTTAAATTAAGTTAACTTGAAATGAAAGTATTTTAAGTACTGGTAAGAAAAAGATTCTCTTTCTGACAATTTTGATCTGTAGGGTTAAAGTAAAAGTAAAGTACCTGTCTGACCAATTGATCCATAGGGCCAGTTTATGTGGCCACAGTGTACTAGGTGATTGTGTGGCCAGTTCATTGTCTCAGCCACATTTACTATATGACATAGCCAACTAATGTCAGGTACCCATCAGAGCTGAGTAGAATACCCTCCAGTCCTGAGAACGGATCAACCTAGGACCCTGTATGCACGCCGAAAGGCGCTGCTGCTCATCCACCATCGATCTGTAGGGGTAGTAAGGCAAAGTTTGCCTATTTCACTGATCATAACACGAAGCGATTTTTTGGTCAGCACAATGCCTAACCTTTTTTTTTTCTGTAACTGATGTGCGCATACCACTTGAGAGCTATGTGGACCTTGGAGTCACCCTCTGAGTTAAGTATCTTTTCATACTAGGCTAGTCCATGGAACAAATAAAGCAGTCGGTATTTTCAAGTTCTTGTGGCCACAGTGTACAAGGGGATTGAGTGTCCAGCACAACACACAGCCGCCTTAACATCCTCTAACTAATGTTGGCCACCGATCAGAGCTGGGTAGACTCAGGGACACACTTCAAACCTTATAAAAATCTACCAGGATTTCATTCCAAGGCTCTCATCCTAAATCAACAGCCTTGATTCATTCAATTTAAAGCTTACAAAGGTTGGTTGTATGTGTGTCTCTGACATTAGGACACAATACCTGTTACTTACCTCATCTATTTCACACATATGCACTTCCTCAACGCAGGAGTGTTTGAGAACCTCTCTAGCAACTCCTCCATCACCTCCACCAATAATCAACACCTTAAGGAAGAGTTACAAATTAGCATAACATATTGTCTTCTGACTTTCACTAAACAGTTATTGTTTATTTTTATTCACATTAACAAAATCCAACACATGAATCCAACAAGTTGACAGATGGTATTTTTAGTTACAACTGCAACATTTTCTGTTTTTTTACAGCATAACACAACATTTTCTGTTTTTTTACAGCATAACACAACATTTTCTGTTTTTTTACAGCATAACACAACATTTTCTGTTTTTTTACAGCATAACACAACATTTTCTGTTTTTTTTACAGCATAACACAACATTTTCTGTTTATTTACAGCATAACACAACATTTTCTGTTTTTTTTACAGCATAACCAGGGGCGAAGCCACAGGGGGGGCTGAGGGGGGCTAAGCCCCCCCTGGAATTTAAAAAAAATATTTTTTTCAACTGATTTTTTTAAAATATGCACTAAATTCGCTAAAAATTGGGTAAATCTTTGTCATGCGAAAGTTTAGCCCCCCCTGGTATTTGGTAAATATTTGTCACGCGAAAGTTCAGCCCCCCCTGGAAAAAATTTCTGGCTTCGCCCCTGAGCATAACACAACATTTTCTGTTTTTCTACAGCATAACACAACATTTTCTGTTTTTTTACAGCATAACACAACATTTTCTGTTTTTTACAGCATAACACAACATTTTCTGTTTTTTTACAGCATAACACAACATTTTCTGTTTTTTTACAGCATAACACAACATTTTCTGTTTTTTTACAGCATAACACAACATTTTCTGTTTTTTTACAGCATAACACAACATTTTCTGTTTTTTTTACAGCATAACACAACATTTTCTGTTTTTTTACAGCATAAAACAACATTTTCTGTTTTTTTACAGCATAACACAACATTTTCTGTTTTTTTACAGCATAACACAACATTTTCTGTTTTTTTACAGCATAACACAACATTTTCTGTTTTTTTACAGCATAACACAACATTTTCTGTTTTTTTACAGCATAACACAACATTTTCATAAGACCCTATTCATTTCTGTACATTTACTCTAATATAATTATAAAATGGTAATTCATAGTAGTAAGTCTAACAGCCCTATCAGACTTTTTGGGTCCGTGTGGCTAGTGGGCCAATGATTTACAAGAAATTGTCTGGCCAGAAAAATGTCAGATACCCATCAAAGCTGGGGAAACTCTGGGATACTCTGGAAAATAAAAGTCCCAGAGTTTTAAAATGAATTCAAACTGTGGACTTTCTAAATGTCAGCGCAAGAGACTGTGGCTATATCTGCATAAAGTAAATGTGTAAATATAATTATGACTCAACAACCAATCATAGAGTAGAGTTTTACTCACCTTTTTAGGGTTGGTAAGAGAGCATAAAGGCAGATGGGCCAACATTTCCTGGTAAGAGAATTCATCTTTTTCTGTACACTGGATTACGCCATCCAAGACCAGAACATTACCAAATGTTTTACTATAAGAAAATTACAACAGCATACTAAGCTATCACCAAAAACACAGTTCACAATATTTAATCAAAACAAAAAAACAAACTCATTTTAAACATCAAATGATTATATATTTGGTTAACAGAGAATTTGGTTAATGGGTGACTGATTACTGGAGAGAAAATAGTGTGCGCTCTTCTGTTTCAATTGCTGATGCCATGTAACCTCTTGACCAGGATGGACAATGTGAAGGCTTTATAAGTGTTTTGCATACTATCCTTTCCATTATGCAAAAAAAAAATATATATAAAAATCTGAGTTGACTTCATCCGAATGAGTGAACGAAACGGAAATGTTTTTGTGTTATCTAATGTTTTTTTTAAAATATATTTACAAAGAACGAGTTGGTTTTAAACCAGTCATCACATATTTTAAGTGGAGCTGAAGGCTATCCACCTAAGATCTTTTCACAATCACCATAATATTTTGTGTGGAGGTGTTGCGTATCTACACCTAAAACTCTTGCAGTCACCAAGAGTCAATGCAGCACCACTACATTTGTTTCCCCTATGTAGCATTTCCTTTTGCACACCATAACACAAAATGTTTCTTCAACTTCAAGTCTTTCTTTTTTTTATCATTCAATGATTGAGTTGCACAGAGAGGGGTGGCCAACTCAATGACTACCGGTACCCCTTTAGACCCTCTAGACCACCTAGAAAAACATTTCTGGAAACTTCCTGGACTGATATCTTCATAAAATTTTAAACAGAGTATCAAGTGTGTTGAAAGTTCTTAACGTCTAGTCTGGATAACTTTACTTCCCCCAGAATCCACAAATGTAAAAACATATTTTGATTGTATTATAAACAAAGACTTTGAAATGTCAATTTAAATAGGACAAAAGGTAAGTTAAAAAGAAGGAAATGTCACTTTTCCTATTCTTACCTTTTAAAGACCAATATATCTTGATATTTACTCTTGGCTTGATACAATACTTTGTCCACTTCTAGTGACATACTCTGGCCAGGCCATAATTCACTCACCTCACTGAACCAACCGTCTTTAATTAAGTTCATGCTAGTAGAGCAATAGATTATCTACAGAGAAACAAGCAAACAATTAGCTGTCACTAAGTAGGATATCAAAATAATATTGAATTAGAAAAGGAAGCATACTAAGAAATAAAAGAATCCATAGAATTGAACAAAATATTATTCATTGTTTCATTTAATAAAACAGGTTCTATTAAAACCACAATATAAATGTAGACATTCTCTGAGGATCACTTTAATCAGCTTAATACAAGTTAAACTGATACAAATTAGAAATAGATTTTATGCCTATAGACAAAGTCTATACATTTTTTAAATGCTGATTCAGCTGAAATGTTATTGATTAGTATCACCAATAGCAGAATACTACTACAGGGGTTGAGATTGCCATCTCTATTGAACAAAAACATCTTGTTCGTTGTAACGGACCCATTGTCAAGCAGGACCATAACATTGTGTTTTTCAATTATATCATATAGGGCTACAAAGTTTTCAATAGTAATTGTTGTGAGTCTTTTATAAATGTAGGGATGTAGGCCTAAAAGTTTTAATAACTTAATATTGATATGAATATTATTGTACTAGTAGTTATGCCAGTCAAAATTGGCGGAGAAACAAATGACTGCAATGTGTTTTGTTCAAATAATAGAAACAATCAAAAAGGAAAAAAAAAAGAAACAAGAAAAAAAAGATTTTGCAGCAAGGGAGAACTGTAGATATTATAATTATTTTAATCTAAATAAGATGTTATGTATTTTATTAAACTAGTAGGATATATTAAGTTGAATAGTATATCTTATCTATTACAAGAATAACATTTTTATATGTAAAAAAATAGGTCACTATTGATTATTTTAATAACCTAATTTTCACAGTTTTACATCAATCTATATTAGGGATTGGCAACCTCGTGCCAGACTTGGCATTGTTACGAAACGTACAACTCATACATTGCAATGTTATTAAACAAATACTAATCATTTAACCGACTTGCCGTAAAAGCGATATAAAACATTTCATAGACCAAGGTCTTAGGTTTTTCCTAATTTAATTAGAACGTTGTTTTCTTCAACCTCAACACACAAACACGATCTGTGCACGCGGTCAACAGCCAAGGTCGATGGATTTACCCAAGTAAATAGGGCATTGTTTTTTTTTCCCAAAAGTCTCGTTCTCGGACAAGATGGCCGACCTTGTGACACCGGTAGTATTCGGATATTTCACTTAACGTTAATATTTTATTTTATAGTGTAATGTACTCTCGTGTATTCGTGCATAGTATCGAAACGACCCATAAGATAGACCCACGCGTATCGGTGAACGGTTTAGTCAGTTCTTTGCCAGCCTTCGACAAGTAAACATGCTAAAATCTGTGCTCTGAGATAAAACTCCTATTGATTTCTAATATGAAGGATTCAATATTATTTTACAACTAGTCTCAATACTGTTCAAAGCTTATTGAAGATAATTCTTATTCATACTATGGATCATGTGTTATTCTTAATTACTTGTGTATAAATATCATTCGGATTTCTAATTGAGAATTTTGTAATTAAACCAATTATTCGTTGCTTTACACAACTGGATTTACGCCAGTTTATAGTTTATCAACTCTTTATACTTGTGTGTGTGTTACTTATATTACTATAGTAATAACCAACACTACAACTTAACATCATGATACTTGCTGTATAATATGAGCCAAGATAGTTATACATGAAGGAAAATCAAATAAAACTCTACTCTACCTTATGTAGATTACCAGGGGATATTTTGAACCAGGATTACCTCGACTACAATAAATTAATATCAGATTGTTATAATAAGACCTTCACCAAGTGAAAGTATAATCACACTAACTAGAAATCAATAATTCATGCCTCTTCTACAAAAAAATTAGTGCTAGAACAGGATGACTTTTAGGCTGTTGGCAAGCTAAATGAATAAGAAATCCTACTTTGGCACTTCGCACTCTTTTTATTATCAATAGGCTGACGACCCCTGATCTATATTATTTAAGACTCTTGAATCACTTTAACTTTATGATTATTTTATTTGTATTATAATAAATAATAAATCAAATATTTGATTTGAACTACATTGTAACTGTTACTCATTGTAATTACTAATTTAAATTATTAGGCAGGCTACTAATACTACTATTTTACACTACTAATTTTAATTAGTAAAATTAAAGGCCTACTACTAACTACTAGTCTAGATTTGCTGCTTAATATATGAATATAATATATCAATCTGTTACAATATTAATATTGTAATATTGTCGATAACTATACTATTGTTGTTTTTTTACTCAGTTAACTGAGCTTTCTTAATTCTTAAAATCATTTTAAACTTAATTATAGTTTTTAATGATTAGGGCCTAATCATATTAATGTTAAATTTCAACACTGGACAACACCTCACGAACTGCTAACTCAACTGTGACTACCATCACTATCACTGAAGGAATTCACTCACCACTGTCACAGTCACTGTGAGTGTGAGTGACTATGTCACTATGTCACACTTTCAGACCGCGAAGGTTTTCTTTACCGGATTTTGCCAACCACCAACACTAACACTGACAACAACTAAGATAATAAATCATAATATACACAATATTATTTTTAGTTTTAGTGCACTACACGTACAACTTACACGTGAAATATTTACACATTAAACATTTACCGGAAACTCGAAGAGCGAAAGTGCTATTGAGTCACGTGACATCAGTTTACTTCACTGAGCTATATATAGCTATATACAAAAAGCACGTGATTTGTGTTTACTTTGAGTAATGGTGTACAATTAAATATGGCCGCTGTATTAATAAAGTTTCATATAGGCTCGAGCTTTTTTTAAATGATGTGTTGTGTTTTAAGTCTTATTAAGATTTAAGCTGTATTATGTATGTTAAATAAAATAGGCTATTTTATTATTATCATAGACATAGATCATAGACGATGTGAGCCTAATAGTGACTTGACTAGATAGCCTATTCACCAACAATATCACTTGACATCGTAGCCTAGCCTACGAAACATTAAAAGTGTAGGCCTATAAAGTGAAATTGAAAGTGTAAATAGGTCTAGCCGGCCCTAGCCTAATCACATTAATCAATTAATCTACAGTACTACTATTTACCTCCTTATTTTTGAGTAGGATAGCCAATATTCAGATGTGAATTTTGCATGATAAAGAAGTACTTCACTTTCACCACGTTACGTTTGTACCTCAAGTGGGTTCTATATTTACACAAATACGTCACTAAAGTAAATTTACACAAAAAAACTTAAGCTCCGCCTACTGAGAACGCTCTATTGCTAAGTGGTTTACTGTTTGTAGTGAACTACTTGGGATCTATTCAATCTATTGGTACTAATTTTGTACTCACTCCAGCAAATCAAAACTGACCCAAACCAGAACTGAGCCAAATTATAGCCGTCGCCACAGTTAAAATTCGAAACCAATAATCACACAAGAGGCCGGCTGGTCCTAATCACCGGACTGTCAACCGACACGGGTTCTATCTCTATCCCTGCCGCCCGATCCCTGCCGCCATGCAGGAGTTTTGGGCCTAGTGGACGTAATAATCTTCCATCTAGAAGGAACTCTGTAGAACTTATGAGGATCTATAAGGAAAACATAACGCTTCGCCTCAAAGTTAACACTGAAATTATCATCTATCCATTTGGCACTACAGCCGTGAAAGCCAATAATTATTAATTATTATGATCAGTCCTGCGTCGACATTTCATGTGACTGTCATAAGTCATAAGAGTAATGAAGCAGTTCGTATCAATGACGTAACTAACAAATATTGCGCCCATGGAGGGGTTCAAAGTTAGCACTTATTTAAAATGCAGGCTAGTTTTCATTTATTAGTAAGTTAAGCTAACGTATTTAGAGCATTTGCATTCACGTGACAAAAAGCACGTGTTGTTTGTTTACTTTGTCAAATGGTGACAAATGGCAGCCGTAAGCTTATTTAATATTAGTAAAGACTTAGGAAGATTTAATTTTTAAATATCATCATTTCAACAATATAACGTAAAAATTATATAAAACATTGTCATGCGATGAAAATTAACATTCAAAGCTAAAATTTAAACCATTAAAAATCAATTGAAATGGTTCCGTAAGTGCCGAATATTTAGGCTAATTGAAGATGTAGATTGTCGAAAATTAGCCTATTTTACTATCATAAGTAATAAAGCAGCTGCATAAAGCAGTCTGGGCAATGTTTCATAAGAACTATGCTATTGAAAAACTATGAAAGCCTCAAATCTTGTTTAGGCCTACCTATACTTCGTGGACGGACTACTATAAGGACTAGATCTAGTATCACAGTTAAATATCAAAATTCAAATATTTATATGGAAACAAATTACTTATATTTTGTGTGTAGCATAGACATATGGTAAAGAACAATTAATTTTATTCCACCATGTCTTCATCATGCACGGATTCTATTTACATATAGTTAGCCTACGTGACCTAGAAACCCAATATTAAGCCACGCCTATTGCAAATGCTCTATAGGCCTATTATAATAAAGGCTAACAATGGTTTTAGTTTGGCTCCTTGGGCGACCGCCACAATGAATCTAAGTCTAATTTAAGTTACGCTACTGGCGCTACTGGATGTTATCAAACACAATGGCATGTCCTCGTCTCTTGGGCCGTTCCGCCATCTGCACACTCTCACGTCAAGCATAAGAGCCGATTGCATAATCAGTGCATATCTACTGTAGTCCAGGCGACCATGAATGGGGACCAATGCGAGAAAACTGAGCAAGCTCGTAGTCTCGCAAGGCCCTGACAACGTACTGCTACCATGTGTATTGTTTCCTCCAGCCTATAAATAAATTATTGACCACACTCGATCCAACTTAAACTAACCACCTTCTTAACCCCAGCAGAAAGCAGAGGAGCGGTCACAGTGACTATAGACTCCCCACACGTTGTGTAGAGAAGCCAGAGTGGTCTTTTTTTCCATTAGGGGGCACACGGAGTTCTTTCGAACTCCTTGCCCTCCTGTGGGCCTTACGGCGCGTAAATGTCACATAGTATCGGCTGCTTCACTGAACCCGTATACTGACTTCCCCATGATGAATTATATCAAGAGCAAAAGAACAATAAGGAGAATAAGTATGCCTACAAAACAATAATAAGACCGACCATTGGTGGTGTACAGTGTACAACATTCAAACATGGGCGATAACGTAATCCACTACCGGAACTTATAAATCACTTACCACCCTGGAGATAAAAATCCTTAGGACAGCGGTTCCCAACCTGTGGGTCGCAACCCCTCTGGGGTCGAACAACCATTTCACGGGGGTTTCCTAGGACCATCGAAAAACATTATATTTTCGAGGGTCTTAGGGGACACCAATGATCTATTCGTCTCATGGCGGGCCCGCCCATATGCAGAGACATCGTCGCGCCAACCCAATCGCACACCACGTACAATACAGGTGTATGTGACAGGGTTGGCGCCATAATATACGTATGCGTACCATGCACACATCTGTAGAGAGTTGCTGTGTTAAAGTCAAAGTTAAACACATCTTCTCTGTTAAAAGCAGCTACTGTATTGAAAGCAGTAGTATTGGCGGTTAAACGACATTTGTTGAATATATAGGAATGTAGTGTAGATGCTGTTCAGTCTGGATTTCAACTTTTGGTACTGAATGGCTCTCTAAAAATAATCTCACAGTAGGCCTATGATTCATCGGCAAATAATATTAATATTGCCATAAGAACAACAAGAAGCAATTAAAAGCGCCATATGTTGTGTTAATTTAGTAAAAGCGAGCACGTTAAACAGTGCACTGTTTACGTAATAGCACAATGAGTTAGATAAGCCGAGCAATGCTCTGTTATTACACACCGAAGTGAAATGGTTATATCGATAGGAACAGTTCTATAACGTTGTGAACTTAAAACTTATTTTTAATCAGAAAGCAAGACTGCAGTTCAAAGCAATTTTCGACGATAAAACGTACTTGGTTGAAATCTTTGCCATCCTGAATGAGTTAAATTTATCACTGCAAGGACCAAATGTAACTTGCCTTAATTTGTCTGTAAAGATCCGATGCATGCAGACGAAATTTCGTCGTCCTTTTCTCATCTATCTTACACCCCATTTCCGCTTGCCAATGTCAATGCACAGTAAAAGTTGAAGATGTTCCTGAGACAACACAAGAGGAATTCCTTTAACTTATTAACAACAATGCAGCAAAAACTGATTTCTCTACAATGCCAATTACAAAATTCTGGATCAAGTTTTAGCAGTAGCCTAATGAACAATTTTGACCGAGACTGTGTTGCGCCTTTTTCTTTCATTCCCAACAAAATATCTCTGTGAAACAAGTTTTTCCAAATACACAAGTAAACTTGTTGTGAAAGATGATCTTCGTTGTGCTCTTGCAAATTTCTGATCCGATGAGAAAGACGCAATCTCAACTGACATTCGTGTTGTAATAAAAAATAAATATTTCACATAATATTATTGTTATAGGTATTTTTTTAAATAATCAATATGCTTTAGTTATTTTCCATTAGTAACAATGAAAATATATCTTGCATATCTGATATATACATTAAAATTCATAACAGTAGCAAAAATACAGTTGTACGGTAGCGACGAAAATAATCCAGGCAGAACAAGGAAAATAACCCCGGTCTTATTGAGCTAAAAAGCCCATTAAACTTTTTAAAAGTATACAACATACGAAAAGGTTTTTAATTGGGCTATATGTATAGAGGCCCACCTATGCCCTTCGGAAAATTCTTTATTATTTGGACTAGTCTAGTTCTAAGGTGTATCTAAACATAGTCGTTGCCCTAAGTTCATTACCTGATTAAGCTTAAAGAAGATAGACATACAGGCCTTTTATTCGAGCCCTAACATTAAGGCCCCTGAGCGGTGACGGGAAAAACTTGTTCAGGCTCCTCGGAGGACTCTATTATAATTATAGGCCATATTAATAGGAAACTTGTAAAGCTTAATACGCTTTATTAATGTGTTATTACTTTGTAAGCCCAAATCACAGAGGCGGGTGTAAAAGGGTTGGGGTGCATTTCCATTTAATCCGCTCATGATTATCAGAGAAGGAAGGAATAATTTTAAAGCACTAAAAATTTATTTTATTAGTAGTTTATGATGCCCTCTCCCTACCAAGAACATCGAGTTTTCATTTATACAAACCAAATCTAATTTATCTATAAGGTCAGGTAGGGTCGAGAAATATATATATCGACTGATAACCCTTAAGTTTATCTCACAGTGCTGACACGATTGCTGATTGTAGGAAGGTATTGTTGTACGAACAAGCTTAAATCACTTTGAGTAAGTTATCATAGTTGCCTTAGTCTAAAAAATTTTTGCTGCACCTTTTAATGTTTTTGGAAACTAAAAGCAGAATTTATATATAACTCTATAAATATGTGTCGACTCTATATGGATAACAAATAAAAGAAGACATTTTTACAGATGGGATTTCATTCTAAACCATAGGATATGTCTTATCCTCTAGATTGTGGTTACGACTGAAGAATAAATGAAAATCTACAAATAAAGTGTGAAACGCAGCCAATTATTTTTTGTAATAGATGATAGATGTAACATAGTTTGTGACAATGCTAAAAGTATCAAATTGTAGCCTAGCTATGTCTACGTGTAAATTTTGTGTTAATATTTATAATGGGCTAATGCCTATTTTATGTTGTAGGATTTGTAAGCATTGCGATCCAAGATTTAAAGTAAAAGGTAATTTAATATCGACGTTTTGTTTTCTGGCTCAGACAACATTGGTTCTAACATGACCAGGTGATAAGAAATGAAGATTTTATTGCCTACTCTGGGTCATCGATCTAGATCACTGATTTTGGCACTGTTGGTAATTGCGACTATTGTAGGATTATATTTGCACACCCCAAGCAAGCCGAGTGACAAAGTGACGACCCAACACACGGTGAGTAGGTATATAGGTCTTCTGATAGAGCAGAATTGGGCTCGATGGGGGTATAATATAGGCTAGTGCGAGAGCCACATTACGGCTCATTTAAATTCAATATAAAAATTATTTTAGACTAGTAGAGGATGGGCAAAACCGTTCACCAAGCTGATCGCCGCTCAATTGAGCGCTCACTAAAAAAGATCCGGATCCGTTGAACGGATCCACGGATCACTTAGTATTTTACCCCCCCCCCCTCCATTATTTTACATGTTGGCTGTCAAGGGGAGAGAAAAACAACTTGGATCCCTTGTTGAAACGCCGTTTTTTTTTGTTACTTAAAACATTAAAAAATATAAAAAAGAAATAATTATTCTCAATTGTCTAGTTGTAGGCTACTAAACTAATTATAATTAAACTTTTTTATTTTTAATTTAAGCGATATTTTATTTTTATTTTTTCATCTTTAATAATTAAAATTAAAAGGGTCAATGTAAAATACTGTAATCATATTAGCTAATTATAATGCAAAAATGGTATCATCAACATTATTTACAATTGACAGCAATTGTACGATCACTCGCATTCGAAACCAGCATATCGAAATGCAGAACGGAAACCGATCAGTACAGACCCATTCAGTACTGAGCGGGTCTGATCCGATCAGTACTGAGCGGGTCTGAACCGATCAGTACTGAGCGAGTCTGAATCGGTCTGATCCGGGTCAGATCCGGATTCTAAGTGAACTATGGAAACCAACATATCGAAATGCAGAACGGGAACGGATCAGTACTGATCCGGGTCTTTTGACAGTGATCGGCTTTCGGATCCGTTCCTTTGAAAGACCCGGATTAGTTGCTCAGTTCTTTAGTGAGCGACCCATCTCTAGGTCACTAGATAGGTCGCCGTGTGCCAGTCGGGCAAGGATTACGGAAAAGTACTTATAACCAGTGCTTTTTTTTGTGACAGTACGCACCGGTACGGCGTACCGGCACCTTTTTCAATGTAGGGGGGGGGGGGGGGGAAATTGTTACTTTTCTAGTATTTTACCGTTTATTATTAATTTATTATATTATTAATTTGTTAAAATTAAATTATTTTAACATTGCGCGCAATAAGAATTCAAATATAAAATGCGAAACTGCTTTAAAAGTTAGGCAATCCATCACTGAGTACCGGCACCTATTTTTTTACAAAAAAAGCACCGCTTATAACTATATTAGGCTTAATAATCAGAACCTTTCCAAGCTTATTTAGTGCTATATTTGCTATAGACTACATTTGCCGCCCCCCCCCCTGGAAGTGTCGCCCCCGGGCATATGCCCCCCCTCTGCCTCCCTGTTAAAAATTACCTATAAGATGGTCTTGGTCGGTATTAATTTAAGACATGTAAGAAGAGGAATGACAACAAAAAAACAGGTGCCAGGACTTTTCACAACCGTTTTTTTTAAATATATAATATATTTATATATTTTTTATATATATTATATTATTTATTATAATTTATTGATATATAAAGGCCTAGACCCTATATATAGGCCTACTGTATATATAGGCCTAATGCACAATGTTGTAAATCGCAAAATACGCACATAATAAAAAAAAAGTATATATCTAAGCTTAGGGAAAAGATAGTGACAAATTATTTCAAATTGAAAAAAAATAAAAAAAGATCTAGATCTAAGTAGCCTACCCTCTTACTCTATTGGGATCCGCCACTGAACTCAACCCATTTATAAATAGCTCAGTTGGATCCGCAGATCATGGGTGTAAGCCGAGAATTGGCAAGAGCATTCTGATATCTGAGAATTAACTTAGTATAGTTATGGTTGTAAGTGGGGAATTTAATATTTTTTTCCAATAGGGCGTTTGCAATCCCGTGACAAAAAGCACGTGATTTGTGTTTACTTTGAGTAATGGTGTACAATTAAATATGGCCGCTGTATTAATAAAGTTTCATATAGGCTCGAGCTTTTTTTAAATGATGTGTTGTGTTTTAAGTCTTATTAAGATTTAAGCTGTATTATGTATGTTAAATAAAATAGGCTATTTTATTATTATCATAGACATAGATCATAGACGATGTGAGCCTAATAGTGATTTGACTAGATAGCCTATTCACCAACAATATCACTTGACATCGTAGCCTATCCTACGAAACATTAAAAGTGTAGGCCTATAAAGTGAAATTGAAAGTGTAAATAGGTCTAGCCGGCCCTAGCCTAATCACATTAATCAATTAATCTACAGTACTACTATTTACCTCCTTATTTTTGAGTAGGATAGCCAATATTCAGATGTGAATTTTGCATGATAAAGAAGTACTTCACTTTCACCACGTTTGGTTTGTACCTCAAGTGGGTTCTTTATTTACACAAATACGTCACTTAATTTACACAAAAAAACTTAAGCTCCGCCTACTGGGAACGCTCTATATAATTTTTAAAAAAATCATCCATAATCATCTCACCACAGTGAACGATTTATTGAGGTTTTCAATGATTGTTTTATAGTACTCACAGATTTCGATCTTTAAAAAAAATCAACACCGGAGATCTGGAGGAAAAACGGCATCTTTGGCAGCACCCAGTTTACTAAGGGAGGTAATGATGGATATTTTTGTTTGTTTTATTTTATGATCTAATAAAGTTCAGATATATTTCAATAACTTTCTAATTTACTTTATTGTCCCAATTATTAAGTCTAGATTGTTTGAATATAACTAAGCAGAAATTGATTCAATTGATAATTAATTTTGGAAGAGTATTACAATATTATTATTAACCAGTATATTTACCAGTATTTTAAATAAATATCCTTATCCTTAAATAATTGTATTTACTTCGTAAAGAATATTCACTCCATCTTTTTTAGTTACCTAACGGATTATAATGTAAATACTTTTCAATAGGAAGTTACAAGGAGTTGGTCCGTAGCTACAACAAGCTTCGAAATGTCACACTCATCTGATAGTTTCAATGCTCTCAGAGTCTACAATCTCTTTACTTCTTGTAAAAACGAGAGCGACATTATAATTCTTGATTGTTACATTGATGCTTATGAAGAATTATGCAAGTATGACATATTTTTAATAAGTTTGCGTTTGCACTGATATGTCGATATGATAGTAGTGTATCATAAAATCATAAATAAATCACAATGACAAATGATAATCATTTCATACTATGACATCCGTCATAGACATAGTGTCACATAGTATAGTCTGTAAAGACAAAGTATAGTCAAAATCATACTATAGTCATAGCGTAGTTAAAGTTATGGCAGTTGTTTGAGTTATGTTATGACTCATAGTTTATGTCACCGATAATTAAATTCACTGTGACTATCATGAAAATCATGTCAATTCTTTTAAATTAAACCTTTATTATTTTATTAGCTTTACTACTTTTCTAGTCAACTTTGACTTTAGGCCTACTCTTTACTTAACTTTGAGGCTAGCAGGCTTTGGGGTTAGACTGACTAGTACGTTCTTAAATGCCTGTAGTAGGCTGCATGTCCTGGGCCTGGGTATAAATAGATGAACTTGAAATAAAAATTAATGACTCACTCTTACTATGAGTACTTTGAGTCTATGACTTTAGGCACTACGACTATGACATAACATAAAATATGTATGATTTTTTTTACATAAGACATACAATTTTATTTAGTTATATAGGCCTACTACTACTACTACTACTACTACTACTATCTTATAGGCCTATATTAGAGACGCTCCTTCTAAACAGAATATTATTGCATCCTATGCTCATCCGTGGTCTGTCTAGTCTTGCATCATTACTAATGTTTTAAATGATGTTAAGTTACTGTTTTCCTGGTTTGTTCAGGCAACCCATTCCATGCCCAAATACACTCAGGGTCAAAAGAGTACTTATATGCATATGTTCTCGGATAAGGGATAAGGAAAGTGCTTTTATACTGTATATCAATAGAAAGGCTTTGACGGGAGGATTCTATTAGTATCTATATCATTTTTTTTTAATTGGGTAAAAATATAAAAGTTAAAAAAAAGTGATGAAATCTGAGTAACAAAGACAAAGAAGGAAAACTGAAGCTGACTTATTAGGATTAGAATGCTTTCTCCCTTGCCTTTTTTTACGGTTGACCTTATTTTAAGTGTATTCTTTAAAAAATTAAAAATGTCTACATCCATATTTTAAAATAAATAAATATACTATTTTAGTTAGATCTAGTTTAAGTATTTGTCCACATCACAAAAAAAAAATTGAAATCACACAATTATACTTGCCAATTGTTTTTTTTTAATGTGCAGAATGTGTGACTTCAATAGCTTAAAATCCTACGAAAACTTACATTGCCGTACATATGAAATGTTGGGAAAACAAGTGTATTACATTGTGAAAAATCGATCTGGTGCAAATGTATCAATTTATAAACTACAAGAAATTTTCAAATGCACCACAATCAAATAAATGTGCAAAAAGTGGGCACTGTTTTTACTCAGCAAAGTCATGCCATAAAAAGAACACTTGGTCACTTAAGTTAATAAAAGTCTTTTTCAAAGTCCATCCTTAGACTTAGTAGTGCTAGTAGGCAATCCACAGAAAAATGTTCCATTCATCATAGCATCAAATATAGTATATCATTGGAAAGGGCTGATTTTCCCATTTAAAAAACTGTATATATATATATATGAATGTAGCTTGAAAATAACTCTTTAAGACTTGATTTTTTTTTTTGCAGGAATAATTTTTTATCCTTCATTTTTTTTTCACATATGTGTGTGTTTAAATTGATATATCTACCTTATTACATATTTAAACATAGTCATGCCGTATATGAAAATGTTCGCAAGACTAAAAAAAAACAACAATTGTGTGCAATTGTTTTGTGCTTGGGTGCATAAACTAAATAGAGGCTGAACTGAAAAAGTGTGAGAGAACAAAAGACAAATGATGGAAGATATTAAATACAAAGAAGCATAGTTAATTTAATGGCAATAAAAGTCATGCCACACTCATTGACATTGAATAAAAATAAGAAAATCATTCTGGCTAGTTTTATTACCATTAATAAGATATAATGTTTTTAGCACATCTTTCATTGCAAATAATTCAGTGTTAACCAGAAAGACTGCTGTTGTACACAGTTCAACTGAGTGATTGGGTTATCTAGTATGAGTGTATTCAGGCTCATATTGCATTCAAACCTGATTTCCACTCGTTCTGTTTCTTCAGTTTTCAGCTGTAGTTTTTTGCAAATCTAGACTGTGTTAAAAGAAGTTGATTTATACTTTTGAACAAATTTGAGCCTGTGTTAGTATAATATGTAATTGTAATCAAATATATGAACTTTAGTCAATAATATATATGGGATTTAATCTTTTTTTTTTTCAAGTTTAAAATTAAAACCTAACCAGCTACCATTGCTACTCCCCCCCCCTCCCTTTTTTTAAATTCTAAGTCCTTAGTTTTATTTCATTAGAGCTCTATCCATTCTAATTGTATATTTTTTATCACATTGAAAAAATTGGTAACTTGACATTTTTCTGGAAAAGAAAAAGTTAATTTCAAAAATGGAATCATAATTGTGCTGTACACACAATCTCACTGTATGGAATGGACACCATATGATTTAGAACTTTTCTTTTACTTACAATACCAGTATTTAATGTGTTTTTTTAAACAGACAATGCCATAATAAATCTATATTTTTTTAAACTTTTTTCTTTTTAGGTTGTTCCGTCTGTTTGGTACAATATTTAGCTTTGTAACTTCAGATGTGGAAGAGAAGATAAATATTTTAAGAGAATACCTCAAGTCAAACCAGGCAGAAGAGTACAAAACTATCCAGTCGATGCTTGAGTTTGAAGTGCAGCAAGACATAACGAAAAATACCAAGAAGCCATCCGGTGCTAGAACATTACTTCGCTTACACAGGGCTTTGCAATTCATATCAGCCTTACTTCTGAAGCTGAGGGACACTGACAGCACTGTAAAATTTTCCTCTGCTGCTATCAAGGCTTATGATGACACTTTAGCCAAACACCACCCTTGGCTGGTGAAGAAGGCTGTGCATGTGGCCATGTATATGCTTCCTTCGCGGTCCAATCTTCTGGAGAAAATGGGGGTTGAAGACAACGAGAGAGGCATGCAGGGAATCAGTGATTTAGCACTAGAGCTGAATGCTATATATGATGTTACAGAGGCAGCATATATTAAAGATAACCTTTTAGATCTACCATGAGTTTAAACTGTAACTCTACAAATGAACGCACACTGTATGACTGACTAGTATGTAATGCGGTTCACTATAGTATTTGGTTGGGTTATACGTTGTCTTGTTTACTATGTTATACCATATGACAGACTTGTAGAGAAATCCTACCTACCAGTACAGCCCTGGTACTGTTTGAAAATGGGATTTTAAAGTCATATAGTGACAAATGAAGATTGTTTCATACAGATTTCAGCAGTTTAAGGTTTTGCAGGCTGTTAACAATTTTTTTTATAAAGATTTATTAATTTTAACTTAAATTTTATATAGTTTATATATACAGTATATACCGTAACCAAAATGTTTTAAATATGTTTCATATCAATTTTTTTATACAAAATAAAAATTATAAAATCATAATTATTTATTTTCACATTTTTTTTAGAATTATAATAATTATCCTTTTTTTTTTTTACAATGAGAAAAGTCTCATAATAAAATTATGTTTTTTAATTGTATTGTTGTTACATTATTTAACTTTAAAATAACTTCAGATGGTTGTTATTGTTATTAACATTTATTTATGTCCCATATAAATATCTTTCTGTTAACTATTGAAATACCAGATTGATTTATTTACTTTGCAAGGATTCTCAAAATGTGTTTCATACAACTGTTAAGATATATTTATAGTTTCTCTAGTGGCTATATTTCTGTTACCAGTAGCTAAAGCTAAAAGATTGAGAATCACTGCTTCAATTTTATGCACTTTTCTTTTTGTATTCATTTCATTGTTTATCTTGTTAATTATTTCTATGTTTTTCTAATTTCAATTAACGTACCGTAATAGATAACAATTTATCAGAATTCAAGCGGTTTGAGAAAGTTTATAAATTTCACTTAAATTGACAAAACTAGAGGAACAAATTTTTTTTCAAAAGAAAAAGTGTATGCATGTACCAGTAGTTAAGAAGTCATCAGTAGAACTTTTAAATGAGTACTTAAAAAAACAGCCTCAGACTTTTGTTATTTACACATTAAACAAGGTTCTGTGGCCACAGCATAAGGTACTATGGGATTATGTGGTCAGCACAATACCAGTCACTTTACTTATCTCTAAATACTGTCAGTACTTATCAGCGCTGGGTAGACTCAGGGTCACCCTCCAGGCCTGGGAAGAAATCCTAGCCTTTACCATGATTCAAACATGGGACGTTCGGTATGCTAGCCGAGGTCTCTGCTAGACTACCATTTCCCTGTGAATGTATGAAATAAAATATAAATGAGACTGATCAAACTGTGTGCATGGTTTGCTACACACTTAAGTCATAATAATTAACATTCAAGTTAATAATGTGATAAACTGAAAATTTACATTTACAAATGTGTTTACTAATGTCCTTAAATTAAAGGCAACAATGATTTTTGTTTTGTTTTTTTAAACCTCAACTTTCATTTTTTTTTTATGTTTAAACAACAAAAAGCTATTTAAACCCAATCCAAAGTTCTGTGATCATTCTCTGTATTCTTCATCTGTTTTCATGTTATTGTTTTAGATTAACCGTTGTAAATCAAAGCTGTTAAAGCATGTAATGTAAGAATTGTGTTTTCATGTTAGTGTTAGATTTGTTTCTTTATTGTAATTTTACTTTTTCATAATTAAAAAAAAATGATATTTGTTATTTTTCATAAAACTTTTGATTTTAGCCAGGGTCTTTTCTTGGTCTGTATTCTATTTGCACAAGAGTTTATTTAGCCCTAATTTATTCATCCAAGTGCCGATGGTATACTTAATTTTTTTTTAAATTTCAAATTGGAATGTGTTGGGAGTCATTTCAGAATAACTAAACATTTTTTTTTAAAGAACACCTTTTGTTTCTGTCATGTTTAAGTGCTTTGTTTTATGTTTGTTTGTTATCCTAAATACATTAACAAATGCATATAGGTTAAGTACTCTTTCTTCTCAAGTGGAAGAATGGGCATGAAATGGGTTGCCTGAACAAACCAGAAAAACCAGCAACTTTAACATCATTTAAAACACTAATCAAAAAGCAAGACTAGGCCTAAACAACAGATAAGTGCAGGATGCAATAATCTTCTGTTTAATATCTGTATATATATCAATGTAATCAAGCCACATTTCCATTCTGGATCAATAAAGAAATCTTTATAGAAGAAGCATCTGAAGAAATGTCCTTGATGTTTTATTGTTATGATCCTTGATAGTTTGCTTTAGAGTGCATAAACAGACTATATATGGGACTATATACTTTTGTAGAGACAACATATTTAGCAAAAATAAAAAGAAGTAGGGCCTACTATTATTTTTAAATAGCTCAATTATCCTGGATGGGCTTGTGTGTGTGTTTGAAATAAATATGCCCAATGTTAATGTATACAGTTACATTGTAAAACCACATTTCTTTGAAATCTTAAGTGTTTATTAACTAGTTCTCCGTTGTAACCAATTTTTTAAATTTTCACTTAGTATTAAGCACACACTCACACACAGCAATGTTTTAAATCATTTTGCTTAATCGTCTCATTAAAATTATGTATTTCTTATTAAAATCTTTTTTTTTCCTTTTACTTTTATATAAAAGAAACGGGCCTAGTATGTATCTAAAATGTCGGTGTAATGCTCTAAGCACAAATACATGATAGGCCTTCAATTATAGAGCTTAATGGATAGGCTACACATGCTCAACAGCATCTGAAAACATAATATTATTAATAATATAATCAATGTAAAGATGGGCGTCGGCTATTATATTAAAATAAATATATAGCTCAGTGATTCAAATCAGTGGCCATTGGTTGTTGTTTTTTTTTTTTTGCATTGTGTCAAAATGGCCGCTCACACGGAGAACACCAGACTACCTAAACATGATGAAGAGATTTTGAATCAAATATTCAATCCTAGCTTACCATTTTGCGAAGGAGAAAATGATGTTAACACTATTACAGGTATGGCTATACAAATATTCATACAAATAAGACATAAGTAAGGTTTTTGATAAGACTTATGACAATCATTGAATTGTCAAGTGTTACGCACTGGTCTGGACATTACTTATACTTAAATTAGGCTACTTCAAATGCCTCAAGTGCGGCAGGGATTGCCACCCCCGAGTTGGTCTACACAGCCTTTATTGGCGGTGCAGCTGGTCACCTCAACCATGAAGCTACACCATCGTCTCTCGAGACGGACGGATGCCGACGAAGACTTAAATTACTAGTCACTAGGTGTACAATAAAAGTTAAAAGACTTAAAATAAATTTGACAAAAGTAGGCTACTAGACTCATACTGTCATACACATAAAGAGTATGATAAGACTGACACTGCCAGACTAATCAAAATTTCAGCTATTTCCAATTTATATAAATTGTGGTTTTAAAAAAAGGGCCATTTGCAACACAATAATTAATAGTTAAATAGGCAAAAGGCTTAAAAAGGCCTAATTTTGTTATAATAATTTAATAATACAATAATTGTATTAGGTTTACTCAGTTAAGCAAACGGTTTAGTTTTTAACCCATATCTAGCTGAAGTCTTAAAAGATCTAATCTAACCCTACAAAATATGTGCAAATTAACGATATAGGCCTATAGTAAAAAATGATGGAATCCCCAATTTGAAATTTGATAATTATATCAATAATATATAATCTTTAGTAATTTAGATGAAGCATTAAAATGAATCAAGTGTAAAAAAAAATAATCTGTGTAGGTCAAGCCTTTAAAAATCTGTCATTTATAATTATGTAATTTTTTATTAGTTAGTGCGACAAATAAATTTGAATATAATTTTTCTTAGATCCTTCTATAGTACTATAGTAGAACTTGTAAATAATAAAATTTAATAATTCATACAGTTGTATATTTTACAATTATTCATAGATTTATTTTCTGTTAATTGTTCCCCATTCCTTTTTAAAAAAAAATAAAAAATACAGAAAATGTTGCAGAAAATGAGGAAATAAAGAAGGCCAAGGAATTGGAGGTAGCTGGCGTCAAAGCTGCAGAAGCTGGCAATATAAACTCTGCCATTGATTTCTTTTCACAAGCTATGATTGTTGCACCCTTTTGGCCATCTCCTTACAACAACAGAGCCCAGGCTCTTAGGTTACAGGGGGACATTGAAGGTCGTTTTATGTTTTGATTTTTATACATTTTTAAAACATCTCCTTACGACAAAGGAGCCCAGGCTCTTAGGTTAAAGGTTTATGCTTTAAATATTTTTTTGTTTTTTTAAGAAGTATACAAAAAAGTGAATGAAAGATGGAATTGGAAAGAAATATGTCAAAAGTTTTTGTTCTGATGGAACCAAGCTATGTTGAATAGGATATTTCAATGTCAATTTATTAAAATTGTATTCTGTAGATTTCATCTGATAATACCTTTACTGTATTTGAGATGTGGTAAAATACAAATTTAACAAAATTCTCAATCCTTTTTATTTTTCTGGGTTAATACTGACTTTTAGGGGCCAAGGCAGACTTGAACAAAGCTCTAGAACTGAGTCAAGGTAAAGGAACAGTTGCATGCCAGGCATTCACCCAGAGGGCACTCATTAGAAAAAGAGAAGGTATTACCAACACTTGAGGCTTTGAACTGTATCTACAATTTCTTCTTATAAATTATTAACAACCTTTTATTGCTGAATAATTTTTAATAGGCCTACCGGTATTTACATTTCATGGATTGGAAAAAAATTGTTTTTTTAATGGTTTGTTACATTTATTTCTGCAACCATCGCTGTGCATTTTACATATCAGTACACCAATATGTCTTGTTTTATTATCTTCTAACTTTTAAAATTTTAATTGAAAGATTTGAAAGCTGTTTACATCCTAAACAGACAGTTTATGTTCCTCTATCTTGAGTGGCTATCTACATTCACCTTCTATTTCTAATACATAGTCTTCACCTTCTATTTCTATTCATAATCTGAATTCACCTTCTATTTCTATACATAGTCTTCACCTTCTATTTCTATTCATAATCTGAATTCACCTTCTATTTCTATACATAGTCTTCACCTTCTATTTCTATTCATAATCTGAATTCACCTTCTATTTCTATACATAGTCCACATTCATTTTCTATTTCTATTACATAGTCTACAGTCATCTTCATTTCTATTAGTATAAGTTATAAGATAATCTTAATCATTCTAACTGATCCTCTTGATTATCTTGTAATAAATACAATGTCAATCTGCAGGTGACGAAAAAGGAGCAAAGGAAGATTTCACCCGAGCCTCAGAACTTGGCAGTGCATTCTGTAAGCATGTTCTGGCATCCATGAACCCTTACGCCGCCCTGTGTAATCAGATGCTGAGTGAAGTTTTGCAGAAGATTAGAAGTGGAGAAGTTTGAACTTTACAATAGTGTTTCAGCCCCAAATATACATTCCAGTTTCATTGGTGAAGGGTCTAAAGTGTAGGATTATTTTCTAAAAATAAATGTCACAATGGAAGCAGCACGAGCGTTCATCTCATTGTAGAGGAAAGATGGAGAATTAGGCTTTTAAAAACCTAACAGTAACAGTGAGCTAGTGGTCTTGTGCATGCAAAGTCGGTAAGGATAATAACATCCTTGTGTTTTAGTGATGTGACCATAGCATCCAAGAATATGTTTTGCAGATGTGGACCAGCACAAATAACCATTTAATGAATGACATTCTAAACCAGATAATTATCCAAAGGAGGATACAAATTGGCAGGGAAAATTGTTTTGTTAATGTTAACCTTTGTACCATTCCACATTTTAAAATCTTTTTACAGGCCTTAATTGTCTAATACATGTTTGCCCATTTATAAAAATGTGTGCTTGTACCAGATGTTTAAAAAACATAATATTAAATTAGTATCAATGCCACTCAAAAAAGCTCAAGATTTGTTTTATACATTGGGAAGTCAGGAAAAAAACAACAACAAATCATCAGAGAAAAAGAAAATATCCCTACTATTTAGTGGTACTATTGCTTTGTAGAAAAGAAATGTTTTCCAAGGAATTGTATATGTTGATGTATGTATAAAACTACTTGAATTTTTGTAGTTTACCAGTAACAAATGTAATCCAACCAATTATTAATTAATCTTCCTGTCATGTTAAATTGTATACTGGTATATTGTTTTTATTGGGTATTCATGGTTTTAATGTGATAATTTTTATGATTTATCTCAATTAATCATTGCTCACAGGAAATTTATGATTTTTTTCCTCATTTTATCATAATCCATTCAATTTATAAGCAAAGTAATATTATTCAGTGATACAATTATTCAGGTCACAATATTTCTTGTAATAATTTTTAATAAAGTATACAAGTAAAGGTCACTGTCTTGTTTCTTTTCTGCTCACATTCAGCACTTTACTATTAGTTATCTTCTAACTTCTATATTAATAAGCTTTGGTCCCTTTTTATTGATTGCCCTTAAAGAAGTCTCTTTAAATTTCTTATATTTTTATTTAACATTTATGTGGCGTTGTAAAATGGCCTTATGGTGAATGTTAGTTTTCCCAGGTCTGGAAAGTCTCCCTGAGTTTAGACTGATTGGTAATTTTACTTTTATTAATTTATTTCTTGATTTCTTAGCCTCCAAGGTTTCTGAATAAGAGTAAGAGAGAGTTGTCTGACTGACATGCTCAACATTGAGCTAATCTGATCATTTCTAGCAACTATTAAAAATCAATTCCTTGTGGTCAAATTTGAAAGCTCATTTAGGCCAGGACAAATTATTGAACAAGACTTGAATGCAGGGTCTTTAGACACTTAGATTTGCTTTTAACTTAGCTTACTTCTTAAATTAATTTTATCAATATTTTAAAAGTGTGATCCTTTCCTATCACTCAAGGGATGTTTCAGAATTATATATAACAAAATATTAATAAAATAACATTAAACTCATTTTCCACCAGAAATTAAATACATAATTTGATCAATAATTAATATGTTATGGTTAATTAATTTAAAAAAATTAAATTGGCTTTAAGTAAAAAAATAATAATTTAACATATATATATTTTTTTTTTAAATATCTTTATTGGCAACTTTTAGAAAGTTTGCTAATAAACTTTAAAACTAGACGCATCTTCCTTCATTTTCATCATTCTTGATCGACATATTTCTGCACTCTTGGGATTAGGCCAAGACCTTTGTGAAACAGGGAATTCTTCACCACCAACATAAACAGCCACAGGTGTGAAAACTTTAGTGATGGTTCTCATTTCCCCTGCACAATCTTCAAGTTCCTCTTGTACATCTTCTAGTTTAAGTATTGTAATGTCAGCAATCATACCAACGCCTAGTCTGCCAATTTCATTTTCTTTGCCTGTATTTAATTGAAAAAATAGCAACATTGAACATTTTGTCTATTTATTACAAAATGTATCAAAAAATTAATACTTTCCGACAAATATGATCCATAGGGCAAGTGAAGCAGAGTTCATCAGTTTCTGTGACCACTGCATACTAGGGGATTGTGTGGCCAGCACAATGCACAGCAGCCTTTACTTTACAGTAATGTCGAGTGCCCATTAGAGCTGTAAACACTCAGGGACAGCCTCGGAACAGACCCTAGAAAAAAATCACCAGGATTCAAACCCAGGACTATCAGAACACCATCCAAACTAGCTGCCAAGCCTCTGTATCCCATAAGCTATGCAGTAGAGGTATAAATATATATATTGATTTAAATATATATATTTAAATTATTGGCATCAATTAAAACTATCTCTAGGTTTCGTAAAAAAAAACTATCAAGATTAGTAAGTTTTGATATTCCGTTTTCATTTCTCTGACTTTTGTAGTGTCAATTTAAAAAAAAACAGTTTAAAAAAAAAATTTACAAGAGAGTGTTAATTTAAAACTTATAATTTACTCATTACTACTAGTAATTCAGATTTTATTTCATACTTTGACGTTTCTATGTAAGTTTCTTCTTCTTCTGCCTTCTCGTCCTTGAGGAACAGGCGCCGATTATTGACGTCTGTGGTCCTTCCTAGGACATTGGCTGCCAATAAGGGTCCTCCAGGCATCTCTATCCTGGGCCAGTCTCTCCAGCTTCCCCCAAGTAAGGCCAAATTCCTTGGTATCTTCTACATCCCTGCGACAAGTGTTCCTCGGTCGACCTCTTTTCCGTTTTCCCAGAGGGTTCCAGTTCAGGGCATGCCTTGTTGTGCTGGAAGCAGGTTTTCGGAGTGTATCTATTTAAGTTTAAGGCGATAAAAATAACTGTTGGTTAAGATCATTTTTACCTATGACCCTGGCAGGAGTGGACGTAACAGTAGCTATCACTTGCTCAACACTCATGCCAACATGATGTAGTTTGCTCATCACACAGGGTAAGTCATACGCTGGACCACCTTGGTCCCCGGTGTGTAAATCTGTGCTGATTGTGTCAGGCAGAAAACCTTCAGAAACACATTTCTCCGCCACACTCCACATGAAAGAACCTGACAACAAATGTAATTATGCCGTGTTTGTATTGGGCGGGAAATGTTTGAAATCACAGATCCAAGTAAATACCGACATCTGTGTATAAAGTTTATGGATGGAAGGGACTGTGTTTATCAACAAATCCCTCTTGATACATACAAAACTTTGCTGAATCAAATAAAGGGTAAGGATAAAAAAAACATGTGCAAAATGAATATTTTTAATAAAAATTAAAAAAAACAAAGAATTAGCTAACTGTAAAAATACATAATTTGACCAGGAATTTTTTTTTCAAATTATTGACTAGATGTTTCAAGTTGTATTACACGGTTTTCTAATGCTTAACTGGTGCACTAAAGTTTTCAGGCAGATGGTTGGATCAATTTCTTGGAACCAAATTTAGTTTCTCCCCTTCTTTGGCACACATAGATCTATGTCAATACATAAACTGTTATGTCAATTCCCACATTAATAAAAAATTAATTTGATTGTCAAAATTTTTACAAACTTTTCCCAAATGTTACACAAATTTACAAAACAAAGTATACAGGTAGTATATGTCTTAATGTTTACTTGTAATGTTTGATGGGTAATCTATATCAAAACTTTATGGTAGTTGCCAATTGTTTTTTAACTACTCATCATAAACCAATAAAATTGGTGGACCTTATAGTGGCCTGCAGGCAGTCTGTTGTACACCCCTGGTACAAATATTAGTTTTATGAACTGTTAGATACTTTGATGCTTTACTAAGATTTAGCGTTAGATGCTTTTCTTTTTAAATAAGTAAAAAAACAAAACAAGTTCCTGCAAAGTTAAAGTTTAAAAGAACATTTATAGAAAGATGAGATTTTTATCTTCTTAAAAATTCACTTTTATTACTTTTAAAGGCAAATCATTTTAAATAACAAACCAATCTGCAGCACAGAATTTAATTAGTGTTTTAACCTTAAAATGTACATACTTATTTTCTTCAACCATTTAAAGGTAATGAAAGTTAATATTTTTCAAATAAAAATAAAAGATATTTGCTCTATGAAAAACACAACTATATGAATGAATATCATTTACCTTGTCCATGACCTATATCAAAAATCACTCCTCTTTTTTTGGCTTCTAAGCAGTGTTTACTAATGGCTCCAGTGGATTCTAGAATAGAACAGCTGTGGCTGTGAAAACAATGGGTGTAGATATCACCTGTTGTTAAATCTCCTGGGCAGCTCAGCCTCCCTAAAGTTTGATTCATTCAAAATTTTAAATATGCTAAAGAAAGATTTTAAATATAGATATAATATTAGATTTTAGTAGAACTTATTTCCTGATTATATTATGACAATACAGTAAAACCTCAATTCAACAAAACTGGCTTTAATGCATAATATTTTCAGTTCGTCACTAATGTAGTAAAGTAAAGTAGTCCCCTCAGACCAACGTGATTCATAGGTCCGGTGAAGCAGCTTTCACAAGTTTCTATGGCCATGGCATACTAGAAGATTGTGTGGCCAGCACAATGCACAGCCGCTTTTACTTTTCCCCAACTAATGTCTTGTACAAATCAGAGACTCTGGGACATCCTCTAGACCGGGGTAACAATTTTGGCGACTGTCACAATTTTAGATAACACATGGGGGATGTCCTGTCCCCTGCATGTTGTAGCTGCTTAGTAGCTCCAGGGTCAGCTATGTTTATATTTATCCGTCTGTTAGGCCTAAATATTAAATCAATGGTTTATAATTCTTTATGCTTTTCAACATTAATAAAGAAATGTTTAAAATGGGGATGTCCTGTCCCCTGCATGTTGTAGCTGCTTAGTATCTCCAGGGACAGCTATGTTTATATTTATCCGTCTGTTAGGCCTAAATATTAAATCAATGATTTATAATTCTTTATGCTTTTCAACATTAATAAAGAAATGTTTAAAACTGTGTCAGCTGATTATGAGTAAATGTTTGATGTAGTAGTGGCCTTTACCTGTGTTTCCATGCCCAATAGATGAAAGACTATGATGAACCATGAGAGGTAATTTACAGGTTCTTGCTGCTTGCAGAGCTCTTCTGTGCAATGAAGAAAAGAAGTGTGATAAAACTCGTCATTAATAAAAAGGACACAATCTGAGAAAAACTAATGCCCGTAGCTTATAAAGAGTTTTATAAATACATTTCATATCGCGGACATCTACAACAGCTTCATTGTCATTACAAAATTGAAAAATTTTTTTAGTAATCCATAGACTAACAGTAACATAACATTACATTGGTTAAATATTGGCCCAACATTAGGACAATATTTTAATATTGGTAGAATCTTGGGCCAATATAGTATGCTGTTAGGTAAAAAGCCTTAATTACTTAATTCCTATAAACAAAGATTCACTAAACATGTACCTGTATGCTTCTTCTTCATTCTTTCCATTATTTGAGATAGGTATTCCAAGTCTTATCTTTAAACCTACAATCATATCCTGATTCTCATTTACGGCTCGGATACAATCATCCACTCGGATTGCATTCAGTGAGTCACACTCACCTCCACTATCTGGTGGGTGAGGAAAACAATAAATACAATTATGCTTTTGTAAACAAACTGTTTTTTAGAATGAGAGAACTATTAAAAAGTTGTATCTGTAGCGTTACTTTGATTCGGGGGATAACATTAAGCTAAAGACTTGTGCATTCATGTCATGTAGGCCGATATAGGCCTACAATCTAACTCATACTTTGACAGTCTTAATCTTATTGATTATCTGGCATCTGTTGGGTAAGATAAAGGTAGTGCTGCCATGCGACCCATTGGATTTCATATAACTACTAACAGCACTATATTGACCCAAATTTTGCCTATCTGGGTACTGACCGTATTTTGCCATATTTGTACGCTTTGAAACTCTCAGAACTGTAGGACGCATAAAACAAAACAAAAATATGGGCAACAAAAAATTGTGCAATCTCTTTTAAGGAGAGATAAAAAAAAGAAAACTTGCTAATAAGAATTTTGGAGTTGTTTCCCTTATGAAGTTTTTGACGCAATATTACAATTTGGATAACGGTACCCAAATGAAAATTTTACTTTAAAGTCTGTTTTGCTTTATGATCCAGTATTTTTTTTTTAATCACCAAAAATGGCAGACAAAAAAGTCAAAATCCGGTCAACAGTCTTCAACTTCAAATAGGCTTTCGAGTCATTAACAATATGTACATATAAAAAATTACAGGTAGGCTTACCCAGGTATATGCCTTTAGTTGAGATTTAAATATTGGCAGAATATGAATATTGGCAGAAAGTGTGTTTTTAGGGTGGTCACTGTAAAAACTGTTAACTTCACTTCTTTTGTCTAATCAGATGAGTTATACTTTCAATCAATGGCAATGGCTATAATTAAGAAAATGACATCACCATTTTGAACTTAAGTCTGGAAAACTCAACCTTTCATAACACATCCTGCAGAAGCCAAGCCATGTTGAGCGATGTGAAGTAAGCTGTAGACTCTAGTCTTGCTTCTCTCGGCTATAAATTTTCTCAGCCCAGGGAATGTTGATGCTCCTAATGAAGATACAACCAACATTGTTAGTTTCTTATTATCTGAATTTATATAAAAAAGCATTGCACAAACTAGTTAAAGGCAAGGCTATAAAGTGGGTGTCTGCTTAACATAATTATGAATTTAAAAATGTATAACCTGGACATTCAAATCAGCTGTCTTGCGCTGAAAGAAATTATGGAAACGGTTTCATCATATCCAGTCCTTTAAAGATCAAATGGAAATGTGGATGTTACATTGTGCACATAATATCTAGAATGTCTAAAGGTGGCTTCCTGGAGTCAATCTTATATATTTATATGTTGTTTGTTTTAAGTTTCTAAAACTGGGTAAGCCTTTCAGCTCTTTGAGTCCAACAATGTAGGGTTGGAAGCTTCCACATGTAAGGACTCTGTAGCAAAATGTTATCCCCTATGGAATTTCCCTTGCCTTTGATCATTAATTAATTTAATTAATGAATTATGAGGTTGTCTCCCCTCCTATTAATGCACTGTTGCCTGGTTGTTCAAATACCAAAAACATGTGCTTTTACCCACTTTTATATTATATTAAATTGTGTTATTGTTATTCCCCTAATACTAAATAATAATAAACATGTGGCATGTGGTGTAAGTGGCTACACAATATTTTTGTTTTAGATTCTTTTACCTTGTAACAAGGCTTGTTTTTCATTTAACACCTTAAATATTGATCTAAGCATGATAAGTCTATCTTAATCTTGAAAATGTGACCACTGTTGATTCCTTTGTCCCTGAGACCTGTGTCTTCGTAAAATGTATATTTTATAAAGTTATATATTATTTATTTTATTTTTCTCAGACCTTTTACTTGTTATGGAGAACTACTCATTCTGACCTAGCATTCAATAAATTTAATGAGTTATCTTTCTTGTCTCGTGATGTGTAGTGTAGCCAGTGTAGGTAGCATAGTGTATTTTTGTTGTAATGTTTCTGTTGGTTATTTGCTGACCCGTTTAACATTGAAAAAAAAATGTAAAACCTCAGTACTCAGTAGGAAATGTATAAATACTTTTTGTCCTTAGTCTCGAGTCTTGACCGGCTCAATTGACTGGTAAGGCTTTTAACTGTATGAATACAGGCCTATGCATATATATAGGATTATAGCTTTATAGGAGGCCTCTTTACTAGCAGCCTAGAGCTTACCTGCACTTCCCGCATCTACTACAGCAGTGACACCCTTTGCCAGACACGTTTGATCTACATTTATCCCTAAGGGAGTGGCATGTTCATAGGCATGAACATGAATGTCAATTAATCCCGGCGTTACAATGCAACCCGACGCGTCCACTGTACTCCACTGTCGAATGCAATCTGGAGCACTACCAATGCTAGCAATACGTCCGCTAGACACATATACGTCAGTGATTTTGTTGATGTTCAGGGCTATGTCGATTACTCGCCCGTTTTTAATTACGAAATCTGGCATGTTTTGGAATTAACATCAGAAATGTATTCTGGGATAATAAACTAACAATCGTGTAACATTATCATCTGCATGATATTTTCGTCTAAAATGTTAGCCTAGGCTATCGCTTGGTTTGGCCTAATTTGATATGCTATGCGTCATTGAAGCAGACGTTGAAAGTATCTATAGTCTGTTTCGTGCGAGATGTGGTGGAGTGGGCTGCCAAATAAAACTTCGGCAAAACTGAACAATAATAAATCGCATAGCCTTCCTTGCTGCGTGGGTTTGGAATCACGTGACATCAGCTCGTATGATTGTCAGGCCTAACTCGGCGAGCAGGGAAATGATTTTATCGTCTAGGTCGAAAGTTTTAACAAATGTGGAGTATAATAATCAACTATTCCTTTTTTAAAGCTGTTTCGATACCTATTTGGTTTGGATAATTGTCAATGCCAGAGGTATATAAAAAGTCATCAGCGGTTTAGTCGGAATTTAAATTCGTGTACTGTTGAAAACGACGCCCTGCTTCCATTTGCCACAATCAATACGTTTAGAAAATGGCCTCCATTTTGCGTTGCCGGGAGCTGGCTGAGGTTTTGGTTAACTGGCTTGTCGGATAATGCTCATGGTTCTGAAAGACGCATAGCTCTCGCTTGTACTTGTAGTCTGTGTGTTGGCTAAAAATTATAATAAACTGCGTGTTACATTTTCTTGCAATTTTATATAAGACATAGTTTTCTTCTTCAAATAGGCCTCTATTGTGCAAGCCAATTTGACTTTTTTTTTTCAAATATCTCTAGACTCTAGTATAATAAAGTATTGTATAGGCTTATTGAAAGAAAATAAACTGCACACTATATAATATATCTCTACTATTGTTTTGTTCTTGTTTAATAATACCTTTATTCGAATAGGCTACGTACCACGAGTTTCAATAGTGGATGATACATTTTAATTTTATATTAGATCTATATGCACAAATTGAAATGGCTTAATTGAAGACAAAATCCAAGGTCATGTATGAGTCATGACGTTTCTCAACTTTACCCGGTACCGGTATTTTATTTTTTTTACAATTGATTTCCTTTTCTCCCCCTCCCTCCCACCTAGGCTACTCTTATTTTTATTCTAGCAGTAGCAGCAGACGGACATTTTCATTGGCTCGAATTTCAATGGGCATTTCCCCTTTCAATAGGAGAAAACAAGTTTCAGGTTTTAAAAATGTGTGCTTGCTAAGCTTGCTTGAAAAAAAAAAATGTCTCGAACACTTCAAGTAGGGCCTACCGGTACTGGTATTGAAAAGCAAAAATAGGATTATTTTCAACTGGTCGTGCAAAGTAGAAATATAAAATGTATGTTCTGTGTATGGGTCTATCGGGTAGGACTTACTAAGACATAAACAATTCCAATGTGTAATTATGGGGTATTTAAGTACCGGTATAATATTTTAATATAATGAATAATGCCATATTGACATTGCCTGCAATCAGTATGGGGTACAGGTTCAAGTAGTAAAGCCTCCTATAGATAGGCCTATGCATTGTGCTGGCTACGAAATCCCATCGTGTTTCATAGGTCACAGAAGCTGTACTAGTACTAGCCATACGGTATGGGCTTAGTAAGTTCCTTTGTTCTCTCATTTTACCTGACTAGAAAGAATTCTCTTTTTTTTCCCTCTCAGTGAGCACACCTGGATCTAAGCCCAAAGCTCCTGTGTATGGTGGCTATACTGACTTATACTGCTTGACATTGACAGACCAGCACCGCACAGACAAGCCCCCTCCCCCTCCCCGAAAACTTGTTTTCAACTACCACTTACCGTACCCCCCCCCCTCCCCCTGTAGGTGGCATTACGACTTGTTGTAGTCTTGCGGTTGTGAAATCTACAGCTTATATTATGTTATAGTACCGCACAGCCACCAAGCCCCCCCCCCCCCCCCCCCCCCAAAAAAAAAAAACATAAAAAAAAACTTGTTTTCAACTGTGTTTTTTTTAACGCAAGCGTACAGTTTTAGATGCGTGTAGCCAACAGGCTAAATCTTGAAAATAGGTCATTCTTTGTGGTGCATTGATAGAGCTTTGGGTTGCCATGCCGAATGTATTGGTTCACCAAGTATCGGGAACCTGACATTAATCTCTGAAATCCTCTTGGAATGCGTTGTAAACAAGGCATGAGCAACTAGCGTATGTTTACTTTATCCATGTTCACAAGTCCGCGTGATAATCTATGACCATGTGGATCAAAAAATCCCATTGAATTGATTGATATTTTATCTTTATATGTTTATATCGTTCCGCGTTCAAATTTATTTATTTTTATGTGACCACGTTTTACCCCTAGATACGAGATGCTCGTACTCGTAGAAAACCTTAAAAAAACACTTTTATTTCCCGACAATTACTAAGCTATTTTTCATTGGTTATGGGCAACTTATGGTCCAGAGTTATGGTCGTGTAACACAACAGTATTCATATTCATTATGCAGGCATTTAGGCCAACACACACTGAAAAATGCGTGGTTTCAATTTGTATTGAATGCTAAATCAGCTTAGACACTTAGTATTAATTATATAAACAACTATAGGAAATTCTATGACCTTAAGTTGCCTACTAAACCGATACGACAAAAGGTCGGCCTGGATTGGCCCGGGATGCCATGTGTATGAGTGTGTAGGCTTACACTACACATCTTTTTAAAAAAAATGTTATTTAAGCTAAAGTACGGGTTCTGCTACCACTGTATGCTGTTGTTTGTTCGTTAAATGAGTCTAAGGCTGCTTTAAGCTCGAGTAGGAAAATAACACAGTGTGTGTAGTTCTTGACATGGGTAAATATTTCTAGCTAGCACCGCCATCTTGCTTGTACTTGTAGCCTAGCGGCTGTCTACCGTAGGCTAAACTTGTTTACACCGCTCGAAATATTTTATCGGCAGTCGCAATGTAGGTCATGAAGTGTTGTTTGTGTGAGTGTGTGTAGGTGTGTGCAAGCGAATATATAACTAATATAAGGTTCGTTTGATATTACTGTGTTATAATATTGGACGAGTGTACCTAGACATACATGATTTTCTATACCCCCGGGGAGAATATATAGCCTATATATAGGCTATATTATGAGAATGATTTTGCTAGGTTTGGGGAAGGGGGGGGGGGGGGGTAAAATCACAGCAACCGACGGCAGCAAAGCTATAGTAGACCGGGATTTGGACTATGGAGTCTGGATTTGTTTATCTGGGTTACTAAAGTTGAATAACCTTGAAACCTTTTTTTTTTATATAACGTTTACCAGTATAGGGCCTGCCTCTAAAAACAACTGGTAATATATACATGTAGGCCTACTGCGTAACTACGGAATATAGAACACTCAACTAATCCATCTATTTTTAAAATTGAATAGGCTATTAAACTAAGAATAGGCTACTAAACTAATATGCTCGTAGGCACTATTTTCATAACAGCGCATATATTTTCATAACAGCGCATAATATGCTCGAAAATAAAGCAGAATTATTATTACGATAATCTAGAGCAGTGATGGCGAACCTTTTTGAGGCCGCGTGCCCAAAGTGCAATACAAGACCAACTTATTTCTTTCAACGTGCCAACACAGCAATTAAAACCAAATACCATAACTTAGCTGTTCCATTTTTGGTAAATGCTCGCGTGCCCACAGAAATGGCTCTGCGTGCCAGCTGTGACACGCGTTCCATAGGTTCGCCATCGCTGATCTAGAGTATATAATCTAGGCCTATTTCTATCAAGACTAATTTATAGGTTTTTAATTCTATGCATAGAATATATATATTCTATATCAATAGCAGGGCCGTATTTAGGATTGTGTTCCAATGGAACACATGGAACATGCCTATACTATAAATACTCCACTGAATCAATATAGGGCCAACATTTCAGATAAATTATAAATCGTGTAGGCTACAAAGTGCTGAACGAAAATGTAATAATATTTTTTTGGTTTTAGACCAAGGCTATAAAAAAAAACTTTTAATAGTAATTTTTAATTAAGACCTTTAGAAGTAGAAGATTTAGACTTCGTGGGAAATCTATGATAGGCCTCGCTCTTATATTATTATTAATAAAACCGGGGTATCATTATGTTGCAGACGCTCACTCGATATAGATATAGAAGATTGTTGTCCTCCGATTGTCCGTAGTTTGAGTTTAGTCTTGAATAGTAGGCTTAGAGTTCAGTTAAGTAGGCCTACCGTTATAAGTTATAGATCTATTTTTTAAAAAGTATTATTTCCGGAATATTTTCAAAACGATCAGGCCTACGCCCATTTTGTAACAGTGAGTCCTTGTGAAAGTGATTTCCTTTTAATTAATTTCCATAAGATCCAACATATAGGGCTAATGGGTACATTTATACTTTGGTTTTCTCAGAAGTGGACAGATCAATAGCCTGATAAATACGATATTATTTTGAAACTTTTTTCTTAAACTATCCCGACGACAATTTATTTATTCCCTTTTAAGCTTAGACTAATGTCATTTTAAGATAAAGGAATCACGTAGAAATTTGCAACAGCCGATAGACTAAACAAGGGATCTGCAACCTACGAACTTGGCACGCAGAGCGATATTCAGTGGCACGCGGAAGACCCCTTAAAAGGCAATTCCAGTCTCTTCTACATGGAATTGAGTGCTAGAGACCTTTAGGATGTTGGCACTCTGAATTAATTAGGAATTCTACTTTGGCACATTATTATTAAAAGATTGCCGAACCCTAGACTAGGCCCTACACTATATCTATAGGGCGTTTGCAATCACGTGACAAAAAGAACGTGATTTTTGTTTACTTTGAGTAATGGTGTACAAGTAACAATGGCCGCTGTATTAATAAAGTTTCATAAAGGCTCGAGCAATTTTTTTAATGATGTGTTGTGTTTTAAGTCTTATTAAGATTTAAGCTGTATTATGTCTGTTAAATAAAATAGGCAATTTTATTATTATCATAGACGATGTAAGCCTATTAGTGACTTGACTAGATAGCCTATTCACCAACACTATCACTTGAAATCGTAGCTGCCCTACCTAGCCATTAGCCTACGAAACCGAGTCTACGAAACATTAAAAGTGTTGGCCTATAAAGTGAAATTGAAAGTGTAGATAGGTCTAGCCGGCCCTAGCCTAATCACATTAATCAATTAATCTACAGTACTACTATTTACCTCCTTATTTTTTAGTAGGATAGCCAATATTCAGATGTGAATTTTGCATGATAAAGAAGTACGGTACTTCACCATTTTTGTACACCAATAGTGGCTTCTATTTACACAAATACGTCACTAAAAACCTAAGCCACGCCCATTGAGACCGCTCTATATGTTTTTTTCTTGGTATAATTGGAAGATATGGGAACGGATTTTTTTCTATTATTTTTCTTACCTAAGTTTAGATCTACTAATTATAAGTTTCTGTGCCTTATATGCATCTCGAATCCAATTTTTCCAGGCACACACAGCTCTACTCAACAGATGCCACAGAACATTCGAGGCCAGGTGCGGCCAAACGTTTTTTTTTTTTTAAAGAAGGATTCGGCCAGTAAATTGGCAAGTTGTAAGACAAGATAACTAAAAGTAAGCTGCAATGTAAGAAAGAAAATACAGGCAACTTTTCTGATTCATTGTGCGTTTATTGTAAATATTAGTAGGCGGATAGATTATGATTAATTTCGCGGTGGGCCTTTGTAAAAAAAAAGCGCATATTTTAAAACGTACACTTAGGGATTTACTTTTACCCCTCGCCCAGCTCTCGTGCACTCTAATTTCCACTCGGCTCACACTCACATTTTTTTTGTCCCATATAATATAACATTCCTAACATCCATACTTTTTATTTTACGAACAAATTTAAAGAGCTTAAAAAACGAAAATATCGTGTGTAATTTATCATAGAATCTTTGTGAGGTTTGTTGGGAAAATTGCCTTTGAAGATGGATTGAAAGAGTGCAAAGTGTTCGAATCTGATCCGCTTGTCATACTTGGCTCATTAGCGTAGTTTTATATTGACAGTCGAAGTTGTGTTTTTTTCTGTCTGCCTTGTGAAAGAACGTTTTTTCTTTTTCTTTCTTTCTTTCTATACGAGCTGCCGCTCTTCATCTTTTATTTTTCTAACCAGGACGCCAAATAAAAAGAAGGCCACGTTCAGAGTATCACAAGCAATGGGCGGAAAACGGTGGGGAGGATGATGGATGCTAATGAGGAACGAAGGTGATGAAGGGAGGGAGATGTTCCCCCGACTTCCCCCCCCCCCCTCTTTCCTGTGCCTCTCTCTCTCCTTAAAGTTTTTTTCAGCTTTAGCTGCTGCTACCAAGAGGATCGAATGCTAACAATTGTAGGACTCCTACAATACTAAACAAATAATATGTTAAACTAATGCATACAACAAATACACTACACAAAAACTACCTACAAAAAAACAATGCACTAAACAAGTACTCTGCTATTAAACTAATTCACTATCCCCATGGATCGGCAACCTTTTGACAATATATTGTGTCAAAGTGAGATTTCTAATTCATTCAGTGTGTCAACTGCCGAAAAATCGTACAGCTCTCATATCTCAGTTTCTTGTAGAAGTAGAAGATACTTGAATTGCCTTTTTTTTAGAGTCTTAGGCGTGCCATTGAAATTCGCTATGCGTACCAAGTTTGGCACGCGTGCCCTAGGTTGCCGACCCCTGCACTAATAAAATACAATAAGCTAACACACTAAACAAATACATTACGATCATACGATGTTCATAGTAATATTAGCCTACGTTTTCTCCACCAGGCATTGCAGACAGCACGAGAACATTTATTTATATAGACTATACTAGATAGATTTTCTTTTTTTTAATTTCCATCTTACTGTAACTGTAAGTACGGTATGATTTAATTGATATAACAAAATTGTATCTTATAATTAAGATTATTTACATTTTATATCACTATTAGGGGCTCATAGCCTATATAGTGTGATTGGGAAAGGGGTGGGGGCTAAAACTTTTAGCTATCTTATCTTATACATTACAGACGCTCCTTCTATAAAGAAGATTATTGCGTCCTACGCTCATCCGTGGTCCGAGTCTAGTCGCATTTTTATTAATGTTTTCTAGTCTTGCATTTTTATTAATGTTTTAAATGATGTTATTCCATGCCCGAATGCTACTCGGGAAGAAAGAGTACTTATATTATATGCATTTGTTCTCGCATAGGGGATAAGGAAAGTGTTTTTGTCTTTATGTTTATCTGAGCTTTGCAACAGGTTGTTATTGGGTTGTATTTCTAAATTAAAGTTTAATTCCTTATGTATTACTACTACTTTACTCTTTGCCCTTCTGTCCTCTAGTGTTTCTAGGTTTAGTGATTTGACTATTGTAGATACTCTGCTACCGATATTATACTTTCAATTGTTTGATTTAAATTCATATTAGATCTAGATCTTTATCGTTTCTTTTTGTCCATCGCTTCTCCCTCATTATTTTCTCATTTAAATTTCATTTAAAACAAAAACAAAAAATAGATTCACAGAAAGAAAGTTATAAGAACGAGAAAGCTGGGATGTGTGTTATAAGACATTTGATGGAAGTCAACCGACAGATTATATTAGAACAACAACAACCAACAGGGAAGGGGGGGGGGGGGCAACAACAATGCAGATTTAAAGTTTAAAAAAAAATTAAATAAAACAAGCGATGTGATTTAATTAATTGTGGGGTGGGTGGGAAAAAACCCAACTGGGAGAATGATGAAGAGTGACCGAGGCTGATGGGAACGAAATCAATAGAGGGCTTTTATCGATCTTTTGTGTGTGAGAGATTTTTTTTCTTATTTTCTATTTTAGCTTTTGTCCTTCTAGCGTCTACTTCGGGAAGCTACAATGAAGGCGACACTGCCGATGTCCACTGCAGCTGGCGCTCGGGGCAGCAAGGAAATCGATTGGTGGCCGGGGATAGTATAAAAAAAAACGTGGGACGGGGCGAGTGAGGGGGGGGGGGGGGAAGGATGGGTGGGAAGGGAGATCGTTTGTTCGTTTTCTCTTGGTCACGTTGCTATGACAACGGCCCCGACGAACGTCGTAGTTTCCTGTGACACACGGATCCATAACCAGGACTAGCTGTCAAACAACACATACACAAACACACGAAAAGAAGAAAAACGAAAAATACGTGGGGAAAAATAATAATAATTTTTATAATGAACAATAATTATAAGTTAATAAGCCGCTCATAAAGAAGGCCTACACATCATTAAACTTCTACTGCCACATCTTTCCTACAATAGAAAATATCCCTACGCTGTTTTTTTTTAATCGAGGACCTGCTCAAGTATGGACACGTAGCAAGATCTGAAAGCCTTGCTAAATACCAGCTTGCATGGGACAGTGCAGGAAGGAAGAAGATGAAAAGGCAGACAAAAGAAAAGATTGGAGGACGATGTAAAAGAGTTTCAAAGTAAAAGCATGTCCTTCATTTGACTCCCAAGGGGCGGTACACAAGACTGTGACAAGTGGTGAGTGAAAGTCCTGTTTGAAATCAATTTAAACAAAAAGCAACAATTCCGGAATTTCCCTTCAAGTGTACCTATAAAATCAGCCTACCATGAAGTAATAGTACCGTGTATGCCTACATGCTAGACTGCTAGACAATCAAGGCACCTGGATAACATCTACATGTCACATGACCTCAACAATATGCAATACATCTCTATGCTCTAGACCTCTTCTTGAAGACGCGAGATCGTCGCTAGATCTAGACATCTATATCTTATTTTTGTTTTTTAAACTTTAACCCGTCTTATGTTGAGGATTTCAGTTGACGTTGTATCTGTTGAAATTATATTACTATTACAATGTTTACTTTCTGTTTCCTCCATAATTAACAATTGATTTACAGGTTTGCGTTCCAGTGTGTTTTGCGCCAGGTGGCCCATTGTCTCCGACTTCAGTCTGCTTGTCTTTCTGGATGTGCTTCCATAGCCTTTCATCAACCAAGAGCAGGCATCAGTTGTTTTATTCGAGATTTTTTTCTCCTAGATTCCTAGATGATTGCTATCCCTGGACGGCATCTCGCCCGGGTTTTAAAAAGTGCCCTAGGTTCGCCTAATTACGATTATTTTAGAGAATATCCTTACAACAGGATATCCCACCTCACCCTGTATCAGTTGGTCCACGGCTGCTTATTCAGTATTAACGAAAAACCCTAATGTTATCTAAAGTTCGTTTTCCTGTCCGATTGGAGGATGCGCTTAATAGGAGATGACGGCATTATTTAAGATGAAATGATAGAATCTAGTTTATGCTTTTCCGATTATGTGTGAGTCACATGGCCCGCAGGGCTCACTTGTGGTGAATGTCTCATCTACATGTCAACATTTTCGGTTTCTTGGTCGGAAGTTGGGTATGGTATGTATTCGGCAAAGCATGCACTGATAGATCACATAGATCAACACTGGCATATTAGAAGTTTACAATTTGAATGTGGTTATGAATGAAGGACCTAGTCTATACCTTTACCGATGGATAGGAAGAGATTTTATGGGCTGCTTTTTATGACATTGTGCAGTCTCTGCAACGCTACCTATGGTCGACAGCTCTTGACCTTCACCCTACCCTCAACCAATCTAAATGGATTTGTGCGTGTATGCGCAGTAGAGTGATCGAAAAATCGATCAGACCGGCCGTCGGAATGGCGGATATTGCGCATCCGGTAATAAATAAACCACTGGCAGGCATAAATAATTAAAATCAAAGTCATTTGAACACTATCCTAAAACGAATAGACCTGGCCATACTTTTTTTTTTCCATTTTGTTCGTATCAACATTTATTATAGGTAGGCTATATAGAGAAACTATCCAGGTTCTCAAAGCTGTGCTTCATGTATAAAGTTATAGTGTAGACCTGTTTGGAATGCCTTTTTAGTGTTGCAAGTCTATACACAGTTAGATAATGAACCTAGTATGTAGCCTACTGGGCAAACCAACATTATCTATCAAAGGATCGCAATCGGCAAACCGACGAGACCGGCGTTTCCCATATGCCGGGTCTTTACGCATTACCGGTTCACGAAATCACAATTTCTGGGTCTCAAAAAAATAGTTAAGCTCAAAACCTAGGTCAGATTATATATATGGCATAGGCCTAGTAATGTAGGTGTTTATAGAGCTAAAAGAAAATAGACACTTAGATCTAGTAATTTTCAATTGGCTAAAACGAAATAGACAATTTGAATTAGTAATTTTAAAATCAATTTTTCGGGTACATACCGTACATAGGTAGGGTTGCCAGACACAAGGGTGTCAAAAGCAGGACATCCAGAGACAAAAAGGAGGACATTGTGTTTCAACTGAATAGTTACGCAATAAACCCCTGTCATCAGTATAATTTTATTGCAAGATCTTCCAATAACAAGTGCGTATTGTTAAACAGAACAAATAAAATTCACAGCAGTAGGCTAAAAGGCAGCTTGATTTTGGGCAACTTTGAAAAATAAACTTTACAGCTCATACAGGAGGCTTTAAGAAAACAGATAAGTCCTTTCTTGTACACATGGTCACTTGTTTATGAATTATATTCTTAAGAGGTTAATACTATGATTAGTTAATACTATGATTAATAGGCCTACTGTAGGCCTACGCCTACAAAATGAGATGGGGGGGGGGGGGCGGTTAAAAATTAGGGCCACTTAAAAGGGCATTTCTCGTATTGACTAGCATGTAGGCCTAAATGTAAAAACAAGTTTAATTTATGTGGAACTGATATCGGCATACTTCTTGCTTATATATAATTATTACAAAGTAGACCTAAGCATTAGGCTATTATACAAGAATGTAATTGGGCTTATACATAGCCTGCAGGTAAACAAAGAGGTTGTGAAATGAAAACATATATTAAATTATAGACCTACATAGACTAATAGATTTTAAGATTTCTACAATTATACAAAGAGTCTATGGCCATTATACAATTTTTATGGAATTTAATTATTTAGCTCCTGTACAATTATATTAATAATTTAGCCTACATTCATCTCTAAAAGTAGGCACATAATATGTTTCCCTGCACCCTAATAAATGTTTACATCAGACATACAAATAGTTTTCTTATTCCATATGCAATAACAAATACATATATATATATATATATACACGTGCTCTTTTACTTTTATCCCGAGTGGACAAACCAGGAAAAACCAATAACGTTTAAGTCCCACTAAGCTAATCAAAATGTAGGCCTACGTCTATATAGTAGGCCTATATAGGGGGTAGGCCTGTATAGGCCTACTCAAACCACGGATAAGTGTAGGAAACAATAATCTTCTGTAACATATAAGTATTATAAGATTAAAAAAAATACTGGAAAAGTTATCGCGAGCGTAATAATATAATAATGAGAGGTATAAAGGCTAACCAGCAGACGGTATGAGGAAGTAAAACAGGTTATAGGGGATAAGATAACCCGCCCAGCTCATCGTGTGGACGAGGAGCGGGGGTAAAATTTACGGGCAACAAACACTTATTATGTGTGTTGTGTGCCTTGTTTCGCTTTCCAAATACCTCTCTTCACGCATGATTTCTCATCTATGCCCAATCTCTGGTTCCGGGAGAGGGGGGACGGCATTAAAAATTGTGCGTGCAATTTATTAAAGTAAGAATGGAGTACCGCCGGTACTCGCCGCTGTCCGACAGAGCAGCACTAACATACACACACACACACAAAATATTCCAATATCCATTCTGCTCTCGTTCACCTCCCCATCCGGCTACTTAACATATATCCTTGACCTTAATACGTGGCGGCGACCCTCTCCCACTTTTTTTTTTCTTTTGCAATAGCAAGTTAAAAGCACGATGGGAGTCTGTTCGAAATACAGACCGTTAGTAGGCCTACCATGAACGTCCACAATACGCTTGTGAAAAATCTAAATAGAAAGGTTTTCTCGTGGATTGGGAGGTGTGACCGTGTGGGTGACACAATTCATAGCTCTGGTTCAAAGTAGGCCTATTAGTAATTTCCGGGTGGAGAAATGTAAACCTAGGCCTAGGAGTCTAGGCCTCCAGGAGACCAAAAAAAGCCTTCTGGTCGTAATGGTAATATGGCATTCTTCCGTCCTTAATACTATTCTAACATTCCATTAAAGCTTTAAGTGATCTGACTTTTTATACTTTCATCTAAATCTAAAACATTTTTTATTAACATTCGTACATTTATTATTATCCTAGTAATAGTAACCTACGAAGGCCTATTCGATGTAGGCCTATTAAAAAATGAATAGGCCCAACATGATGAATAAATATTGTGAAATAATTTTATACTCTCGTGTATTAAGTAGTGTAGTCTAAAAAAAAAAGAAAAAAATCACAAGTTATTTATAACAGAAAATAATATAAACACTACCATATTATGATTACATGAACCATATTATGATATACATGAGTAAGGAAAACCGTTTCACAAGTCTACTATGTTCAGTGTATGCCTAGTTTGTATTTAAAACTTTGGTTTCGTAAGACTATAGATCTCTAGGCTAGACAGTTTGTTACACGGAAATTCGAAAAATCGCATATGTTTATCTACATTATCGCAGGCTTATGCGTGTGAACAAACGAAAAAGGATCTTGTGAAAAAAGGTATTTCATTTTATTCTATTTTTTTTACTGGCCACAAGCCAACCTTTATCTTTAGCCGCCCATAATTTGACTTTGCCATCGACTGTTCCTTGGATTGGCTGATGGGAAAAGAAAAATCTTGATTGACACACACAGTGCAAGCCTAAATTTTGTATGAAACAGACTATAGCCCGCACGGCTAGCGTGGAGATTTACCGATAGAGGGAAAAAAATCGGAAGCCAGCTTTGCCTAGTCGAGTTTCACCGCGACACCTCCCCCTCCCCTTTCGAGCAAAAACCGCGAGTTTTCAATCCTGTAGGAGAACAGTTGTATCTGCAACAACGGACCAAGTGTATAACCCTGACGTCACACGCTGGGCCAAATGTTGAAGCGTGTATCACAGGCGAACTCGGCCAGGCACTTTTTTTTTACACGTTGGTGTTCGTTTTGGTAGAGCTTCTTGCTTAGGCGAATAGTGTTTATTTCTGTGTTCTATACTACAAGTCATCAGGAAAAAAAAATCTTCCAGGTTTTTGTGAAGCATGGAGTTTTAACTTATGAAAACCATGTAGTTTGTGTCGGAGACATGGTACGGGAAACTAGATATTTGATTGTGCGAAATTTGCCAGAAAATTGCACAGAGGAGAAAGTAATTGACCATTTTCAGCGGTAAGTTGTTAGTTTTTTTATATTTCATTTCTAAACAAATAGGCATAGCCTACACTGTGCCCTTCATAAACGCACGTGTCTCCTATTGATATTGATATACTTTTTTTCCTTTGCATTGTGTCATCTGGGTCATATATTGTCATATTCATTAGGCCTAGTGACGGCCTAGTCATATATTTATATATTATGATTATGCAATGCATATATTTATTATAATATAAATTATAATATTATAATATTATTTAGGCTTTAGGGCCACTTTAGGCCTAATGAAATGAGCTAGAGTCTAGGCTACTACCACTAGACTCACTAGTACTACTTGTTACATTAGTAGTCTACTAATAAACTACTAGGCTATAACTAGACTCTAGTATAACTATAATACAAAACTATAACGATAAGTTAAGTGAACGTCGCTATTTTATAAGACTATTTTATATTTATAACTATGACTCTATGACCTATTAACTATTACTACCATTACTAGTATTATTATTATTTTGCCTTATGGCTATGCCTATAACTATAACTAGTATAAGTATAACTCTATTGATTGACCTATACTTTACTACTATACCATCATATTACTATGGCTTTAAATTTAAGCCCTTCTTTTTACTTTTTGTCTTCATATTTTTTACTAAATTTCATAATGATTGATGAACAACGTTTAGATTCAAATGTGCAAGTTGATGAGTAGGCCTAGTCTAGCACCAGTTGGCGTAAGGTACTATACTATGCCTCTTCCTACCCTTAAATATAATTTTATATTGTTCAACCCGAAGTCGTCAATCAATGGTCACTCAACTCAGCTTGTATACAAATACTAGGCTATAGGGCACTATAGGCTAATTAATTACAAGTTTATAAAAATAGTAAAATAAATCAGTCCACAGCATTAACAAGAGCGCTCAGTACTTCACAGATTTTTAAATTTAAGCTGCTGGGTACTTCAGTCAGTAGCCTATATTAGCCTGAGTTATAGTAAAGAGTATAGAATCTTACTTAAGTATAGTAGGCCTATATAAAATATAAACAAATAGACAGGGTTGTTAATCTAAACAATAAATAAATTTATATAGTATTATTATTTATTAGGCTATATTGTGAGGTAAATGGTGGGCCATAGCCTTGAACTGACAAAAATAAGAGGTCATCTTTCATCCAGGCTCCCACAACAAAAAATTCTGGTTGGCTAGACTCTGTCAGCATCAAAGCCCTAGAGGTCAACCAGACCAGAATTTGACATTTGATGAAACACACAGTTTGTCACATTTATGGCTTGTGATTAGTTTATTGTTTTGAACAAGCCTGAGACCTTTCACTAAAATTAAGATTAAATAATATGAAACATTTCTATTATAAGTGTTATTATTCATAAGATTTTTCATAGACTGCATGTTTGCAGTGTTGGTGATGATGAAATCTGCTCCCTCTTCTGTATTATTAATGAGGATTGCAGGCGCTTGTCTGAAACATTCTATATTTGATATATTAATGGATTACCCATTCTCACAGATACCCTTCTAACAGATATACTTTTATCCAAAACATTTTTATGATTAGTAATCTTATAATTAACAACTGACAAGAGTAACACTAATAGTTAAATACTAAACCTAGAAACACTAAAGCAGAGAAGGGTAAGAGGGAAAAGTAGTAATAATACATATATCATTAAATGCTCATTTTAGAAATACAACACAATAACAATCTGTTACATTGTTTAGATAAATTTAGAACAAAAACACTTTTCTTATCCCATATAATATAAGTATTCTTTCTTCGCTAGTTGCATTTGAGCATGGAATGGTTGGCCCGAACAAACCAAGTAAACCTGCAACTTAGCATCATTTAAAACACTAATGAAAATGCAAAACTAGACCCAAACAATATGCAAAAGGACAAACTCTGCTTATGAGGGAAATGTGTGGCCAGCACAATGCCTGGCCACTTTTACTTATCCCAAACTACTTGCCAATACTCATTGGAGCTGGGCCGACTCAGGAACACCCCCGGACCCAGAAACAAAACCTAGCTATCACAAGATTCAATTTCAATATGGTGGGAAACTAATTATAGTTTTGTTTTAAGAAAATGTATTCTTTGAATCCCTGTTTTTAATGTTGGTGATGACAAAAATCTGCTCCCTCTTCTGTATTTTTAATGAGGATTGCAGGCGCTTGTCTGAAACATTCTATATTTGATATATTGGTGGATCACCCATTCTCTTGACACAAAGACTGCTCTAAGACACCTGTATGCATTTATCTAAAACATTTTTATAATTAGTAATCTTATAACTGGTGAACACCCCCTGCCCTATTTATCAATTTGGTCCAACTGGATACTTTACTACTTACTTACTCAAGTCATAGTAATATGTGGGGTATTGTAGTGGTTAGTGACAGATATGATAGAAGGGTTTCAGTTTATAATGGTTACCAAAACTACATGTCTCCTTCACTTTTCCCCATCTAATTGTCAAGTATCCATCAGGGGTCTGGAGATTCAGGAGCAATATGTGTACTGTACACTGAGAGGGCATGGTGGCCGAGCGGCAAGGTGTTCGGCTGGTGCACTAAAAGTCCTGGGTTTGAATCCTGGTGAAGGTTAGGATTTGTTCTTGAGTCTATCCAGCCCTGATGGGTACCTGACATAAGTTGGTGTAAAGTAAAGGTGGCTGGGCGTTGTACTGGCCACACTACCCATCAGTGAACACTTTACCGGCCTTATGGATCAATTAGGTCAGACAGGATTACTACTTTTGTGTAAAGACTGCAGCTAGAGTGTATGTTCAATTTCAAACAGACACCCGCTTCTCCTGGAGACAAGTCATTTAGAAAAGCCAAAAAGTGTGTTCATTAAAAAACAATTTTAAGTACAATTATGCTTGCAAGGCAAACAATGACTTGATTTATGCAATTCCAGATTTTTTCACAAATCTTAGATGACATCCAAAAATCATAAAACCCTTCTGATTAGATATACTCTACATGATTCTTGAAAAATCTTTGCTTAATAAGTAATTAAGGTAAAATATCACCTTCCAATAAAACATATGGTTACTTTCAAAACCTTTTAATGCTGGCTATTGTTTTCAACATGGGTTATCTAATACTTAATTATTTGACATCCCCAACTACAATATATAGAGGATAGTTATTCTAATATGAAGTTTTTTATGATGACACATTTTGCTCCCTCTTCTGACATTTTTGAAGAATAGCATTAGTCTGATAACACTTCATTACTTAACATTTTCTATCCAAAGAAAGTCCCAACAATTTTGTACTTTAAAAAAAAACACATGCAAAGTTTTACTGGATGTGATGGATACTGGTTTGAATTCTTCTTTGTTTGGAAACAGATTCTATAGTTTCATTACCTATTTTGTTTTAAACTTGTATCTTTTATGTCTGTTTCATCATTTTATTCTTAATGCATTTTCAATACATTGCCATAGGTTATGTAAGTAAATTCCAGGATGTGAATGTTAAATCCTTAAAGGACATTTGATGGATAGAAATGTGAATTTTCAAAATTTGGCAAAATGTTCATTTTAATGAATATTCTGTAGAAACAATTTTTGTAGTGTGAAATCATGTTTGTGATGACCAAATCTGCTCCCTCATCTGTATTTTAAATGATGATTGCAGGCGCTTGTCTGAAACATTCTGTATTTGATAAATTGATTGTATGACTGTTATATCCTAAAGATGCCATTTAAACATAAACACCAAACAGCAACTTAATGGAGCAGATAACAATATTTGTTTTTTTCTCGTAATCTCATAGTGGTGGTCTAGTTGAAGTTTTATTGCCTGTGTTCTGCTTGATTCCGTAGGGCATCAATGAGTTTAACCAACAGTGATGGTTACCAGAAATGGATTGGGGGGTGGTAAGAAATGCAGCTGAGCATTGTGCTAGCCACACAATCCAAATTATACTGATTTTTCAAGACTCAGCTTTAGCAGTTCTACAATACTTCACAGTATATTTACTTTTTAATATTTAAATATATGCTTGATTATGCTTGCAAGGCATACAATGACTTGATTTATGCAATTCCTGATTTTCTTACAAAAAGTGCAGATCTGAGATGACATCCAAAAATCATACATTTCTAACTCTAATTAGGTATACTATTACTCTACATACTACATGCTTCTTTAAAAATCTTAAAATTATTTGCTTCAGTACTAATAAAATGGGATACTTGAGGTAAAATATTACCTTCCAATAAAGCAGATAGTTACTTTCAAAACCCTTTAATGTTGACTATTGCATTAAGAAAAGGGTTATAAAATAATTAATTATTTGACATCCCTAACTACATACAATATGGAGGATAGTTATTCTAATATGAAGTTTTTTATGATGACACATTTTGCTCCCTCTTCTGACATTTTTGAAAGAATAGCATTAGTCTGATTACACTTCATTTCTTAACATTTTCTATCCATAGATAATCCCATAATTTTTTTACTTGTTTAAAAACATTACATGCAAAGTTTTACTGGATGTGATGGATACTGGTTTGAATTCTTCTTTGTTTGGAAACAGATTCTATAGTTTCATTACCTCTTTTGTTTTAAACTTGTATCTTTTATGTCTGTTTCATCATTTTATTCTTAATGCATTTTCAATACATTGCCATAGGTTATGTAAGTGTAAGTAAATTCCAGGATGTGAATGTTAAATCCTTAAAGGACATTTGATGGATAGAAATGTGAATTTCAGCAATATGTTCATTTTAATGAATATTCTGTAGAAACAATTTTTGTAGTGTGAAATCATGTTTGTGATGACCAAATCTGCTCCCTCATCTGTATTTTAAATGATGATTGCAGGCGCTTGTCTGAAACATTCTGTATTTGATAAATTGATTGTATGACTGTTATATCCTAAAGATGCCATTTAAACATTAACATAAACACTGAACAGCAACTCAATGGAGCAGGTAACAATATTTGTTTTTTTCTCGTGATCTCATAGTGGTGGTCTAGTTGAACATTCATTGCAGTGTTTTGCTTGATTCCAGAGGGCATCAATCAATGAGTTTAGTCAACCGTGATGATTACCAAAAATGCATTTGGGGGGGGTGCAGACATGCCTACCGTTCCGCTTTTGGCGTATTTGTTCCGCTTTTTTAAAAAAAAAAACACTTTGTTCCCCATGTTCCGCTTTTTACTAGTTTTGTTACGCCAAATTGGAAAGTTTGGGCTTTTCATGTGTTGAAATATAGTTCGTGTCTAGGTTGATAAAACAAAGGCACAAATAAGGTCACAATGCTATAATTTTCATTACTTGGGTTTTCTGGGTTTATAAAAAGAGATTTTCTGGCGTTTTTTGCGGTATTACGCGTGTTTGGCAATGAATATTCTTTTCCTTTACTGTATTGCTAAGATTGTGAATATATCTAAACGTCCTTCCTCAGAAAGTTTAAGTATGACTTGTTCAAACTAATTCAGTGTTATGGGAAGGAATATTTAATGGAGTTTATTTAGCAAAGAAAAACAAATGAATTTAATGTTCTTTGTAGGCCTACTAGAACTAGATCCATTGCAAATTGTCTGTAAAACGTAGGCCTACCTACATTTTAAATAGCTAATAATGTTGTTTTATTGTTGTTATATTTTGTTATAAAAGATTGTTAGATAAAGATAGTTCCTCTTTTTAGTCCTTAGGGGTAGGCATGTCTGGGGGGTGGGAGGAAATCCAGCTGGGCATTGTGCTAGCCACACAATCCACAAGACTCCGCTTTAGCAGTTCTACAATACTTCATAATATATTTACTTTTGAATATTTCAATATTTTGTAAATCATTAACAGAAGATAAAAAAACGACTGTATAATATTTACATTCTGATTGGTGATGCCCGTTTTTTCTTTCTTTCTAGAAGTCATAAAATTTTGCATATATATGTTTTTCTATAATGATGACACACTTTGCTCCCTCTTCTGAAATTCTTGAAGAATAGCAATAGTCTGAATGCATTTTATTAGATATTTGGTTCAAATGACAGCCCAAAACATGGTTTAGGGGTTTGGAATAACTGACTTGGTCTTTCAAATTTTACACACACAAGTATATAATTATTTGTGGGATTTTCAAAATGTTAAAAGAGAGAATTGTGCATAAAAATAATAAAATTAGCATGTCAGCAGGCTTAAAAGAATTGCTGGAAAATATTAGTATTTAATTCTGTCTCCATTGGATGGTTGTTAACATGGTAATTTACTACAAAATATTAAATTCCATTAACCTTTATCACCTTTGAAGTTGAATCAAAGGCCATAATGGCTACTTTTCCATATAATGTGTGAGAAGATAAGAGGGGAAATAGTTGTGGTGTAATTTACTATGTACTTTGTGCTAGCTATGTGACTGTAATGATGATTAATATTGCTCCCTCTTCTGAAATTTTTTGAAGAATAGCAATTGTCTGAACAACTCTGCTCTGAAACTTGAAGAATTGAAACTAAAATAACTTATTTCCACATTTTGAAACACAATGATTTTAATATGGCTGGCTGGTCTAGAAAAATGTGGCTGTGCTTTTTATTGTAAACATTTATAGAGTGTAGCCTACATTATGTATATCAGGCTTGTATTGTCCACAAGATTGTGGTACGCTTTTGGTTTTCTGACATTTTATATATACCGGTAGGCCTACACTAGTTAAATTACCCGGCATAGTCTAGGTAAAAGTTAGATTGAAGAGCAAATGTCACATATTTTCAGCTTTATATACGTAAAGATAACAAATTAACATTGGCATCCATTAACTTACTGGTAATTAACACACAATTATGTACTCATTAGTGTTATTATTCATGAGATTTTTTATAAATTGCAAGTTTGCAGTGTTGGTGATGACGAAATCTGCTCCCTCTTCTGTATTATTAATGAGGATTGCAGGCGCTTGTCTGAAACATTCTACATTTGATATATTAATGGATTAGGCCTACCCATTCTCCATAAACTCTTCTAACAGATAGGATTTTATCCAAAACATTTGTATTATTAGTAATCTTATAATTAACAACTGACAAGATAACACCAATAGTTAAATCTCTAAATTAGAAACACTAAAGCAGAGAAGGGTAAAATGGAAAAGTAGTAATAATACATTATAGCGTTACATTCTCATTTTAGAAATACACAATGTGTTACATTGTTCAGATAAATGTAGCGTCAAAAACTTTTCTTATCCCATATAATATATAAGTACTCTTTCTTCGCTAGTTGCATTTGAGCATGGAATAGTTTATATTTAGATGTCACTTTTAGTGTGACTAATTTAATGCTATATTTTATGGACTTGGACGGTTGATAATTCCATATAATAGGCATGTTTAAACGCAGATTTCTAAAATCTCCTCTTATAAGACATTTCATCTTGAATTGCCTGAACAAACCAGTAACTTAACATCATTTAAAACATGAATTTTATGCAAAACTAGTCTCGGGCCAGGGTGAATTAAAGGAGAGTGTGTCATATATATTAGAAGAAGAATAATTATACATCCAAAATTACTGTGTCAATTCATGAGTGTTGTTAGCAAACTAATCCAAGTTTTCTGTGTCATTCACTGAAATTCCCGTTTCCATTGAGAATGAAGTAATGACTTGCCTAGTTTCTCTGCATCCAGTCAATTTAAGAATAGATTTGTCTGAGCAAACATAACATTTAATATTTATAATTCACTGTAAATCAATTGACAAACTGTGTTGGAGATGATAATCTAGTAAGCAAACGTCTGTTATTGATTTACCCAGTTTTCATGTTTATGCTGCACTATCTTTCTAATTTATATATTGATTTCAAGTTCTATAAGCCTCTGGTGGTAGCATTTCGTCAGTTGTGAGCTATATGGAGTAACTATTTTCTTAATTTTAACCAAGATGCGTCATATATTTGACATAGCGTAAGCCTTTTTTCATTATCATTGCCTGCTACAGGAATTGGATTGTAGCCTATATTTATATTTTAGAAGTTTTTTTTAAATCACCATAATGCTTCTTTTAAACGTTTTTTTTTAACTTCCTAATTAGAATATTATTATATTGGAAAAAAGGAAGGGTGTATATAGGCCTACCGGTATTGATTGCTTTACTTACATTTTGTTGCAATAACATAGGCTTAGTTCAAGTATATTTCATATTTTTGATTTACTTTATTATCAAATTATTTGCTTTTAATAACATTCCTATAAGAAATAGACTAGAACTTGGGTTCTGTGTGCTTGTAATTTAAAATTACGACTGAGAGTCTCTGGCTAATTCCAAATTTTATGAGATGTTGATTATTTAATTTAGTAAGCACGAGGTGATATCATTTATTTCACTATATCTACGTAGTACCAAGTCAACTCGTCTGTTAGTTAATTGATGGGGCATATCACAAATTACAAACAAAAGTATGTAGAGACTTGAAAACAAGACAAAATTGTTTCTATCAATTTACTTTACCAAGGTTCTTATTATAACATTTTAAAATGTGCAAACCTAAAACATAAAATAATCATTTTTCGCTGGCATTTGTAATATGTTTTTATTTTTTTTTATAGTTGGCCTACTTGCGACCTGTCCACTTAACTAAATAAACACAAGTATTTTTTAAGCTGTTTTGTCCATTTTAGTGAAATTCCCAAACTTTGGAAGACCTTGGTAAATTTTCCCAAACTTGGCAAGACAAATCAGTTTTCCCTAACCGTATGAATCCTGCCAAATTTCAAAGAAGAGAAAGGGGGCATATTGGTTTATTCATCAAAGGCCTTTATCTAATATATAAAAGCTGTGAGATTAAATACCGGTAGTTGATTTTCATTTAGCTTTATTTAATGTGTGTGTGGTTTGTAGTTTTTAGGCGATAAATATAGCCGTACAGGCTAAATTTAATAGGCTATATCATGGCTATATGCTTAGTAGCCTAAAAGAAAGTTGACTATCAAAATACGAAAAATGTGCAGCCCTGTAGATAAGCTATGCTATCCATTGCATAGTATTTCACTGAGAGAAGTTGAATGCTATCCACAGAAAGCTTCAATGTGGCGAAATTTTATCTCATTATTTCGGTATGCTGCTAAACAAATCTACTCCAAAATGGCCGCTTTTGAACGGACAATCACAAACTAGCACAAGCCGAAAGAGTACAGCGTATTTGGCCTGCATTCATTCGCTATCTGAATTAGCTCGGTAGGCGAGGTTCGTTCAAAATGGCTGTCGATACTCCTCCTATAACGCCTTTGCCTGTGTGAAGAGTTGTGGGAAGGCTTTGCACAGGTCGTGGAGTATTGATTTGTTCTCTCTCTCTCCCTCATGCAGTTCCCCGTCCGTCCCCGTCGTTCTATTCTGTATTTTTGAATACACGAACATGTTGAATAGGAGCTAGAGAGGAAAATAGAAGCCATGAAGCAGTAACCGGATTCAGCCAGCTAAGAGTTTGCTTGTCTGGCTTATAGTAAGGTTTGGAAGCTTGCCCAAGTCTCCCCCCCCCCTCTCCTTTATTATTTAGCCCGTGTTTTTTGACAACCCACACCGTACCCTCTCTCCTTATATTCTTGGTTAAAAACAAAATAACACACATTTAGACAGTAAGCCCGTTTATCGTGTAGGGGAAAAAAGGGGGGAGGGGTGGTGGTGGACGACACATTAATGACTAAGGGTGGGTGTTGTATTGAGTGGCTAGGGTCTGGCGGTAAATGAAAAATTCTAATCTGCGTTCTGTTCGGAAGCCTGTTTATAAGAGGCGAAATAGGAAGGAGGAGGCGGGGGGGGGGGGGGGGGGGGAGATTATGCGTGTGTGCGGGGAAGGGGGGCAGCGTGGGGCGGGTGTTGTTTGTTGGCCGAGGTCGTGGTTGGCCTGAACATGTCGGCCATATGTTATAAGACCGAACTCTTCCCAACCCAATTACCTCACCACTACAGCCCAGCGACGGACAGTCGGGAAGGCCATAATTAGATGGTCGCCATGACAACGCGTGATTAATGGGTGGTGGTTCAACTGCTACTTCACTCCTTTGTATCAATGCCATTGTGTGCCGTATTATCAAGCATCGAAGTCTCCCCCTCCCCCACTTTCCACATATTATCTTAGCTATTACGCTAAGCAAGTTAACCATTGAAAACTTGTCGATGTTTCTTCACATATTGTTAACCTGATAAGCTGTGTAGCCTCATACATAACATATCATTACGGAAATATACCATTATTTTTTAAAGACGAAACACGTACAAAGCTTTGCCCCCCTCTCCATTTTACCTTGTACACTGTGTGTCCTCTAGGCTAGGCTTAAGGCACTCCACCGCTGTGCTCTCCCCCACTTCTCTTCAATCCTTGGTCTATTTCCAACCACAAGTGGGGCGGGCTGGCGTTGAACTCGTGATCATGAGTCATCGACTACGTTCGTTTTTTAACCCAGGCCTGTGCACACATGTGTGGATGGTGAAATGGTATTTGACCTAGCCTAGGCCTTAATGTGATTAGTCTTTTAGCATTCGTGGAACACATTAACGGCCGGTATTTAGAAATAAAAAAACCTACGCGGGTATTTCAGCAGACCTACAAGTGTACTCCGTTAACATACGAGTATCGTATGACATGACCCAAAACATTCACGTTTTATTCTCCTTATTTATCGCGTAATAACAAGTTTGTAACAATTTAACAAATTTTTAAGTTGTTGTCAATCCTGGACTTTAACGTTAAAACTTGTATTTTTGTTATCATAATTCATAATGTTTAAATTATGTGGACCTGGAAGATTGCCTTAGTCCCAATTACATTGTGTATTTGGGCAGTATGCAGACCAACGTAGCCGTGTTTGCAAAAGAATCTGTTGCACTTCAACGTCTTCCATTCCCTTACCCTCTCCCCCTTTTCAAATCACTTCTGAATGTTGAGAGGGAAGCGGAGGGGGGCGGGTAGGTTGAGAGTTCCCTTCCACTCTCCCTTGCTGGCGTGTACTTCTTTATCCTTGTGGCAAGCCCATGGCCTTATTTCGTTATAACAGCACACGTTAACATTTGCCTAGCGGTTTCGTGCGGAGGCTCGGTACACACGCCCCGACGATGTGTTTGATTTGTGTAGTAGGTTAGTCAGAAGCTGAAGCGACCTTAGGGGAGAAAAAAAACAAGCCTCAGTGTTTGCTGTTTGAAAGGACACACACGCGGTATTGCTTTCGAGCGGGAACCTCGGTATTAGAAAAGGGCTTTTGTAAAAGAGCGGAGGGATTTTTGTATAATAGGCTATCGGCTATAGCCCGTTGAACTTATTTATCTTTCCTACAGGACATATATGAGCTACTAACATTTTTTGATATGATCCATTTTTATTAAAGCGTATAACGGCTTACCTAACTAGTGACATTTTTCTGTAACGATAAATCATAATAAATTAACTAAATGAACTAAATGAATGCCCTTTGATTATTTAGTCCTTGTAGCCTACATTATTTTTTACACCATTGTCCAATTTTCTTCTGACGACCTTTGAACTAGGCCTACATCATATTTTAATTAAACTATCTTTCCGAATTCCTCTCACTCTCCATTAACAAGTTAAGCCGATATAGATCTAATATGTATGCTGTCCTGTTATATTTTTAGACTGCTTGGAATCGCATAGGTTGAACGTAACTTGTTATGGGCCACATTCCCATTCGCTATTAATTTGAAAATAAACGATATTTAATGAATCAAAGGTTATTGCAAGGTTTTTACAAAAATGTTTTAATATGTATGTTAATTCATTTCAAGTAGTTTTCCCTCCAGTCTATTGACACAATAGACCTCCAGTCTATTGACACAATAGACGTCTTTTAAAAATGGGTGTTTGGTTGTTTGTTTGTTTTCTTCTATGCTCTACCGTTGATGTTGAAGAAAATATTATTTCTCACTTCCAGTATTTTAAGAAGAAATAATAAAATTGCCGTTTCTATTTATGTGGGCAAAACTGGAGCTCGTGACATAACTAGAACTTGTATTGATCATCCCCCTTGAACATGGTTATAGAGCCCCCTCCCCGCTAAGCGAATCTTCTGCAGAGAAATCGATGAACTTGACATCAGCAACCAGAATACACGTACATTACTTTCCAGACTTTTGTTCCTCTTACTTTCCAGACTTTTGGTCCTATGTAGTGTAGGCATACACTACTATACTGTTGGTTCTATAATAATATTAATTATGCAGGCTTACATTTTAAAAGTATCATTTCACTACCACATTACTTTTAAATAGAACACGAATAGACCTACATAGAAAAATAGAAATATGTGCCTGGTCTGCTTGGATTTAATTAACAATAACAATATCAAGGGAAAAGCGTTATTAGTCATAACTAAAATGACACAGATTCTTGTGAATAGTTGTCTTTTTTTTGTCTACCCGCCCATCTCTCCCCATGCTAAGTTCATCCTTTAGAGCACCGATTTCGTCACTTTGTTGAGGAAGCCCAGTAGATGCACAAGGCCCTAAAGAATCCAAGGCCCTAAAGAATCGGACAAAAGCTAGAAAGCTCTATGGGGGTCTGCTTACCAACCACCATTACAAAAAACATTGCATTAGATCTATGTAAAGAATTTAAAAGCACTATATTTTATACTCTTAATTCCTCATTAGACTGTTTTATTGGATTTCTATTGTAAAATTTTAAAAGAAATTAGTACAAATAAAGTCAGTGGTCTTATTATGAAATACAAATAGGGGCCTACAATAAAATAAAAAAATAACAACCTTGCTATTAATAATTTAAATAAATACTTAGGGGACAAGCTTAAAGAAATACAAAGCAGTTCTCAACATAGATGACTTTGTTGCTTTTGTGTTTGGTGGATGAATGTTACATTATTAGGTGAGCATGTAGTATGTTGTAGGGCATGTGAGGTAAATAGGGAGGAAAATAATAAATTACTAGAAAAAAAGCTTGAAAGTGGAACACATTTTATTTTATTCCTATTGTAAAGTATAAATACACGTTATGTTTGCACTAGCCATCCTGGTCATCCAGTACATATTTCTATACCCTTGACTGTATCTGGAGGATGATTGGATCACTAAAATATTTCACATCATGAAAAATGTTAGGCTTACAGGTTCACCTTTTCTTACCTTTGGCTAGAGGCCCACAACACCTTGGCCTTTATCAATACCAGGCAACCATGATTTAATGTAAGAAAAAAAATGCAACATCTTTGAAACAGACCTGAAGTGGGAACATTCTCCATGGCAATTTTTTTTCTTTTTCTTCTTCCCATATTTCTAAAAATAGTACATGCCAGGATGGAAGGTATATTACAGCAATAGAGATTATGGGGGAAAGTAAAAAAAAAAATAAGATAAAAACTTTGACTTATCTAGTTGTTCTCATTGGGTGTAAGCTGTTTGTGCTCACATATAAAGTCTGCAATGCTTACAAGCTATAATAATAAAGATCATTTATTAAGTCTATCTCTCCATGCTTCTTTCCACAATTCAGTTCCTAGGGTGGGTAAGACAAAATAACACTAGTAAAAGAGAAAGGACTACTAGTCAAAGAGAGAGTACTTAAAAACTCTTTAAAAAGGACTCAAAATTACTCATTGGACAAATACATTTTTTACCATGCTTATCTGTTAAGTTTCCTCTCATTCTCAACCTAGATTGTTCTAGATACCTTTATTGGCAGACCTTTTTTATCATTAAACAGTAATATTGTGATAGATTTGATTTCTTTGAACTTATCATATCTCCAATCTTGTCTACATAACTTGTGGGTTCGGGAAGACACATCTATTCCCATGGGGATTTCTATAGATGGAAAAGTTAAATAGCGTGATATTTTATTTAAACAATTATATTGGAATACTGTGATTAAACTCTCTAAAAAGTATTGGGCATATGATCATTTGCATTGATGAGCTATAAATGTATAAAAACTATTATAAAATAACAAAACATAACCCCTCTCTTGTCTTTTTGTTCTTTTTAATTCTGATTTATCACACATTTTTATAAATGATTCTTTTATTTTTTTCTAGTTACGGTAAGATCCAGAGTGTCAAGCTCCAGGCAGCCAAAGACAATGATTCCGGCAGCACTGCGACTGTGGCCTTCAATGACATCAAGTCAGCCGCCAAGGCACATCATGCTAAAAACAATCTTGGGGAGGTGATTCTCAGGACAGACTACTGGGAAGGCTCCACAGGCACTCCTGTCATTGCCACCACACCTGTGAACACACCTAATGCTGTCCGTCCCAATTACACAAATGCTTCTCCAGCACCAACCAAACCTGTGTCCACATTTCTCACCCGGAAAAAAGGGTGAGCAAAATATTAATAGATATACGGTACCTTTTTTTTGCTTAGGTTTAAGCTAGTCTCTGCAATAGTTCGCTTGATCTGCTTTATAAATATTTTCTTTGCATGATACTTATGCTTTTAACTATCATACTTTTTGCTTTTACTAGAAAAATTCTATTCCTTGAACATTTTATTATAGTTTTTTGTCCCTAACATTTGAAAAATAAATTAATATTTAGATAGTTTGATAGTTTGTTAATGTATTTCAAACACAGCTAAGGCAACCAAGATATAATCTCTATGACAATATTGATTTGTTGACTCATGTCAGTAAAAAAAATTTATTTAAAAATGGCTAATTTCTGATGTTCGTTCATTTTATGATTTTTTTTTTTGATGACTCAAAGAGTGGATGGCTTAAATACATGTACATGTTTTATAGGGATAATTCCTCCTTTTTATAAAATACTATAAATAGAAGTCAAAGTTATGAGACATCCTACTTTCTTAATTCTGCTTGAATTTAACATAATCTTTGCTCAATTTATAAACATTTTTAATAGATAACCTAAGTTCAGTGGAAATTTATTTAATGAATGTTTGTAACATTAATATTACTACATGTACTTACAAACTTGCTCCGCCAGAGCTAAAAAAAAATGTCAAGTCATTTTACTCTTATCTTCATTGTTTAATCCAGGCTTTTGCAATAACCCATTAATTGCTTTCAATTGAATATGTTTGACACCCTTTTGTTTTATTGATTAGCTGAAGCTTGCACTTTTTTTGTTATCTATCCACCTACAAGCCAGGAATTAATTTATTACCTTTTTTTTTCATAATGACATTTTTAGAACGTTGTTCTCTTTTTACATTTTCATTAAAAAAACATTTTCAGGAATTTCAGCAAACTATTTCCATGTGGATTATTGTTTTGTTTTTGTTTACTTGGGTTGTTTCTATTTGGTTTTGGAGTGAATAACAATAGTGATCCATTTATTTCTTCCTCTAAGTTTTGTTTTTTAAAGTTATACATGTTGTGGATATATGTGGTATAATTCAAAAGCTTCTTGGATTAGAACCATTTATCTGTTTTGCCTTCCAAAAGAAAGTCTTGTAAACTATTGGAGTATACTTCTTTGACCCTGCTCTTTTGGATGTACTGTATCGTGTGGATATAACTCTCTTGGATTAACGCTTTGCTGAATGGATTACACTCACATGGATACACCACAGAATGAAAAGTGTAGATGCATTTGCCACTGGAAAGCTAGAGGATTACTTGAATGTTGGAGTAAATGTGTCTGGAGTACATGCCATACTTCATGCCTGGATACTACCACTATTTTTGGATACTCCCGAAACAGTTAAACTTGACAGTTGGATATACCATTTTTTTTAAATTCAAGTGGATTGTTTTTTCTACTTTTGATTGAATAACTTGTTAAGGAAACAGCAATTTTATTATTTTGTTCTATATTCCTTTAGCAGTGGGATTATTTGGATTAATAAAGACAGGATATACTTGACAGACCCATTAAAAAATAATTTGCATGTACATAGGTACAATTTCTGTCTAACTTTATATTATTACTGATTCTTGCATTTGATATTATATTTTTAAATGACCATATATTTTAACATATCATAGCTTTATGACTTGTGTATGCTTTAGAATTACTTTGAAACTAACTAATTATTAACTGAAGAATTTAATTTTTATCTTCTTTTGTGGCATAATATTTATATTTTATGCTACATACAAAAGGTTAAATACCAGTTAAAAATTATTATGTTTGAAGCTGTAGCTTTATATATTAGGTGTTTACTCACAACCTTAACAACCATTTCACAAACAAGAGAAGTTGGGTGGGAACTTACAAAAACTTATTTTGTAGACAGACTTAAATTCTCGTGAACCAGAAAGGGTCAAATATACAATTGCACGCTCGGTTAACAGTTCGTTTAAATGGATACTTTTATTGTGTAAGTGTAAGAGACTTCTAGACTTTTTTACTGCATTATTTCAAATGTCAACAGTGATTCTTTTGATACCCAAGTATCATTATTTTAATTGCTCAGTAAAAATATATAGTTATACAAAGGTGTCAAGTTTCAGTGCTTTGCTACCTACCATTTTTTTTATTATTATATATTTTATAACAACTTGCAATTAGAGTAGGAGTAGGTTTGAAAACGTTACATATATCATAAAGGTGTACTTTTAGATCGGCTAAGGTTACCTTATCTTATATGTTACGGATATTCCAACTATACAGAATATTCCTACTACGCTTATCCATGGTTTGAGTCAAATTTTGCATTTTAATTAATGTTTGAAATAATGCCACGGTATTTGTTTTTCCTGATTTGTCCAGGCAACCTATTCCACGCCCTAGAGTCTTCTTGGGAAGAAAGATAACTTGTATATATTTGTTCTTGCATATGGAAAAAGGAAAAGTTTTTGTCTTTACAACTGAATATCATATGCGTTTATTTTTTTCATATTATTCCGTCATTTCCTTTGCGTGTAGGGGTTGCCAGACACATAGGTGTCAAAAGTAGGACATCCAGAGACAAAAAGGAGGACATAGTGTTTCAATTGAATAGTTTCGCAATAAACCCGTAATCAGTATAATTTTATTACAAGTGCGTATTGGTAAACTGAACAAGAAACAGTTTTTTTTTTAAATAACATAAATTCACAGTAGGCTAAAATGCAGCTTGCTTTTGGGCAACTTAGAAAAATAAACTTTACAGCTCATACAGGAGTCTTTAAGAAAACGGATCATTCTTTTCTTGTACAAATGATCACTTGTTATAGAATTATATTTTATGAGGTTAATACATGTTTAATACGGTATGCCTACAAAATATAAAATATTACAAAAGCCGGTCTTTTTAAAGGTGTTTAGCTTTGCCTGTCGGACGGAGGACAATAGTAAAAAAAAAAGGACATGTTCTCCTTTTGCTGGACGTCTGGCAACCCTATTTGTGTGGCAATCGTAGCTACCGTACTGTCTGGCAACCCTATTTGTGTGGCAATCGTAGATACCGTACTGATATATAAAAAATACTTTAGTTTTAGTAAATATATTTCAAATGTTCAAAGTAGTCCCTGGCCCGAGACTTAGTTTACATACATTTATGCTTAGCCTACATAAATTTATGTCTGCCCTGTGTGCTGTTGAGGGTGGAGGAAATTGATAATTAGTTTTTAAACATATAGAAATACTAGTCTAGTATTTATGCCTGTCAAAAAATCGAACCTGGGTCGCTCGTATCGGCCGTATGGCAGGCCGATACGTAAACCACTTAGTTAGCGAAGACGCATGTCACATCTCCGAAGTGAAGTCGCAAAAGTATAATATGAGACAATAAGGTTACGTGTCTTTTAAATTAACGAATATGATTGGTTGAACCCACACATAGTCTACTTTATATATATATATATATAAATAAATATTTTCAAGCGTCGACTGTAATAATATTTACAAATGACGCATCGCATTTTATGTGTTTCGTTAAAGTATTAAAACAACGTGATTCATGTAACGTTATCAGAAAATAATTAAGATTTTGAAAACATATGTGAATGTGATAGGACAACTATTTTTCATTAGAGACTCTTTCAATCAATTAATAGTTCTTAAAAACTTAGTAGTTTCTTTGCCAATATTTGTTTAAATATTTATACGCAGATAAAATGATGGATGCCTACACAATCATTTTGGAAATATTATACCGCTCTTGTTTTAAGACTATACACATTATAAATTAATAAGCTTTGGCACACACGTTTTTCTCAATTTTTTCTTGCACATTTTGCAGTCCTTGGTTAAAGTAAAGGCGGTTAGGCATTGTGCTCTAACTAGCCTTTTATATGATGTGGCTATATAAACTTGTGAAGGTCTGTGACACTTACCCATAGACTCACATTATTTGAAAAGGAAACCATATTTGAATATAGATCTATTTAGCGAATTCCCGCAGTGTATATAATATATTTATATGCAGACACATGCACGAAGACGTATGTCACATGACATTGTTTTCTAGAGGTACCGTGTCAACTTGACAGGCCTTGGGCAAAATAAAAGAAAGCCATTCCCGTCCTACGTGTAAGGGTTGGATGTGTAACGGGGTTTGGTGTTAGACGTGCACATCTAAACTGTTGTTGCTTGCAACTTTTATTTCTCATGACCTTTCTCACTCTCCCCACCTTCCTCTCTCTCTCTCTCAACATTCCGGTTGTTGTTTTTCTGCGTGTAATACCACCTCTCTCCTGTCAACATGGCTATGTGCTTTCCACTTCAATTTTACTTTATTAGATACAATGTTGTTTTTGTCCCAGTTAATGGGATCATTTGATTTTTTTCCGCTTGTTTTTTTTTCCACGTGCTTAGGTCTCTCTTTATTATAATATATAATCCTTAAAATATTATAGCATAAAAAAAATCGTTACATATTTTATTTTGCGCATGTGGAGTTTACAACGGGAAATCGCGATTTTAATGGCCAAATTTTCGGCCTCGTTGGCCTGGGCCTACCTCTCCACATACTCTTTCCCTAAATATATACGTGACATTTGAAAGTGGCCCATGGTACGTGTATTCATCCTCTCTGTTTTAAAAGTTTTAACCACTAGAAATATGCATCGTAAGCTTACCTTTAGGGAAAGCTGTTTTTGTGAACTGATTGTTGGTGGTGTTGGTTTATCTGCATGTCCGTCTGAGCCCCACCCCCCCTTCACAACCAACTGCTTTTGTCTCCATATAATAAAGGCTATATTATTTTAGAGGGGGGTGGGTGCGAATTATAGCTGCATTTAACGGTAGTGTAATTACTTTTCATGCTGTAAAAATTGGTACGTGTATTATAAGACTTAACATGGAAATAGATTTCATTGTATCAGTATTTTTTCATCTTTTGTAGTATTCATTTTGTAAGCTAGACCTGGGATCGGCAACCTTTTCATAACACTGTGCCAAAATAGGATTTCTAGTTCACTCGGAGTGCCACCAATCAATTTCTTGTAGAAGAGAATCGAATTTGCCTTTTTGGGCTCTTACGCGTGCCATTGAAAATTGTTCTGGCACGGTGCCGTAGGTTGCCGACCTCTGAGCTAGATTATACCTAGGCAAACGGTTGCATTCCCTTTCACTTAAAACTTTATATTCTTCCATCAATTTTTCGTATCTTATCATATATTACAGACACTCCTTCTATAAAGAAGATTATTGCGTCCTATGTTCAGCAGTGGTCCGAGTCTAGTCTTGCATCTTTATTAATGTCTTAAATGATAAATTACTGGTTTTCCTGGTTTGTTCAGGTAACCCATTCAATGCCCAAATGCCACTCGGGAAGAGAAAGTACTTATATGCATTTGTTCTCGCATAATGGATAAGGAAAGTGTTTTTTTCCTTATGATTATCTGAGCATTGCAACAGGTTGATTTTTGGGTTGTATTTCTAAATTATAGTTTAATGCCTTATGTATTATTTATTACTACTTTACTCTTTGCCCTTTTTTTCCTTCAAAGTTTCTAATTTTGGTGATTTGACTATTGGTGTTACTCTTGTCAGTTGTGAATATTTGCTAGTAATGAACCTTACAGATCTTTTCTGAATATGTCCTAATTTTTTATGTTTTCTTTAGTTGATGGGTCCCATACAGCTTATGCATATTCTATTAAAGGCCTAACGGTCTAAGTAATGTTAGATAGCATTTTAGTTCTATATTCTTATTACATTTGTAAAAGTTCCTTTTTATGAAGCCTAATGTTTTGTTAGATTTTTTAATTACTTCATCAATATGAGGATTCCAAAATAACTTATCGTTTATTATTACTCCTAAGTACTTTGCATTGATAGTTTGAATGAGTATGAATAAGTGGTGTTTTATTATTTGTTTCTTTGTCTTGGATACTCGTATCAATTGGCATTTTTCTGGATGTAAAGACATACTCCAATTAAATTCCCATTTTTGTAGTTCATCTAAGTCTTTTAGTAAAAGTTCACTATCTATTTCTGTCTCCATTGTTCTATAATTTATACAATCATCAGCAAATAATCTTACTTTTGTTCCTGTGTTGATAGTTGGTGCACTTTGGTGAGTCATTAATATTAATTAGAAATAGTAGGGGTCTGATTTGGCCTACGGTCCATGAGTTTGAATACCTATGAGCTATTTCAATTATCAGAAAAGCATAGGAAGAAAAACCCTTTACTTACGTATTAAAGATTCAGACGGGGGAAGAAAGCATTTAATTTCTTACCTCTCGAAATGCAAACGGGTGGCCTAAACTAACTAGATCATAGGTTCTCAACCTTTTTCGGCTCACCGCCCCCTTTTACATTTTTTTTCCGCTCACCGCCCCTGTAACCCGGTAGTTGTGGATTCGACTTGGTTACACGTGTGGTGGAGGTTTCAACTCACACCCTTGGCTTCGTTGGTCTGGAGGTATCTTTTGAAGTCGGATGGCAGCCTCTACTGTACTTTTGCAAATTTATATTTGACACCTTTCCTTAGACGTGGCTTCGTAAACGTCTAAGTCTAACAAACAATGTCACGTTCTAACCAAACAGTAACCAACGCTGTTGTCTTATGAGAGAAAACTGTATGACTTTATTCAATGGTAGCGGAAAATGGCTAGCAATAATAATACAATGATGAAGGTAAACTATTAGCCTATGCAGGCAATTCATCAACAAAATGCAAAACTTCGTGAATAAACTGGCATATAAAATGGGGGATCAAACAATCTGAGTAGAACAATATTTACAATAGTTAGATCTGACTTCTAACTAAAATGAAAGTGTGTCTTCTTATGAGACTGGCGCTAGGACTACATTTACAGCGAACAGTTTCAACTTATATAGCGGGCAGGAAGAGGGGGAGTGTAAACTATACCAATGGTTTGACATCTGGTACTAAATTTTGAGATCAACAGAGGGATCTCCCTGGCCTTAGAAAGTCGCCCAATTATGGGCCATTTGCAGAAGGCCAGATCTATGCATAAAAATGTCAATGTCCACCGTTGGCGATCAGAAAAAATGATATCAACTGGAATTATATTTCCTGAAACAGTGACAAGATAAGGTAGGAAATATATGGTCACCCAGGAAGGTGGAAAGGGGGGGGGGCGAGAGGGCGCGATATTCACGAGACTATGTGACCCTTAATTGCAATCTGGACACTGGTCGTTAAATTCGTACGCCATTCAAAGTTGGAGGGAGATGATTCCTATCTTAACAGGTAAGGGGGGATAACCACGTCGCGGGTGGAAAAGGTGACACGGGAAGGTGGGGGGGGGGGGAGGGCGGTATAGTATCATTTTACTTGGCCGGGAAACCCCGCTATATGGGAACAAGGTAATATACTAACATTTACAAACAACATTTATATTTCTAAACCTTCTCTCTCTCTCTCTCTCTCTCTCTCTCTCTCTTACGCTTAATCAAAATAATGTACATATATTCCTAATCCATACATGGTTGTGATGCTAATACATTTGTTATAAACATTGGCAGTTATAAAATTCGGCCTATGTGACGACCGATTCGTTTCCATTCGTCACAATATCCCCACCAACAAAAGTTCTTATCTATGATAAGAACTGTTAATAAACGCTATTACGAGAACAATCGCGAGATTATACACCCCAAAAGTTACAAGTCTATAACAAAAAAAAACTAAGAGATAAATTGAGATACTTACAGATTTATGATAATGACAGAAGATATATACAATGAAACAGGAGGGCTTCTTAGTCCTCTCCCGTTTTGGTTGCAATAGAGTGGCGGTTGAGGAAGTCTGATAGGCAGTTTTCGGGTCCTGGTATGTACGGGGTCAAAGACAGAGACTGTCGCATTAGTCGGCGGTTAAGATTTTGCCTGAAGCCATGAATGAGAAGGGTCGGTAATCTGTCTGGCCATTTAGTCGATTGGCACACTACACTCAGGATATAAGCGTCCTTATACCGCGACCGGGGGAGGGGACCTATTAGGTCTACTGACACCCGTTTAATGGGAATATCCCCCACTGGGATCTCACCTAACGGTACAGGTGGAGTGAGGCGTTTTTTTGTCATGACTTGGCCCTGGTGACCCGAAGATACAAATCTTTTGCTGTCACCCGACATACCGGGCCAGTAATAGTCATGTTTCACTTTTTGAACAGTCGACGTCTGTTCTTGGTGGGCTCCTATATGAAAGTCATGGGCTATGTCTATTACCTGGGGCTTTTCATCTTGATCAGCGCAAGGCTGTCTATAGAGAAGGTTTGCTTTAAAGAAAACATAAGCTGTTCTAGAATCGCGCAAGCTTGTTTGGTTTTTTTCTCTAACTGAATTTAGGGAAAGGTCTTCCTGCTGAGCTTTAATAAAATCTTGGTGAGAGGGCGGAGGATCTACTGTGGAGTCCACTGTCTCGGGGCGGGCTTGGGTGATAACCGGGGTCAGGATCATAGGGGTCTGTGGGATAGCTAGAAAAACGTACTTGCATCCCAAAATAACATCATAAACTAGGTCTTTCATGACCGCTGCATTTATTGTGCCACGCACAAAAGGAGAATTTATGTGAATACGCGCAATGGGAAGATTCTGGACGGGTGCAGAGAGGGATGGCCCTCGAAGGCTTACAAACTGACCCGTAAGGTCGCCGGGTCGTATCCGCGAAGCGGAAACAATGGAGTCGTATTGACAACCAATATCAAAGTGACAAGTTGCTGGTTCCCCATTCAGTTCAACCGTGTCTGTTTCTTTGGGGCCATTGTGGCTCCCAGGGGTAGGCGAGGTTTTCGATTCATCAATCAAAGTCACCTGAGTTTCTAACTCATTAGTGCAAGTAGCTAAGGTTCCCAAATTATAAATGGGTGTCCTTGGATTTTCCGGCTCCTCAGAGTCGGTTCGGACTACAACGGAGGACACGCGGGCCTGTGTGGGGCGGTCTCTCCTATCACTCGAAAAAGGGTTTGAGTGCTCTAGGCGATTGCTCCCTCCATTTGTTTGATGGTAGGGGCGTAGCGTTTGCTGATTTTCGTGCTGGGGCGGATAGCGATGTGAGTTTTTCTTATCTATAGGCCCGTTGGGGCGCCCTGCCTGGGGTTTATCAAGGCGGGGGCGTGGGGGGTGGGTTGTCAGATTTTCCTCTTGGTGAGCTGTGGCGTAGCGATCCGCTAACTCTACCAATTTGTTAAAGGTACCCACCTTACGTTCGTCCAGGAACACTTTCATTTTATAAGACATATTATGTCTCAATTGTTCTGTTAGGACTAGCTCGGCTAGTCCTTGAAATGTTTTTTCATGCGATGCGAGTTCTACCCATTTGATTAAATATGAATTTAGCCTGTCTGCAAACTGAACATACGTCTCTCCTTCTTTTATTTGTGATTCTCTAAATTTCCTATTGTATGATCTAGCCGTCAATTCGTACTTTATCAGTAGCGCATTTTTCAATGTTTCATAACTGTCTTTGTCATTAGAAGGAAGTTTGTTGTAAACCTCATAAGCTTGGCCTCTTAGAGACTGAACTAAATGTCTAACCCATAGTTCTTTGTGGACATTATGGTTTACAGCTAAATGTTCATACCTATTAAGGTAGACGTCAATGGTCTCTAATGACGGGTCAAAAATGTCAGGTGTGAAAGAGTAGTATTTGGGGGTGAATGAGTCATTTGAGTGCTCTGTTGAAGTTTGAGAGGAAGGGGAATTCGGAGTGCACATACCGGGGGCCGCTAATTCTGCCTGTCTTAACTGTATTACTTTCTCAGCCTCAATTTGGGCCAACCTAATTTGCAATTCTTTTTCTGATTCAATTTTTAACTTTTCTTTTTCTGATTCAATTTTTAACTTTTCTGCCTCCCTAAACTCAGCGACCTGTTGCTTAATATATTCTAACATCTCATTACCAGTGAGGTTAGCGGCCTCAGCTTCTTCTCTAGCAACACGTTTAATGCTTACAATATCGGCCATGATATTCTAACTTCTAAATTATGCTAAATTGCCAATGATATAACAAAAGTAAAAGGATCACTTACCCTTCAGCCTTCCTAATTTGAATTACAGAAATCCATATCACTAACACACACACACACTTATACACTATTCACTAATGTCACTAGAATGTTAGAATGTTTTTAATTCTGTCTTGTGGACTTCGGTAACTATTAGCTGTGTTGTCTCACGACGGCGTTGAAGCTGATCTATGGTGTCAGGTGGATAAACGTGTGGCAAAGGGTTGTCTACAGTGTTGTCTGGTTGGCAGTTGACACTCTTCAGGTAACAAGCAATGTTCAATGAAATGTGCAGGGTAGGTCTAGTTGACTTTCTTCAGGAGACAGGCAGTGTTTGTGTAGGGGTTGATACAGGTTGTCACCGGGTTGTCAGGACAGTGGCTTTTCTGTTAGAGGTGAATAAGAGCCCCCAGCAAAAATACAATCAAGCTGGACCGCTTCAAATGGTGCCCAGATTCGAATCACCGGACGAGACCTCAATTATGTAACCCGGTAGTTGTGGATTCGACTTGGTTACACGTGTGGTGGAGGTTTCAACTCACACCCTTGGCTTCGTTGGTCTGGAGGTATCTTTTGAAGTCGGATGGCAGCCTCTACTGTACTTTTGCAAATTTATATTTGACACCTTTCCTTAGACGTGGCTTCGTAAACGTCTAAGTCTAACAAACAATGTCACGTTCTAACCAAACAGTAACCAACGCTGTTGTCTTATGAGAGAAAACTGTATGACTTTATTCAATGGTAGCGGAAAATGGCTAGCAATAATAATACAATGATGAAGGTAAACTATTAGCCTATGCAGGCAATTCATCAACAAAATGCAAAACTTCGTGAATAAACTGGCATATAAAATGGGGGATCAAACAATCTGAGTAGAACAATATTTACAATAGTTAGATCTGACTTCTAACTAAAATGAAAGTGTGTCTTCTTATGAGACTGGCGCTAGGACTACATTTACAGCGAACAGTTTCAACTTATATAGCGGGCAGGAAGAGGGGGAGTGTAAACTATACCAATGGTTTGACATCTGGTACTAAATTTTGAGATCAACAGAGGGATCTCCCTGGCCTTAGAAAGTCGCCCAATTATGGGCCATTTGCAGAAGGCCAGATCTATGCATAAAAATGTCAATGTCCACCGTTGGCGATCAGAAAAAATGATATCAACTGGAATTATATTTCCTGAAACAGTGACAAGATAAGGTAGGAAATATATGGTCACCCAGGAAGGTGGAAAGGGGGGGGGGGGGCGAGAGGGCGCGATATTCACGAGACTATGTGACCCTTAATTGCAATCTGGACACTGGTCGTTAAATTCGTACGCCATTCAAAGTTGGAGGGAGATGATTCCTATCTTAACAGGTAAGGGGGGATAACCACGTCGCGGGTGGAAAAGGTGACACGGGAAGGTGGGGGGGGGGGGGGGGGGGAGGGCGGTATAGTATCATTTTACTTGGCCGGGAAACCCCGCTATATGGGAACAAGGTAATATACTAACATTTACAAACAACATTTATATTTCTAAACCTTCTCTCTCTCTCTCTCTCTCTCTCTCTCTCTCTTACGCTTAATCAAAATAATGTACATATATTCCTAATCCATACATGGTTGTGATGCTAATACATTTGTTATAAACATTGGCAGTTATAAAATTCGGCCTATGTGACGACCGATTCGTTTCCATTCGTCACAGCCCCCAACTTAATTTTAGCGGAAACATTTGTTAATTAAAGGGAGATAATTAACCCTTTTCATTTGAGGTAATATTTCAATTTGTTTTTCTTTTACAAAAAACTGAATGGCTTGCATTTATAACTTTGAAATGATATGATAAAACTGTAAAAAATATTTGAAAATTGTATAAATATTATATGACTAAAGAATTTATATGAATATTTTCAAGCATTTCAATAACTACCCAGTTTGTATAATTACTACGTATCTATACCGCTCAGCTATTGTGGTTACCTCAATACAAAGAATTCAAACGCGTTAAAGGACATCTCGGTAAAACGAGTAAAATTAGTAATAGTAACCGATGTTACGGCGACAGTCCGTGAACCAACCATAAGACGAGACGGCCGCATAACATATTTGCCAAGTACTAACCCCTACTTCATCGAAAAGTGATTGCGATTCTTATTTGTTCAGTAATATGTATGCCTACTGTTAGTAGCACTTGCGTTTACATCACATTTCATCCAAAAACTAATCGATTCAAATAGCTGAGTTGTTGAAATTATAGCAGGTACGTATGTACCGCCCACTTGCCCTTCATCGCCCCCCAATCGCCCCCGGGAATGTTATCGCCCCCCTAAAGCTTCTCATCGCCCCCTGGGGGCAATATCGCCCCCGTTGAGAACCTATGAACTAGATGCTGGGCTAGACTCAAACCACGGATAAGGGTAGGATGCAACAATTTTCAGTAAATAGTGTAACAGTCTTCAGTAAAGATTGTGTGTGTATATAAGATAGGATATGGGGTCATGTTCAGTGTGTGTCTCAAATGGTTAGGGCACATTAGTTGGACGTTTTTTTTTCTGTTCTCACTATCTCATATACATAGAGTCTAGATCTAGTTGATGGTATCTGAAACTGACTTTACATCCTTAGTATTAGTAAACTATTACTCGCTTACCACATGTCTACAAATCTTTCCTATATTTTAAATTTACTTTGTGTGTGTGTGTGTAGTTACTAGTATCTGAATCACTGGATGTCCCCATCTACCAAATTACAAAACAGACAATCATTATTGCTTTCTTACACGCTACAGACTTGAAGTGTGTCGCCCCGCCATACCACTGCTTTGGCATTCAAGCCCATAGTACGGCCATGAGACCTTGCTGGTGATGGGGGGCGACGGGGGTGGAATCGATGTGCGCATGACATTTTGCGTCCCGTAAACAAGTTTAAGATCGATGGTCGTCATGATTAGCTTTCCAAAGGATGGAGAAAGTGTGTGTGTGTGGGGGAGGGGGGGTTGGGAGAGATCTGGAAGAAAAAAATAATGTAGCTAGTCAATACGAATAGGGTCTAGCGTGCTTCGTGGCGCACACTTGCAGATTAAACAAAAACTTTTTCATAAGCGCACACATTTGAATAAACACTATCTTATTGGCATAGATATAGACCTGGTTTGTATGCAATTAGTAACTCTTAATACAATCAACTTTGACAAAATCCTGTAAACGTAAATAATGTAAAGATCTGTTCAATCTGTATAAATATAAGAACAATTATTATGTACTTTTACAAATAATAGACCCACTTTTTATTATTTAAGTTATAGTAAATAATAACGACGTATTTCTGAAAACGTGTTCTTTTTTTTTTTTTTTACACACTATTTATGCAGTGAGAATTGATTTAGCTTGACTTGAGGACACAAAAGAAACAACCATCACCTATTATATAGAATTCGCCTATTTTCTTCTAGCCATGCATAGAGTGGGGGCTATGCTAAAAGGCTAAAATACTGTTTTGTCCTTTACCAACCATGTTCAGTTGTTTGTCGAGCCTCAATAATGCACCGTGTGTACACAACATGTCTAGACAACACGCGCTCCAACCGTAACTTTTACTTTTGATCGACACGATCCTGTAGGAAAGAATAACTGAATAACTGTGAACAGCTCTGCAATGAAAGCTAGACCCCTGAGTGAACGGGGGGGGGGGAGGGGGAACGGAGGGGGCGGGGTGGTGTGCAAAGGCTGAAGTTATTGATTTTTCTTCCCGAGTGTTTCAACACTACTCCCTGTGTCGCCCCTGTTTCGTTATTCGTTTATCAGTTGACCGGAGCACTATGGTTACGTGGCTACGTTATATTTTCCCCCCATTCTTTTTTTTTTTTTCAAATGAAAGGCTATTGATTTTTCTACTGGCGCTGGAAACTGGTCGATGAAGTTATTAATATCTCGCTATTCTGGCCTTAGTTTTGGTTTGTACTGCGGCTTGAAAAGGAAAAAAAAAACGGGGAAAATTTCGACGCAGATAGCGGCGGCTATTGAGGATACACATATAAGGGAGGCTTTTTTATCTGAGAGTCGCATATAATATGATAGAGGCTTGTTGAGCTATAGTCGCAGATTATAAAGGCTTGTTTGGCTGGTAGTCTCGTCTCGTATTATGAAGGCTTGATTAGCTCAGCTGGTAGTCTCATATTATGAAGGCTTGATTGGCTGGTAGTCTCATATTATGAAGGCTTGTTTAGCTGGTAGTCTCATATTATGAAGGCTTGTTTAGCTGGTAGTCTCATATTATGAAGGCTTGTTTAGCTGGTAGTCTCATATTATGAAGGCTTGTTTAGCTGGTAGTCTCATATTATGAAGGCTTGTTTAGCTGGTAGTCTCATCTCGGATTATGAAGGCTTGTTTAGCTGGTAGCCATATTATGTAGGCTAAGCGGTAGTCTCTTTATAAAGGCTTGTTTAGCTGGTAGCCATATTATGTAGGCTTGTTTAGCTGGTAGCCATATTATGTAGGCTTGTTTATCTGGTACGGTATCCATATTATGTAAGCTTATTTAGCTATCAAGTAGTTTTTTGTTGTTGTAATCAATGCCATCATGTTATTTAATAAGGAATTACCGAACTGCATATTAATTAATTTGTTGTTTAGTATATTATTTATATGTCCTTGTAATTAACCCCTAGGTATGTAGCATGTACCAATCAACCCTAAACAGGCTCTTACTTCAATTAATCGGCTTCATTGAAGGTTGATAAAGTTTTGAGAAAACAAATTGAAATGATGTAAAAAGCATCGGTTGTTATAAGCAGTAACTGTAAAGCAAGAAATAACAACTGGAGAAGGCACAAACAGAATCACTGATTTACATGAGAAATTTTTTTTTAGTACACTAACTTTTCGTTACACCTAAGCAGATTATAATATTCTAAGCTTATCATTCGTTTGAGTCGAGACTTGCATTTTAATTAGAGTTTTAAATGATAAATTATTTTTCCTGGTTTGTTCAGGTAACCCTTTCCATTCCCAGAGGCCATAGCGGAAAGAAAGATAGCTTGTACGCGTTTGTTCTTGCATATATGGAAAAAAAGAAAAGTGTTTTATTGAATGCTTTATGTTTTATGACTACCTCTTAGCTCTTTTCCCTTCTTTCCTTTAGTGTTTCTATGTGTGTTGATTTAACTATTGGTGTTATACTTTTCATTTGTGACTTCATTAGTAGCCTAATGAACCTTAAAACTAAAAGTAAAGTACTATTCGGACTAAAGTGATCATATGGCTGGTGAAGCAGCGTTCACGCGTTTCTATGGCCACGGCATACTAGGGGATGTGTGGCCAGCACAAAGCCAAGCCGCCTTTATTTTACCCCAACTAATGTCAGGTACCCATCAGAGCTGGCTAGACTCAGGGACACCCTCAAGTCTTGGGCCCCCCAGGGCTAGACTCAGTGACCCCTCAAGTCTTGGGTCCCCCATGGCTAGACTCAGTGACGCCCTCAAGTCTTGGGTCCCCCAGGATTGCCAGTTGAAAGCGCTGCCGCTCGTGCCTAATGAAATGAACCTTGCATATGTGTTTTTTTTTTAGTTCATTGTTCCCTAATAGAAGATACATATTCTAGTAGAAGTCTGTTCATTGTTCCCAAATAGAAGATACATATTCTAGTAGAAGTCTGTTCATTGTTCCCATATAGAAGATACATATTCTAGTAGAAGTCTGTTCATTGTTCCCAAATAGAAGATACATATTCTAGTAGAAGTCTGTTCATTGTTCCCAAATAGAAGATACATATTCTAGTAGAAGTCTGTTCATTGTTCCCAAATAGAAGATACATATTCTAGTAGAAGTCTGTTCATTGTTCCCATATAGAAGATACATATTCTAGTAGAAGTCTGTTCATTGTTCCCATAGAGAAGATACATATTCTAGTAGAAGTCTGTTCATTGTTCCCAAATAGAAGATACATATTCTAGTAGAAGTCTGTTCATTGTTCCCAAATAGAAGATACATATTCTAGTAGAAGTCTGTTCATTGTTCCCATATAGAAGATACATATTCTAGTAGAAGTCTGTTCATTGTTCCCATATAGAAGATACATATTCTAGTAGAAGTCTGTTCATTGTTCCCATATAGAAGATACATATTCTAGAAGTCTGTTCATTGTTCCCATATAGAAGATACATATTCTAGTAGAAGTCTGTTCATTGTTCCCATAGAGAAGATACATATTCTAGTAGAAGTCTGTTCATTGTTCCCAAATAGAAGATACATATTCTAGTAGAAGTCTGTTCATTGTTCCCATATAGAAGATACATATTCTAGTAGAAGTCTGTTCATTGTTCCCATATAGAAGATACATATTCTAGTAGAAGTCTGTTCATTGTTCCCATATAGAAGACACATATTCTAGTAGAAGTCTGTTCATTGTTCCCATATAGAAGATACATATTCTAGTAGAAGTCTGTTCATTGTTCCCAAATAGAAGATACATATTTTAGTAGAAGTCTGTTCATTGTTCCCAAATAGAAGATACATATTCTAGTAGAAGTCTGTTCATTGTTCCCATATAGAAGATACATATTCTAGTAGAAGTCTGTTCATTGTTCCCATATAGAAGATACATATTCTAGTAGAAGTCTGTTCATTGTTCCCATAGAGAAGATACATATTCTAGTAGAAGTCTGTTCATTGTTCCCAAATAGAAGATACATATTCTAGTAGAAGTCTGTTCATTGTTCCCAAATAGAAGATACATATTCTAGTAGAAGTCTGTTCATTGTTCCCATATAGAAGATACATATTCTAGTAGAAGTCTGTTCATTGTTCCCATATAGAAGATACATATTCTAGTAGAAGTCTGTTCATTGTTCCCATATAGAAGATACATATTCTAGTAGAAGTCTGTTCATTGTTCCCATAGAGAAGATACATATTCTAGTAGAAGTCTGTTCATTGTTCCCAAATAGAAGATACATATTCTAGTAGAAGTCTGTTCATTGTTCCCATAGAGAAGATACATCTTCTAGTAGAAGTCTGTTCATTGTTCCCAAATAGAAGATACATATTCTAGTAGAAGTCTGTTCATTGTTCCCAAATAGAAGATACATATTCTAGTAGAAGTCTGTTCATTGTTCCCATATAGAAGATACATATTCTAGTAGAAGTCTGTTCATTGTTCCCATATAGAAGATACATATTCTAGTAGAAGTCTGTTCATTGTTCCCATATAGAAGATACATATTCTAGTAGAAGTCTGTTCATTGTTCCCATAGAGAAGATACATATTCTAGTAGAAGTCTGTTCATTGTTCCCAAATAGAAGATACATATTCTAGTAGAAGTCTGTTCATTGTTCCCATATAGAAGATACATATTCTAGTAGAAGTCTGAACTATTTATGGGTAGCATTTGCGTTTTTTTTGGTCTTGTTACACAAGTCGAAGTTCCTTTTATGAAACATAAGAGATTTTGTATGATTTTTAAATTACTTTACCTACACGTGGATCCGTGATAATTTGTCCATTATTATTACACCTAAGTACAAGATCTAAGCATTGTTAGTTTGGGTCCAATGTTTTCCATGAATGAGATAGTTTGTAGTTAGTTCTTTATCTTTGTTACTCTTAACAGATGTCAGTTTTATGGGTGGTAAGACATACTTCAATACGATTCCCATTTTTGTAATTCATCTAGGTCTTTTTGTAAGTTATCAATATTTTTGTACTGTCTTTATCCTTCCCGCTTCCTCCTCAATCTAATTACTTGCTTTAAATCTTCCCCACCCATTTCATTTTCGAGGCCGTTAACATTTGCTTAGGGAAGCCTTGCTTATTTCTTAAGTCTACGCAAACCTGTCTGCTGTAATGAAGCCTCTGTCCTGACAGTCACGTCTCCTCTGTATCACGACGCCTTGATGACGAAGCCCGTGTCCACGTCACCTTCTTCAACCATAGTGTGTAGTGTTTGTGACACGACAGATGGTTCATTGTCCTTAGTCATCAATCACTGACTTAAAAAAGTAATCATGCGCACAGACGTAAACTTTTTTTTTAACGAAACCTTTCACAGTATTCCTTGTTATGTATACATTATATAAGTATATACACAAATATTATTCTACTCTTCTTCCTGGTCGCATTTCTGAGGTATGCTCGTTGCTCTCAAACTGTACGAGTTGAGTTGTAGTCTGTTTTTATTTGTCTCAAGTCTCATTTGCTTATTGTGAACTTTTTTATTGGTATTATTGTAAGTTAAAAGGGAAGGGTGGGTGTCGGGTTAGGGTCACAATGCTGTCGATGATATAAAGTTTGCACCTTATCGGCTTAGTGGATGTGGATGAATCTTAATTTGAAATGAATACATTTTGTTCATTTCTCTGTGTCCACTAATCTTACAACATACCAAACTTTTATATAATAAATATGATATTATAAAAAATAATGTCTTATACAAGCTAATACCTACGTTTTCAAATATTGAATTATATTTTCTATAAATGTTGTCTACATTTTGTTTTCATTTGGACACAAAACATGTTTCTACTTCTTGCACAGCATATACTGTATTTAATACATATACTACATCGAGACCATAATACATATTTATTCAGTACGATTTCTACATTAAAAATTCAATACATAGGGGAGTTAGATTACCTCAATGATGGTATAGATTAAATGGTAACTGATTAGAAAGAATGAACTTATTAAATTTGGTAATAACTACTGTATTGAAAAGGTTTTTAGTTTCAATTAACATTTAGATTGTGAGTTACAAGAAAACCAGAAGATGGGAGCCATGGTTGTGGAGACTTGGTTCACCATATTAGTTTTACTATTTTACAATATTATATAACATATTTTAATTATTGAACATAAAGCTAGATTCATAATTGAAAATTTCAAAAAAAAAATTCGTTTTAATTTGAAAGGATTTTACAATAGAAATGTCTAGTAAAAAATAAACACAAATATAGGCATAGGTAGGCATAATATGTTGGCAATTGTAGCTATTTTTAACCATGCTGGTTTCACAAATCCAATTAGGTAGATAGTACACATTTTTTCAAGTCTTCTTTTTATTTATACCACCCTACGTTTTGCTCATGGTTATTAAAAAGTTTTCATACGTAGCCAGTATAGATGGGACTTAAACTCACTTTTAGAAGTTTGACACGGTACGTTTGGCTAACAACAACAAAGTTCATGTTCTGTTCGGTTGGGTAACAACTGACAGTCGATTCTTATGTAGTTTGGGTTACTGAAAAATCATATATAAATAACAAAACAAGAGCTTAAATAGTAAAAAGAAGGAAATACTTATGTTTTCCCCCCGAGTCTGTTATTGTTTTCACGCCCCGCGAACCCAATTGCAAAACATACAATTAGACTTGATGCAATGCTCGGGCAAAGAAAAAAACACAACAAAAATTGCTCGTTTTTGTTTTGAGTCTTCTTACTAATATAAGCATTTCTGGGCCGTAAGTAGGCTAGAGACGTCGATCAATAATACTTGTAAGCATGAGACATAAATACATCTTTTTCATTTTCATGATCGTTTGGTATTTAATAGCATTTATTTGTATTACTACTCTCATTATAATAAAATGTATCTCTTTCCTGTTATTTTGATTAACACGCTTATTCCATTTTACTTTACTCTTGAGATTGTGGATGTGTGGGCTCCAAAGTAGCCTCACTACTTCACGACAACAACCATATTTAAATTAAATTATTTTCAGTCTTTAAAAGATCGAAATAATATAAATCCTTAAATTTGAGTGTGAAAAAACAATCTTTGCTTAATAAACGCCAATTTGATCCATAGGGCATGTGTAGAAGGGTTCACAATTCACTGGCCACGGTGCTGTTTGGCCAACACAATTCCCATTCGACTTACTTATCCACAACTACTGTCAGGTACCTTTTAGAGCTGGGTAGACTCAGGAATACTATGCAGACCAGGGAACAAATCCTAGCCTTCACCAAGATTCAAACCCGGGACCTTCGGCATGCTAGCTAAGCGCGCTGCTGACAGGCCACTGTGCTCCTAAATGAGTCATAAAACTGTGTAGTAGAGTTATATAAAACTTTCCTTAAAAATATCCATATTCTACTTCAACAATATACCTACAATTTTTGTTTAGCCATTCACCATTTAATTGTACATCCATGAATGTTTGTATTGTCACCAGTCATCACTAAACCTAAAAGACGTTTTAAAAGCGAAACAAAGTAACTGTGGTTGTATATACGTGTGAAAGAGTGAAAATATTAATTTTCGCTGACGTTTGCATACACATTTAACTAGACTAACTTTGATTCCCAACACTGTTGTTGATTTTTTAGAGTTTTTTTGTTTGTTTATTTACGTTACACGTTTCTATTTTTGCCATGGTAAGGCGGTCAGGGAGTGGGGTGATAAAAGTAAATGAGAGATCAAAGCAGCCTAAGACGCCTCACATTTTTTTTTGGGATAGGGTTAGATTTTTGGATTGACGATGACGTTTGATAAAACCACGTTTTCTTGATCTTATTTTCCACGCGTCAATACATTACATACACATGTGAAAGAATGTTAGGCACGCAGATACAAAAATAATTATATTGGTTTAAATAGGATTTCCTGGCGCAAGTGGGCTTATGACGTTTCCAAAAGTTTAAAATATTTTTGGTTCTTATACAACTTTGCGATAAATTTCTATGGTTCGTACTAAAGTAACTATGAGGTTCGGTTGCCAGGAGAGTTCGGTTCAGTCTCTATCATCGCTAGTTTGATGTTTTGACCAGCATTTGGACTGAGGTAGGTTAGCTTAGGTCATTCAAGTAGGGAGTTGTCTACAGTTTCTTGTGGGTAGTGTCAGTGTCTGATGTGTGTGTGATGGGTTTATTCTATTTATTCAATAATTGGATTACGGTGCACATACAACAGAAACATAGAAAGCAAAATACTGTCGATACAGAGTAAACACTTAGTTCGTAAAATTATTCTGAATGCTGGATGCTTTACCAAAAAAAAATTGTTTAGTTTAGTTCTGATATAAAAAACAACAACTCACAAACAATAAACAAAAGTACTAATGTTGGGGGCAAATCTGAAAGCGGTATAGAAATTATATATAAATCGTCTAATTTTTTGTGTGGGTCCAAACTCCAAACTACTATTCTGATGAACATGAAAAGCCCATGCACGAATGCCATCCATCTTTCACCCGGCCAAGCTAAAAAAATTCAATTAAAGCGCTCGTGGGTTTTCTCGTTTCAAAGCCCGTAGCCTTTTCTCCTGACACATTTCCTCTTGCTTTAGTACGACGTATCGAACAGCCCGAGCTTAGACTTGCAATAATAGCCCGAGTAGGAAAAAAAAAATCCCCATATTGCGGGAGAGATGATTGATGGTTAATACTGAAGTAACAGTGTTATGAGGCTGGAGATTCCGGGAATCGATTTCCCCCTTTTTTTTTACGAAATAAAAAAGAATAGTTTTTTTTTTCTATTTTAAGATGCCAATACATGGTGCAGTAATTACGCGATAATAATAATAATAAAAAAAAGAGATAAAACAACATGACGGAAAAGTGTGAGTTAGTGGGGGCAGAAAACGTTGTTAGAAATCAATATGGTGTTAGTCAAGGGAACTGCATCTCACGTAGAACAATAAATGAATGTATTGATTTTGGGGAACAAATGCTTAGCACACGAAGGCGCATGACATGCAAGTGTTGTTGTTTTTTCTTCAATATCACATAGATAACTGAGCGGTTAAAAGTCGTGTCTCTTCTTTAGAATGTCAAGTATAAAACAGTATACAAGTTAAGTTCACGTGATGGGGAATAGGTTCGTTGGCGAGAGTCTCTTGGGTGGGTCATGTAATCAAGTCGACTCATATCTTGGCTTGGTTGTTGATAATACATTTTGTTAGGTTTTATATTAGCATGGTATGGTCTAGATCAGGGTCTCTAAACTTTTCAGCCCGAGGGCCGCATTAACTATTAAACAGCAGTTCGGGGGCGACGACACACTCGAGGTCCAAATAAAAAGAATTAAAACGTGGATGTTGTTTTTTAATTGTTTATTTAATATTATTTTATTCAGTTATTATTTAATAACACGCTGATACACTACACATGAACACCTGTATTAGTCTCCACGGAGTTTGGAAACCCCTGGTCTAGATTGTTAGATGCATGGTTTACATGATTTTATTTGCTGTTCTTTTCTTTTCCGTTGTATTATCTGGTTGTGTTTGTTGTGTATTTATTTGTATTATAGTGCTGTTTGGTGTTTTATTTTTACCTGTCTTTAATAATATGTACTTGTATCGTCTGGTTGTGATTGATCTGTAGTTGTATTAACTGGCTGTGTCCCATAGTGCTATTTGGTCTGTCCTTGTATTAACTGGCTGTGTTCCATAATGCTATTTGGTCAATCCTTGTTTTATCTGGCTGTGTTCCATAATGCTATTTGGTCTGTCCTTGTTTTATCTGGCTGTGTTCCATAATGCTGTTTGGTCTGTCCTTGTTTTATCTGGCTGTGTTCCATAATGCTGTTTTGTCTGTCCTTGTGTTAACTGGCTTTGTTCCATAGTGCTGTTAGGACATCCTTGTGTTAACTGGTTTTGTTCCATAGTGCTGTTTGATCTGTACTTGTGTTAACTGGTTTTGTTCCATAGTGCTGTTTGATCTGTACTTGTGTTAACTGGTTTTGTTCCATAGTGCTGTTAGATCTGTACTTTTGTTAACTGGTTTTGTTCCATAGTGCTGTTTGATCTGTACTTGTGTTAACTGGTTTTGTTCCATAGTGCTGTTTGATCTGTACTTGTGTAAACTGGTTTTGTTCCATAGTGCTGTTTGATCTGTACTTGTGTTAACTGGTTTTGTTCCATAGTGCTGTTTGATCTGTACTTGTGTTAACTGGTTTTGTTCCATAGTGCTGTTTGATCTGTACTTGTGTTAACTGGTTTTGTTCCATAGTGCTGTTTGATCTGTACTTGTGTTAACGGGTTTTGTTCCATAGTGCTGTTTGATCTGTACTTGTATTAACTGTCTCTGCATGGTGTGTATTTGTATTATCTGGCTGTGTTAAAGCCGTACTTTCGGCTAGTGTATGGTCTGTATTATGTAGCTGTTTCGTGTGTAGGCATATTTGTATTAACTGGCTCTTGTGTACTTTTGTATTTCGTGGTTGTGGTTGTATTTGGTGTGTACTTGTATTGTCTGGATGTTGGATTTCTATTGTCTTGCTGCGTGTAATTTGTAATAACATTTTATAGTCGATTACTGTATTATTAAAGATTTCTCGGCTCTCTGTATTGGCTGGTTTAGTAGTTCAGGGAGATGTAGTTTGGTTGTTTTCATTGAATAGTTTATTATTAGTGCTTGATAGAAAACCGATTTTAAACAGATTATCATATCAAAATAGCCGATCGAAAGGAAACATACCCCCCCCCCCCCCCCCGGTAAAGCTTAAATGGTGTTGTTTATACTGTGATATAAATATTCTAAATCTAAATTGGGTAAACATGACATTTTATGACAATTCGTGTGAATCCAAAATTATTCGTTCAAAGTCTTTCCCACAGAACTAATAATATCGAGGGTTGCTTGAGGTAAAAGACAACCTTCCAAGTTTTTCAGCAAAACTACTAATCGCTTTCAAAACCCATATTTGAATTTCCGATTATCGTTTAGCATCCCCAGTTAGTACCAAAATAAATTGTATTTGAAATCAGTAATTTCCGAGTCGTCCCAAAGGACCGCTTCCCACCCTTGTCCAGCTTTTTTTTTTAGTTTGTCAAGTTTTAAATGTCTCAATATTTACCAGTACTACACACAAACGAATCATTGGCCTATCCAGGCTGTCACAAGATGGCACATAGTATAAAGAAGGTTGGCGGTGTAAAAAAAGTGGATGGTTTTGGGGGGAGGGGGGTTGGGTATCAGAAGCCTTATTCTGAACTGGGGTGTTCCTTCCTCAACTATTGGAAAACTAGTATGTTATTTAATAATCATTATTTGAAAGTTAAGAAATTAGATAAGTTAAATAATTAGTTACTAAAAACAACACACAAAGTAGGCCTACACGTATGTCGTTGTTTTGTGTGTGTGTGCTAATCGATTGCCATGGACAGATAGCATATTGACGCTCACATAGTTGGTAGCATACTGACCCTCACATAGTTGGTAACATACTGACCCTCACATAGTTGGTAGCATACTGACGCTCACATAGTTGGTAGCATACTGACGCTGACATAATTGGTAGCATATTGACGCTCACATAGTTGGTAGCATACTGACGCTCACATAGTTGGTAGCATACTGACGCTCACATAGTTGGTAGCATACTGACGCTCACACATTGGTAACATATTGACGCTCACATAGTTGGTAGCATATTGACGCTCACATAGTTGGTAGCATATTGACGCTCACAAAGTTGGTAGCATACTGACGCTCACATAGTTGGTAGCATACTGACGCTCACACATTGGTAACATATTGACGCTCACATAGTTGGTAGCATACTGACGCTCACATAGTTGGTAGCATATTGACGCTCACAAAGTTGGTAGCATACTGACGCTCACATAGTTGGTAGCATATTGAAACTGACGCTCACATAGTTGATATATACACAGCATAGTTCTTATAGATCTTTCTGTAGCATTTATTTTAATGCAAGTCACTCGTGGAAGTCAAGTGAAAACTCACAAGTGTCTGTATACGTGCTGTGTTTTAGTTTTCCCATAAGTGTCGGCGTGTACACTGTACACGTCCGTAAAGGAACTTATTTTATGGGGTTTCCGCTCTAATTAGAATGTAGTTTCAACCTGACTGCCAATAGGTAAATATGCAGCTGGTTTTCATTCATTCATGGTTGCCATAATCGACACGCAGGCTTAGGTCCAACACTGTTCTTACGGAAGAGACTTCATTTGTAAAACAATAAAACGTTTTGTGTGACTTGTTTCTTTTTTAATGCTCATAGCGGTAGGCCTACAATAAAATAAAAACATTAAATCTGTCACAAAACCGTTGTGGTTGTCGGGCTATTAACTTTTCTAAATACAAATTGTAACAAATTGAATAGGCTTATTCAAAGCTATTTCTTTACCTTCATTCTGTGTTATCAAGGTAGTTAGTTTAAAATATTTTGCTGGATAACTTATCTCTTAGTTTACCATACTTATTTTTATCTTAACCCCCTCCCCCACACACACACCAATCCCTTCACTGAAGAGAGAAAAAAAATGTAGCCTAAAGCCCAAGACAACAGCTGCACAACACGCCACTTACCTAGAATACCACGTTTGATGGATCCACTCTGTTGTTAGGCCTACTACATTTTGACGTGTCAGTTGGAGTGCTAAAAAAATTATAATTTTTTTTTACAGCAGTAGCTCCCAGCCCTGTTGTTGTTAGCTAGGCGACTACACACTTGGTTATCATTTCTTTTTAGATCTTACAATTAATGTGTATCATTCGTGTTTATAGTGGGTTTTTTTTTTCTGCCTCCATTTCCTAAAATAGAAGTAGCAACAAAAGACATTTAAAAGAAAACTATACTAATAATACTAAGCATGCACATGTTAATTAAAACACAATTAGTGTGTGTCAGCATGCCACTACTGTTTTCAACATATTACTTCAATGGTTCTCCTATTATTTGTAAATGGGAACCAGAAAATGTTTACAATTTAGATTGTATCTTCAGGGATTAAACTAGGTGGCATGGTCATAGAAACTACTTTCCTAGGTATCGGCCAAGGTTTTAAATACGTTTTTGAAATTATAACTTATATTTTTTGTTTACTAGTTTATAATGCTTAAAAGGACAATATTCCATTACCTGTGTATTGATAGCAACCCATTAGTGGTAGTCCCTGGGATAGCATACCACAGGTTGTGAACCCCTGGCATATATATCAAATTAATATCCCAAGATTTCCATTTTGTTGTAGCTTTTTGATTAATAAATTCAATAAAACATTGGCACAGCTCAGATATGAAGTAGGCCTACATGTATGCAATTACCTATGGCAGTGGACAGCAACCTAAAGCATGTGGCAGAATGATTTTTAATGGTACATGGAAGGCCTCCCAAAATTATTTTTTTTCAAGAACCTACATAGCATAATTAATGGATTCTGTTTGCAACAAACAACTCTGTCATATTAATTTTTTTCATTTTTCTTGCATTGGCTAGGTGTTACCACATGTGGGCAGTAGGCTTTTTTCAAATATCTTAGAGTCTTTAAATAAAACAGTTAATGACTATTTGAGGTTTTTGTATTAATTAGTGTAACTGTTGATGGATGCTGCCCCTACTGGGGGGAAGCCACCCTGACCACTTTTACTTATCCTTGTTGACTTGGCAGTTCTAGTTATAATTCCATGACATTTTGAACATAATTATAAGGACATGTTTAAATGAATTGAACTTGCTTTACATGTACAGGGTCAAGCAGTACTTGAACTGTTTGGTTACTGAAAATAATTTGGGTTGAAACTGGACTTTTTTTTAGAGTTACATTAAAATCAACTTACTTAATGTTAAGGCTCATTCAGATTGAAAAAAAAATTGATGAGCTTCAGAAGTACATGAAAGCACTCAAAACACAACTGAAGTCAAGACTTTCAAATGAGTGAACCCATATTTTTATAACTCATCGGACCTGAGAATGCTAACTGCTAACTAAATATATCTAGTTCTATTGTGTGGATCGATATTGGCAATTATGAGATGCAGCAGCAGGTTATTCAAAACTTTCAAATTATTTAGTCAACTTATCTCTCAATTGCTAGACATCTCTCCTCTGTTGAAATAAATGTTGCTTTAGGCCTAATTTCAGCTTTTGACTTACAGTAAATTGAACTTGTCTTTAATAATAATAAAAATTGTAGTGTGGGTTGACTTTTAGGCCTCTGGCATGCTGAATGAATAAGATCTATGTTTATCACATTGTTATCAAAAGGTTGGAGACCCCTGCCTAATGGGAGGGTAACTGAAGCCTAAATTATTTTGTATAATTCTAATATAGATTATTACATTAGTCAAATGTAACTATAATACAGGTTGATTTAATTTGGTTACACATTAAACCATTACATTTTCTGGCATTGAAGGTGTTTATAGTCTGCAAAACATATACCCACCCACTCTTATATTTACATTAAGTAGGGATTTTAAAGTAGTCCATCAAAATCATTTAGCATCTGCTGTCAGAAGTGTTCAAGAAAAGCAGCTTACTCCCCTCTTGGCTTCCCTTGTCTTTCAAGTTAGTTTTATTGCGGCCATGTGGTTGGATCTGACCCGCTTTTGTTTAGCACAGTGCTATCTGATTATGGTATTTTTACCCACTGTTATGTTTTAGAGGTTTTAGGATTTTGTACTGGTGCAGTAAAAAAAAATATAATAATAGTAAATAATGTCTATTCATATTTTATATTCACAAGAACATTTTGTTTTAGTTACCCATATATATATAACTGATATCATGTCTTTCAAAATTTAGATGGACTCTGTAGTACATAATCTTCACTATAAGTACAATTGAATCTGTTATAGAAAAAGTCATGATGTGTGACACATGCACAAATGCTTAGGGTGGTAAAACCTGTTGATTTTTTACTCTATTAATTTGTATTAAACTACACATCATTTTGGTTTTAAATTTGAGTTGTATTTTCTGGATTTATTTGTATTATCTTGGTATTATTCATCTTTTACTCTTTGATTGTTGATGGAAGAGAATTCAATTTTTCTTTTTATATACTTTCAAAAATGTGTTTATAGTTGCTTCCTGGCTATATTATATACCATAAATTCATACTTTAAAATTAGTCACATTATTTGACAAATTATTTATGAAAACTCAGACTTATATTATAAGATAAGATAGGGTACCTTTTTCATTAATGGCAACACTAATACAGATCAACATGTTTAAATGTTGCAAAACATTTTTTAAAGCTTATTAAAGTATAAACAGATTTTTGTGTGAACACAATGAATGTTGTTTTTATCAGTATAATATATTTGTAACTTCTGGATTTTTTAAATTGTATAATTTAGACCTGAAGAGGATCCACCATCAAATCAAGAGAAGGCAGTTTCCACACCAGTGCAGATACCTGGAGCTAGTACTCCAGTTACTGCATCTTCCGCTTTAGAAAAGCTAACAACTACTACACCATCATTTGATCATCCATCTAGGGGGCGACCCCGAGATAGATTAACCAAAAAGAAATTTGGGAAACTAGAGAAGTAAGTAAAAAGACAAATGTTTTTGGATGAATTTCAATCCTGTTGACAATTTTTTTAATGCAACATTCCTTAAATATATTGTCTTTTTTTTTAAATTATATATCTTTTTAAAACATTGTTTTTTAATTAAAATTTTAAAAAATCCACATTTGTATAGGAATGGTTCCTTTGGTCGACATGGTGCATCCACAAGAAGTCTTGAGGCAGTTCGTTCACAATCAGAAGCAGCTGCTGCCGCCGCTACTGCCCATGTTGTTTCATCGGCCAACCTGGCCAGCATCTCCTCTATTGCAGGCTCTGGAACAAATGGCAGCAGTGGCACTAGTGGTTTGAATCCTATAATTGTCAATGATAGTAAAGATATTAATACTAAAGAGCCAAAAGACAATAAAGACAATGTGTCCAAGAGTGCAGCATCCCCTAGCAGCCGGAATAGTGGTTTTAAAAAGTCACAATCACAATCAAGGTCAGCCAGTCGAAGCAGGTCAAGGTCGCAGGGTTCAAAGTCTAGTAGCAGCAGAAGTGATTCTTCAGGAACTAGCAGTACTACCTCTCCACATAAAAGGTGAGTCTGAACATATTTTTGATTTTCAGGGATTTATTATTGTATTTTTAAGATGTTAGGGCTTCTATTATATTTTCAATTAAAGTTAAGATTAGGTGTCCTTGGCTCTTTCACCAATTAACCCATTTCAGTTTGTATTTTCAAGGAAGGATGAATGTGTTCTGTTTACTTAAGCCTTGCCCCAAAGTTACACAAGCCCTGCACATTTGGGAGAAAAAAACATTCTCACTCACTACCTCAATTTTACTTATCAATCTTACCGCTTTCTCTCTCAACATAAATACTATTTTTCAAATGAAAAAAATGGCAATAACCATAGGAAAATTAGAAAAGAAAAATGCCTGTACAATGAAAAACTGAGAAATAGTCAAATAGTCAAATAGTCCTTTGTTAAAATTGGAACAACTAGAAACTATAAAAGTGGGACTGCCAATTTTTCTAGTGTGGGCTTTACTTGATATATAATATATATAGAAACTAAGCTTTCTAAAAATATTAACACTATTGGACACCTATGATTATTCATTTATATCATCATCATATTTTCATTTAAAGCTCAGATATAAAACTGTGATCATGCTTTTGTTTTCTCCTCTCATCGTAATAAAAATTATTTCATTATCGTTGTTTTAAAAACCCTAACCACTGAAATCTGGCTGGTCTCTCAGTTAGTTCTCCGGACTGTCAACATGACTGTCCTGGTTCTATCCAATCCCTGCCGCCCTGTAGGAAGTTTAAGCATAGGACATAATAATCTTCTTTCTGTAACTTATAAGTCAACTTTCCATTATTCTTAAATATCAATTATTTCTAAATGCTTCAGTTTGTTTTGCTCTGCACAACCAGTCTTTATTTTTTTTTAAACATTTTTATTATATCTCTTTTTATGAGTGTTTTATATTTTTGTTGTATACTTTTTATTCTAAAGCTCCAATGCTAGGCCACTCTCTATGGTAGTTACCAAATTAGTTAACAGTGAACCGAAAAGGAATGACAATGATGGAGAGAAGAGACCTTTAGGGATCTGTGTTACAGGATTACCATTGAGGTCCACAGGTAAAAAGCCTTAATGCACTCTCAATTAAACAGCGTTGGAATATACATTTCACTATTTTAAGAATGCAAGTGCTTGAAGTTTTAAAAATCTCTAAAGAAATTAACCTTTTTAAGTAACAAAACATTTAAAATCAGTTTTTATGCAACTGATGTTCACAGTTAATATAAGTATAAACCCTTTTTTATTCTTCATGTCTTGGGTCTATTTCCAAAACAAAATACATGTATGTGTATGTATTTCTAACATTTTTAAAACGTGAATTATCAAAACCACAAAACTATCAAAACGGTTCTGTCCAACTCTTAAAAAAGCACAAAAGGCCTACTAGATCTGGAAGTAAAGTTTTATCCTGCCAAGTCCCCTTTTATTTCTTCTGCTGCCTCAATTTTTGTTTAGGTGATATCAGAATTTAAGAAAAAGGACCAAGAAAAGCAAAAATACTTATTTAAAATCCAATTGTAGTTTTAATATTTTATTTAGATATTTTCTTAAGACATGCCCAGTATTCAATGTCCTTATATAAATGCCTTGTACTGAACTATGTATACCTAAATATCATTAGAAGTATATATTATCAGTGTTATTTATAAAGCGAAGCAGTGTGTTTATAGAAAAGTTTTAAAAAATTTCTATATTATGCATGTTGAAAAAAAAGATTATTTTTTACTTAATAATTTTTTTAATGAACAGATTCCAGTTTGAAAGATGGATTATTTCATGAATATAAAAAACATGGAAAAGTCACTTCAGTGCTAATATGTCTTGAAGGGGACACAAGATTTGCTATAGTCAGCTTTAAAAAGTAAGTGTTGTGATATTTGTATTAGATTTGAGGCAAAATAAAGAATAGTTTGTCATTTTTAAATTGCTTAGTAAAATAGTTATTAAAAAAGAATTTAGGATAATTTGCATCTAATAACATATCTGGCAACTAATTAGTGTATGAAATACTAATTTAAATTTAAACCTTATATTGTTGTATACTGGATGCTTAGGTTAATGCGTTTTTTATTCTCATGTTTCATGCCTACATTGTTTATAAAAAAAATTTTGTCACTCAGGCCTGAAGATGCAAGTAAAGCTTTAGAAGCCTCCCAAGGGAAAGTTTTCTTTGGTGCAAAGATTAAAGTCACTTCACATGAAGGAGTTGGTAAGTTTGAATAGGAATTTTTTCTTTCCTACTTTTAAGCTCAACAAGTGATTTCCTTTTCCCTTAATTTAACATGTCTTTATTGGACAGAATTTGTACAATTTTATTCTGTTATAAAAATATCTTTTTTTCATAGACTTTCTCCTAAATTTTAAAACTAATCACAATGTTTGTCTATTGTAATTATTTTAGAGGTTGACGATTCTGATGTTGGCAATGACCTAGATGAATACGACCTCAAGTCTACCCGCACTCTTTTTGTAGGCAACCTTGAAAAAGACACTACGAAAGAGGATTTGTTAGAAAAATTCAAGAAGTTCGGCGAAATAATTGTAATTATTTTATCTGTGTAATTATTTTCAATAAAAAAAAAATAGTCCTAGTTTTAAATTCAGATTAACTTCCCTTTGCCCTTGAACTTACATTTCTTTCTGGACTTGTTGTTGCAGGATGTAGACATAAAAAGGCAAGGGGCAACAACTGCATTTGCTTTTGTTCAGTATGTTGACATTACAAGTGTGGTGGCAGCACTGAAGGCAATGGAAGGAGAGCACATTGGTATCAATAAAATAAAGGTAGGTTCTAGCACAATTAGTTTATGAAATGTTTCTTTCCTACAGTTTAAACAAAATTTATTAATATAATACATAAAAAATGTTTTTCTTTAAAGATCAGTCTATAAATTACACATTTATCGATATTTAGAAATTTAATCATAGTAATGAAATGTAATTTTGTATGTTAATTAACATTTGAACATACTAGGCTACAAATGATCTTTCTATTGTCTATAGCTTGGCTTTGGTAAAAGTATGCCAACATACTGTGTGTGGGTAGACAACTTGCCTAATGACATAACCACCAGAACTTTGAAAAGTGCAATGACCAGATATGGAGATATTTCCTACTGTCTTATTGACAAAAATCGCAACAGGGGCTTAATTTATTTTACAAGTTATGATGATGCTCAACACTGTGTTAATGATATTAAGATGAGGCCACACTTTATGAAGAAAAAACTGCAGGTGAACCTTTACATTTTCTTGTGTATATTTTGTTTTTTGCTTGTTAATATAGATGTTATTTTTAAATAGTTTTATCATGTTGTAATCAGAGTAACTGTAAAAGGTTGCGAAACATACATTTCTTTAAATGATTCTAACTTACTTTTTTATATTTTTTTTTTTTTTAAAAAGGTTGACTTTGCCAGTAGAGAATGTCAGAATAATTTTCTGGATCGAATGGAAGAATCTGGTCAATTAAGAGCCAATGAAAGACCAGACGAGACCAGGTCACATGATAAATTTAGGCAAAGAAGTTTTGAAAATGTAAATGAAGAAGGGTAGGTAAAAGATTTTTGTTATATTAATTACAAGGGTACACATATCTGTAGTTAATCAGTTTCAGAAAAACTAAATAAATTAATATAAAAAAAAACATTTCTATTAAATCTTCAGGAGTCCATCTAGTTTTTATGGTAGAACTTCAAGCAGCTACAGAAGAAGGGGGCGACAGTATGATTCGGCTACTTATCCAGAGGAAAGCCATCAAACTTCCAGAAGATCTCGGTATGGATTCAAATTTAATGTTTTATTCTAATATGTATCTATATTTAACATGTACAATATGTATCCATATTAACATGTTGCCCAATATTTATCCATATTCAACATGTTGCCCAATATTTATCCATATTTAACATGTTGCCCAATATTTATCCTTATTTAACGGTGTTTAATATAAATCCCTTTTTAACATGTTATAAATTATTTATCCCAAATTAACATGATGTACACAATATTTATCATTATTAAACATTTTTTTGAAAATAGGATATTGTTTCTCTTACAAAATTTATTTTGTAACAAATATGTTTTTATAAAAGGCTCAAAAGATTATTGGAATATTAACATTACACATTTTATTTTGTCCCCAGTAGGACAGAAGACTTCAGCAGTACGTCCAGCGTATATTATTCAGGAAAAGGGAGTAGTGATGACTATGTAGCTGAATTGAGGGAATATGAATACAGTAAAAGAGAGCGCCGTGAAAAGGATGTCAGCCCCAGAAATTCGTCCGCTGATCGACGCGTTGACAGTCAGTCACGTAGAGGCTCAAGAGATCAGTCTGTGGATCGCTATGAAGATCGCCAGAAAGAAAGAAGTGGAGGATTGTTCAACAGTCGAGAAATAAGCCCAGGTAGTGAGCACAATTCATTTCATTCTGAAAACCGCTACAGATCATCTCGAGAAATCAACAGAGATCGCTACGAAGATGGAAAAGTGGATGATAAAGACTTTGATCGCCACAGTCGCCCAAGCCGCACAACCTCTCCGTTTCCACCAAACCACACCAGCTTGCATTCACATGATAGTGATGTACGGCGTGTTGGGTCTCGCTCACAGTCTCCCACTACTCCACTTCACGAAGATACGCCAAGATTCTATTTGGATGAGAACTACAAGCGATTGGATGAGGATAATGACTACTACCCTAGAAGAAGAGATTCTGAAGACTTCAACAAATCTAAATCTTGGCAGACGTCAACCAAACTTGGTGCTGAGGTGATAAAAACTGTTGAGAGACGTAAAAAACGGACACATGATCAATCAGGGCTTTCAGACTTGCTTAAATCAGATCCTAAACTGATAAGAAAGCATGAAAAAACACCCTCACTTGTTGAAAGTAAGTCCAAAAATCTCCATAGACAATTGGTTCCGCCCACTAGGAGAAGTGAAAAAGTTTCAGATCACCCCAGCAGTCCTGGTTCCTCAGGTAGTCATGTAGACTCAGAAAATGGTTCATTGAGTGAAGGGGACTTACATCACCTTCATCAAGAAAAACAGCACATTTTGAAAGAGCTGAAGGAATGTGAGGCTGAAGTGGTGGATGCTAGTGAGCCAGACTCACCGCGCTCAGTGGCCAGGGTGAAGTCTGTCGCTGTGAAAGATATTTCTAAATTGTTCGGAAGGACGCAGGATGAAAAAAGGGCAGAGGATGTTTCTTTTAGAAGACAGGATGAAAAAACAAGACATTCTAATTCAAAGTTATGGAATCACATAAGTGATGATTTGAGCTCAACTCGTGAAGACAAACATTTGTTAGTTGAGAAGGAAGACTCCATTGGAGATAACAGTGATTCTGATTTGGAATTACACATTCTTACTAAAAAAAAGAGGACTAAATCTTCAAGTGAAGAAGAGACTTTGGATAGGTGTTTAGAGCAAAATTGTAGGATAGCTAAATCTTTGCAAGATAGAAGAGCCTCATGTGATAGCAAAACTAATTCTTTAAAGTTTTTGGAAAATTCTAAAGTGACAGATGTATCATCTTCTTGTGATAATGGTCATCTTTTTGACTCTTCTGTGATAAATAGCTACAGAACTTCATCTGTATCGTATCCTCGGAGTATGCCCTTGCCACCACTTGATTCAAGCCCTCATGGTGATTTCAGTTCAGCTTACAGTGAAGAAAACACAGAGGACTCACTGTCCTCTGGCAGTTTGTCAGGTAAACACTTCAAGCAGTCACCACCTGGCTCACCTTTAGGCAAAGACGGTTCAGATAGTGAATTCAGTTTTTCAAAGTATGCCATCACCGACTTGAACGTTGATGATTCATTCTCAGATGACAGTCTCTCTGACAATCCGCATGCCCCTAACGTTAAAGAAATGGAAGAGCGACTTCGCTGCATTGACGAAATTCTCAATGGTACCACCAACAAGACCTCTGATTTGACACTCTCGTCTGGCTTTGCCAATGAAAGATTACGTAAGAGTGTGCTTGATGGTGGTGCAAGTTTGTTGTCAGAAAAAAAACAAGAGCCTTCTGTCATCATGAAACAAGTTCTAGCAAAAAAAAGTATCTTAGATCAGGATATCATACGGCTGAGGTGTAATAATAAAATTGATCAACCAGCAGAACTCAGCTTTTCAACAGCATCTTTAAAATCTTTGGACATCTCTGGGATGAAGTTTCTTCCACCACTTTCTTCTTTGTCACATCCAGTGACTACATCATCATCATCACTGCAACCTACCATCACAACATCAGTTGCCAGTTCAACGTCATTGACATCCCCCATCAGCACAAGTGTCCTCACATCATCCATAGTGAGTGCACCAATTTCAAGCTCAAATAACATATCACCTAAGACTGCAGCAGTGAATAATGCTCTTTTATCCAGACTTTCAGAATCCTCTAGTAGGCAGGGATTCCTATCAGAAAAACTGCAACATAGCACAAATTTGACGTTGGAATCAGAGGTTCCATTACCATCTGTGTGTAATAGTTCTTTATCATCAAAATCTGTGTTGAATAGTTTAGTTCAGTGTTCCCCAGTGGATTCAGTTGTAGATACTAATTTATTAATTAGTCCATCAGTGGGTAAATCAACAGCTTCTACATCATTGCCACCCTCATTATCTTCCCAACAGTCACTTACATCTATGTTGTCTTCTCCAACTTCATTACCTTCCACATCATCCTCATTACATGTAAAAAGTACCATGCCACAAATTATTTCATCCTCACTACCAGTCACATCATCAATTACTTCGTTATTGTCCTCTGTTACCAAGTCACCTATTGGGGCCACTGTAGCTGCTCCGTTTACTCAGGGACCAGATAAATCACAACTGACACCAACTGTTGGCCAAGAAGCGCCGCACCTCTGTTCAACTTCTTTTACACCTGAAATCTCACGAACTTCAACCAATTCCCACCTGCCAGGGAGTCGAAGTTCAAGAGTTACGCCCCACAAACAAAAAGATGACCAATATATTCCCTGTAACAAACATGAGCTGACCGTTCACATTTCAAAGAGTGAAGATGACTCAAAAAGTCAAGCAAGTACTACCAAAACTGAAGTAATCACACCAGACATTGAATCTCCTGTATCTGTCAAATCTGAAACCTCCAGTAATTCTTCAGTACCACTGTCTTCCCTTGATAACAAAGCCAATTCTGTGCTTGAAGATAAAATGGCCTCTAATACTCACCCAGTGGCTGTAAAATCTTCTGGCTCAGAAAACAATAATGTTCTTTTGTTAAAGTCTCCAATAGCTTCTGCTGACTGTTCCAGTAGTATATTCAATGCCCTTGAAAAGTCCAATCATTTAGATGTCATGGATGCTCAAAGTATCATTTCAAATGTTAAAACCTGTGATGTCTCGGAATGGTCTTCCAAAAAACCAGAAGTTTTCCCATTAGTCAATAGTCAAATCGTCTTTGGTGTGAGCACAAAAGATAAAGAAAAAGAGTTGCCTAGTCCTTCAGAGAGTTCAAGCAAAGGAAAACCAACTACTGCATCTGTCCATAATGACGCTGTAACTAAACCTTTATCCAGTGCCCCAAGTACATCCACAAGTCTGCCATCTTCTCGACAAGCAGCAGAAAAGACTGATAAAAAAACTATCAAATCAAGCTCTCATAGCCATTGTAAAAGTCCAGCTAAGTCTGAAGCTCTCTTTGCCCCGGATGTGAAGCCCAAATCAAGTGAAAAAACTGAGGTTAAGCATCAAGGTAAGGATTCTCACAAGCCATCATCCAGTAGTAAATCTACTGCAAGCTCAAGTGGGGAGAAGAAAGTCTCCAAAACAACCTCAAAAGAGGGTTCAGATGCCAAAGTCTCAGGTAGCAGCAAAGATCATGATAAAACTGATAAAAAGTCAGAGTCAACTCATAAAAATTCAGGGCATGAAACATCTAAAACTAAAGATTCTGACAAAAACAAAGGCAAAGACAAGAAAGACAATTCTAAAGAAAGTGAGAAATATAAACAAAAGGAAGAGAACAAGAAGAAAGAAGAAAAGAAACCGGCTCTGGAATTAAAAGCTACGGAATTAAAAACAGTTGGTACAAAAGAAGACAAAAAGACAGAAAAGAAAATAGATGACAAGAAGGAAAAAGCAGAAAAAGAGAAAAGTAAAGATAACAAGCTAAATTTGTTTAAAAAGAATAAACCTGAAAGCATTGAGCTGAACAAAAAAGATAAAAAATTAAAAGCTAAAGAGAGCTCTAGCAAAGAAAAAGTTGGAGAAAAGAAGCTTTTACCCAGGCTTTCCTGTGTTTCAAAACACTCAACCCCAGACGTCAAGTCAAAAGAAGTCCCCAAATCAGAAACAAAATTTAACAAAGCAGAAAATTTGAAGTCTTCAGAGTTTGTAAAGAATGAAGAGAGATCTAAGCCAGAAGCCAAGCATAAGACTGACTCTAAGGTTGTCAGCAAGACTGAGAGCAAAGCTGATGGCCAGACAGTGCCCAAGAAGCCTGCTGCAGAATCTACCAAAAGCAAAAAGGAGGCTGAAAGAGACTCGAGCAAACTTATAAATCTGAAAGTGAAACAGAAAGAAGACAAAGTGAAGGAAAAACAGAAGCTCAAAGATGATAAAGACAAATTTAAAGATGATAAAGAAAAGTTTAAAGATGATAAAGAAAAGTTCAAAGATGACAAAGAAAAATTTAAAGATGATAAAGAAAAATTAAAAGAAGATAAGGAAAGATCAAAGGATGATAAAGAAAAGCAGAAAGAGGAAAAGGATGAAAAAGAGGAAAAAGAGAAGCAAAAAGAGAAAAAAGAATTAAAAGAGAAAGAAGAAAAGGAAAGAATTCGAAAAGAGAAAGAAGAAAAAGAACGCCAAAAAGAAAGAGAGGAAAGAGAAAACAGGGAAAAAGAAGAAAAATTAAAAAAGGAAAAAGAAGAAAAATTAAGAAAGGAAAAAGAAGAGAAGGAACGACAAAAAGAGCGAGAGGAAAGGGAAGCCCAAAAAGAAAAAGAAAGGTTGGAGAGGGAGCGGTTTGAGAAAGAAAGAAAAGAAAAGGAGGAGAGGGATAGACAGAGGGAAAGAGAAGAAAAAGAAAAGCAGAAAGAGAGAGAAGAAAGGGAAAGAAAAGAGAGAGAGAAAGAGGAAAGAAAAGAAAAGGAGGAGAGGGAGAGAAAAGAAAAAGAAGAGAAGGAGAGAAGAGAGAAAGAAAAGGACGAAAGGGAAAGGAAGGAAAGAGAAAAAGAGGAGAGGGAAAGAAAAGAAAGAGAAAAGGAAGAGAGAGAGCGACAGAAAGAGAGAGATGAGAAGCTAAAGGAGAAAGAAAAAGAAGAGAAAGAGAGAAAAGAGAAAGAAAAAGAGGAGAGGGAAAAGAAAGAAAAGGAAAGGAAAGAGAAGGAGAGAAGGGAAAAAAGAGAGAAAGAACGCAAAGCTAAAGAAGAAAAGCTTCGGAAAGAAAGGGAAGAAAAATCTAAGAAAGAAAAGGAAGAAAAAGCTAAAAAAGAAAGAGAAGAAAAGGTTAAAAAAGAAGAGAAAGAAAAAGCAAAAAAAGAAAAAAGAGAGAAAGACAAGAAAGAAAAAGAAGATAAAGATGATGATGACAAAGATGATAAAGATTTGAAAAAACCTCCGCCCAAGAAACCGAAAAGAAATGAGCTTGCTGTTTTACTAGATAGCAATGATAAATTTCAAATGACTTTCACCTCAATGTACGACCGTGTCAAAACTCAACGCAATAGAGAACCTGAGCAGCATAAGCCAGAACCTGCTCCCAAGTCTTCTTTTGACAAATTTAAACAGAATCGTAAACAGAAAGGCAACAAGGCTAAATCATCACTCTACTCGTGTGGCAGTAATTCAGACCTGAGTGATGACAGTGACATGTCAGAGTCAGAATCCAGTCAAAAAGCTGACTCCATCAAAGAGTCCAAACCCAAAAAGACTGGCCAGGTTAAGAAAAGACCACACGTTTCCTCATCATCGTCATCTTCGTGTGAAGAAGATGATGACGCTCTGCTCAAGGCCACCAAGTCAAAAGGGAAAAAGCCAGACAAATTTAATCATATTTTCTCCTCTGATTCAGAAGAAGATCATTTTCCCACACCAAAATCATCAAGCAAGTCTAAAACAAAGCCTATTCCTAAAAGAAGAAAAACCAGAGAAGATTCAACAGAATCTATAAATTCAAGAGAAGAATTTATCAAACCTCATGCTAAAAATGTTGCAGAGCAGGACAGCCTTGATGACATAGACCTCTCTGACGATGAGGACAAGCCTAAGACGCCTCTGAAGAAAAAATCCAAGGTAGTGAAGAAAACTGAAAAATCAACTGATGGAGAGAAACGGGACTCCTCTGTAGAGTCAGTAACCCAGAAAGTGACCAAAGTCGACTGTGAATCTTCTGTGGAGTCTGTGTCTAAGAAATCCCATAAATCTGATAAGGAGGAAACACCAGCAAAAAAGCTGAAAGCTGAAAACAAAACTGGGAAAGCTGAACATGGCACTGAGAGAAAGAGCTCATCAAAAAGTGATGTTAAAGTGAGCACAGAGATCAAGTCCAAAGTGAAAGATTTATCTAAAGACAAGAAAGAAAGAGAGACAAAACATGAGATAGAAATTAAATCAGATAGCAAGAAAGATTTAGAAAGCAAGAAGGACAGCCAAATTAAGAAAGAAACAAAAAAAGAGGAAAAAGTGGAAGTCAAAAAGGATAATGAGACCAAGAAGGAAAGTGATGTTGAAAAGTCAAAGATAAAAGAGAAATACTTAGATGATTTAAACAGTAAGCACACAGAGGAAAGAAAGAAAAAAAAGGAAAAAGAAGACGGACTAATTAAAAAGAAAAAGAAGAAAAAATTAGATCCCAAAGCTGAAGAGGAAAGTGTTAACTCGTTGATAAACAAAGTTTACGATGCCTCTAAATTTGACAGAGAAAGAAAGCAGAAGAAAAGGCCAAAGCCAAGTTTATTTGATAGTGACAGTGACTTGGCTACTTCAGAAACATCTGTGGAAATCACCAAACCAGCCACCATTGAAGAAAGAGTCTTACCTAAACTTGACACAGACACAGTGAAAACAAAAGAGAAAATGAGAGAGAGCAGTAAAGATAAAGAAATCTTAAAAGACAAATCTGATACATCTGAGAAATCTTCCAAACATGGCAAAGACACAAAGTCTTCAACAGATGCTTTGAAAAGGGTAGAGTCAAAGAAAAAAGATTTACCAGTTGATAAAGATAGTGACAGAACAATTGAATTGCACAAAAAGGACACTAAGAATGATATTAGTGTAGAAAAGAAAAGCCTAAGTAGTTTAGATGAAACATCAGCCAAGCCACCAAAAAAGAAGAAAAAGAAGAAAGAACATGATAAAGAAAGTGAAAAAGTAAAAACCTTCAAAGTTAAAAAAGGAGAGGAAAAAGTTGAAAGTGATAAAAAAGGTTCTGATCCTGAGAAAAATTCAGAGGCCTCTAATGGGCAACAATCTCAGGTGGTTGATGAATTTGTTAGTTTTTGGGGACATCCTAAGCCCATTCTTATCCCCAAAAGGCTAAAAGATACTCCTAAAGCAGATGATGACAAGAAACATAAAGATAAAGATGATGGTAAAACAGAAGAAAAGCCAGAAGCAAGCTTATCCAAAGACGAAGCACTCAAAGAGGAGAAGAATGAGAAGCTGGAAGAGCAACATCTGTCAGTGGAAGAGCAACATCTGTCAGACAAAGCTGTAAAGATTGAACCAGAAACAAATGAGGAAATAATTGTACCCATCTCTGAAGCTGAGACTACTGTCACAACCGAACAAGTTCAGACTGCACCAACAGGCTCATCTACATCTATTCTTCATGCTGACACTTGCCCAGCACATGAAGATGTTACAGCTGTCAAAGATGAAACTACCATCGGCTCCTCTGTTGAGATCCACGAAGATGAAGAGTATCCTTCTCTTGTGATAGACGAAGTGTCAGAGACAATTTCGGATGACAAGAAGAAATTGACAAAGAAAGAAAAGAAGCTCTTGAAACAACAGCAAGAAGAGAAAGATAGAAACAGCAGAATGGATGAGGTCATTGCCAGTGTTGCAAATGCTGGTTCAGGTGATGAAGATGACATGCTGAGAAAGGAAAAAGACAGCCCTTCATCTTTACAGATAGATTCTGTTAGTAATGACAGGGAACTTGATCTTTCTGATGTCATAAATTTGAAATGTGAACATAAATTCTCCAGTGAGACAGAGCATAAATCTATAATTGTCTCAGACATTTTATTTCCAGATGACAAGAAAAAGAGCACTGAAACTGTTTTGCCTTTTAGTGCATTCCGTAAAGATAAAAAAGACACAAAGAGTATCCCTGCAACAAATAAAGATGCTGAACAGGATGGTGCTCAGAAACTTCCAACAGTGGCCAAGAATGAAGATATAAAAACTGAAGATGGACTGTCAAAAGTTATCTTACCAAAAGAGACAGTGGTAGAGAAAGCTGAGCTAGAAAAAGAAGCTGTTCCAGAGGAACATAAACCCACTGAAGAAGAAATAAAAAAGAAACAAGCAGAAGAGCTGAAAAAACAGCAAGAAGAAGAAGAAGAAAGAAAAGCAGAGGAAGAGAGAAAAAAGATAGAAGAAGAAAAAGCCAGACAAGAAAAGGAGCAGCAAGCAATAAGAGATGCGTCAGATGAAGCTGCAAGAGCCGTTGAATCACTTCTGGAGTTTCAGAGTGGATTTGATCAAGATTCTGTTGATATGGAAGATGACTTACCACCGTTGTTTATTGAACCTGCTGAAGAGGAGCCACCATCAGAGGTTACATTGTCACCATCCAAAGACAAAATAGAGTCAGAAGCCTTCTTTACTAATGCAATACCTGAGAAGCTGACAGCCAATCTGGATGATAAGTTGCTGGAAGAGACCAAGCTGTTGGTGAAGGGTGACCAATCAGACAGTAAAATTGATGCTCTTAGCTTCTTTACACCACCACAAGCCATTATTTCAGGCTTTACATCACCTAGGAGAAATTCTGTAGTACAAGACAGAGCCCCTGAACCTACTGTCCCCATTCCATCACCACAAAGACAGATGCAATCTCCTCAGAGGCAGATACCCCAGTCACCACAAATCCAATCGACTCAGATCCAGTCACCTCAATGCCAGATGCCATCTCCCCAGAAACATATGCCTTTGAGCCCTCAAAGGCAGATGACCTCACCACAGCGAATTCAGTCTCCTCAAAGGCCACTTCAATCACCTTTACGACCTCTTCAGTCACCACAGATCAACCTACAGTCTCCGTTACAGTCTCCACCTTTTTTCAATAAAGATTCTAAAATGGATAGGAGCTTAATGTCTCCCAATAGAGAAATACTGGTGATGCAAGAGTTAGAACCTTCATCTATTCAACAGAACCAAAGAAGAACATCAGCAGGGATTCCTTTAACTACACCAGAACAAGCAGTTGACTCTCTACGCAGAAAATCACAAGAATTTCCTTTAGAGCCAACATTTCACTCTCCTCGAAGGAATACTATTTCTGTACCTGAAGAAGCAACTGCTACTCACCTGGATCATAGATTACCACATCATGGAGCTAGTGTAATATACTCTAAGAAAAGCCCACATGGACAATCATCACTACCACCACCTGTATCCATATCTTTGGATAATGCTCCTCATGATAAAAACTTCCAAACTCCTATGAGAAATCTAAATATTCCTCCTCACCAAGACTGCAATCTTTTGTCACCCAAGAAAATTTCTCCAAACGTTCATTTTACAGATCTCCCAGCTGATCCTTCTATCTATCAACCTGCTACTAATAAAACAACTTTACAAGACTCCTTTTTCCCACCTCCTAAACCACTCTTTAATGAATCTTTGTTTAGCCATCACCAAAAACACCCAACACCAGAACAAATGTTCCATAGCAAACCACTCATTCATGATATTTTGAAAACAAGTGGACTACCTGATCAGCACATTTTCTTCACTACCAAAGGGACAGTAGCTGAGAAGCCTCTAATAGCTAAGCTGCCAGAGTCTAATTTTCCATTTTCTAAGACTTCTCTGCAAGAGCAATTATTTACACAAGTTAAAGCACCCCAGCATCCTATTGACAATAGATTGCCCCAGGAGCCATTGTTCTCTCCTAAAAGCCAAATTGAGAGCACCTCTTACAATTATGGAGAGCCTGTGGATTTTTTGAGTTCTCCGCCTAGAAACCCTGGGGAGTTTATTTACGCACCCAACCCTGATGTGCAAAAGCTGATGTCTGTAAAACAAGGAGAGAGTCATGACTTGTTTAACAAAGATTCATTTCATGCTGTGGACTCTAGACTCAATGAAAGAGTTGAGCCAATGCAGCCGCGTAGGATAGAAGGATTCCCAGCATCATTTTATCAAGAGCCCACAACTGCAGCAGGAAATCTGTCCAAATTTCCTGATAATATTCAGCAGTCTGCATTTGATGAGGAAAAGAAGAATGCAAGAAAGCGGAAGCGGATCAGTAAGAGAAGCACTAAAGAAGACAAGGCCGCAGCTCTTGCTGAGCAGCAAGCTATAGAGCAAAGTGTTCAAGCTAATGTAGAATCTATCCATAAAGCTCTCACTGCTAGCCAAGCAAAGGCAGCTGCAGAAAAGGCTGGGACCGTAACCTCTGAAAAGAAAAAGTCGGTTGATGCTTACGATTTTGAGGCTTACACTGGACAAGAATTGGGAAGCCAAAATATACCGGGCACAGATAATACCAACTTTAGTGATGATTTAAGACAAACGAGATCTCGATTTGACAGGGGAAGACGTAGGGGATGTGCGGTAAGGCGTGGCAAAAATGGGAGAGGTGGGTTCACATCTGTTGTGGATTCACAAGACTCACTACAACCCTTTGCAGTACAACAACAGCCACCACTTTCCCAGCAAACGCCTTTTAGTGTACCAAATCAAGATCAGCTGACTACACCATCTCATCCAAAGCATGGTTATATTCCTTACTCGTTTCCCTCTCAGCAACAGCAGCCCTCTTTTCAACGACAGAACTCTCAGCCAGTCACTCAGTCGTTTTACCCATCGCCACAGTCCTCTTCTGACAATAATTCTAGCATGTCAATGTCCGAGTGGCAAATGAAACAAACATCACTGCCTCATCAACATTCTCAAACATTACAGTTAATACCACAGCAGCAGCATATTGCACAACATCAACAGCAAACACAGCAACAACAGGTAAAATTACCTATAAATAAACCTGATGATAGGAGCCCTGAAACTAACAAGCTAGACTTGGATTCATCATTTGGAGAGTCTGAACTAGTTATAAATCTTGACGATCAACCATCTAGTATTGAAGGCAAAGAGAATCAGAACAGTTTCAGTTCTGATGGCGACACACCATCCCCTGCTACACCGAAGGCTCAAAGATCAACTAGAGCAAGAAAACAGCCCAATTACAAAGCGATAGCATCAGGAACTATACCTACTCAGCCGCAAGCTCGCACATCTAGATCTGGAAGTTCACCAAGAGGTCGCTCAATAGGAGCACAGTCTCCCAAAACAAATATGTCTCCGAGGGCATCCAGCTGTGAAAATGTACAATCATCTCCTGTTGTCAAGTTGGAGAAATTAGAAGTGACCCGAACCACAAGGAGAAGGAAAGGTCTGGGTAAAGATGAAATCATGGATGATGTACCCAATGCTAGCTTTGAGGATTGGAAAGCGAAAAAATGTGATGAGAAGAAAGCTGTGTCTAAAGAAAACATTTATGAATTTGTTGATAATGAGCAAGAACAGAGCTTGGAGCCAAACTTGAGAACCAGAGCAAGGAAGAAGAGAGCCTCTGACAATCAAGACCAATCTCAACAAGGAGTAGATTATTTAATTGGATCTCCTCCTACAACATCTAACTCCAGCTTTATTCCAGACACTAAAGGAGGTTATGAGTCGCTAGCATATGAGCCTAGACCTTTAGATGATGTACCCAAGCAAGTACCTCTGAGTAATGTAGACGCTGTCATTGATGCAGTTTCTAAAGGGATATTTGGCTCGAATGAAGAAGATCTTGGCCAAGATATCCCAACTCCTGCACTGAATGAACAAGGTAAGAAATTAAGCTTTTACCTTTTTTCAAAGGCAACATTTGACTTGTTATTTACCTGTATTCACAAAAGTAAACTGGTTTTATATATGTTTTCTACATTTGTACCATTTCAGCATCTCCGCCATCTCCTATTCATGTACCCCCAACAACACGCTTAACTCGACGTTCTACAGAAGCAAAGAAAGAAGCTGAACAGAAGGAAATAAAGTTCACCATTGAGCCTGCAAAGTCAGACAGCCGTGATGCTGGTAAGAAAGGTCCAACTGTGCCGCCTCTAAGAATCAAAGTTGCTCACGGGACGCCCAAGGTGGAGAAAAAGGAAGAGAAGCACTATGTTATTGAAAGGGCCAATAAAACTGTTGGGCCAGCCTCAGAGCATAATGAAAAACCACCTCTAGCCTTCACAGTGAAACTTTCTGACAGTGGAACTGCAACTATCAAGCCAGCTGGGTCAGGAAATGGAGGAAATTTCAATTCAAATGTATCACTAATTACTAAAAATACTTCTCAGGAAGGCATTGGAATGAAGTATGGAGATACCGGTAGCAATTTGAAGAAGGAGTTAGGACTGTTCTCTGGCTTACCACAGAATGAACAGCAACAGCCAAGCCTTGAGCATGAAATAAACAAATCCCTACCATCACAAGTCACGTCATGGAAGCCAGTGGACTCAGTGGCTATGGACTCGCCCATTACAAGGCCATCTGGAACACTACATCCAAAGCTGGCAGCCAAGGTACAGGCTTCACAGGAGTCTATGAACAATTCCTCCTCTGTTTCTCTGGTGATGCAAAATACTCTGCCCCTGACTAGCCAGCCTAACCTCCCACCATCTACATCAGTTATGAGTCTTCAGTCCAAGCCTTCAATGAGTCCCATAATTGGTAACAACATGTGGAGTTCCAGTATTCAGGGGAATAATTTGAACCAGTCATCAGCCAATCCACATTTGCCTCTTCATCTCCAGAACCTGTCAAAGGAAGCCGGCCTGTTGCTCCAGCGACCACCAAGCGCACAAGATTTAGTTAACAAGCAGCCACCAAGTGCACACATTCAGCCAGCACTCAGGAATGAAAGAAATGTGAAAGGTCCTAAGATAGGAGGAATTGATGTCAACCAAGAGATGGTTTCTAAGTTAAATCCTGAAACTTCTCAGAAACACCCAGAGGTGAGTGCATAACATTATTTCAAATACATTGAGAAGTTTCTAATACAATTGCATGCAATAGTAATTTAAACCAGTCTTTTTTTACTGTGTCCACATTCCAACCTCCCTGAAAATAGATAAAATCAGATTGGACTAATTTTTATAGTATATAATTTTGTTATAGCCTTTTTAGATTAAGCCAAAAATTACTGGTGAGATTAGTAAGAAAGCAATGTCAGATGAATTGATAGAAAAAAATGCAATGATAAACCAAACATACAATTATTAAATCTGGGTTTAAAACACTTATGATTTTCTGTTTTTAGTCCCAATATGGATTTACTGGACCTGTACCTCCAGCTCACCTTGGGCAGAGATCATATTTGATATCACCTGATCAACCAGGAATTCCTACATCCCATGCCTTGCATTTCCCAAACAATGCATTCAAAACAAGCTTGGAGATGCGCAACACAAAATCCCCCTCCATACCACCACAGACATCTTTGAAGCTTGGGTCAGACATGGGCACAAGAACTCCTCCAGTGAACCCGGGGTCAATGCTCTATGCCGGCATTGTATCGGCACAGCCTATATCACTGTCTCCAACAACAGCAAGTCCTGAAGGCCAGGTAATATACTTAATAAGAACATGAAACCAATATATTTCTGTACAAAAGAGGCTATATTCTTGTATATATATAAATATCTGTAAATTATATAAAGTTACAATAGGATGTTACAGTAAATAGATAGGCTTTCTTTAAACAAAAAAAAAAAATCACAATGTTTTGTTTTTACTTCAGTGTTTTGCACTATTTAAACATAATTTTCCCATTTTTGTTTTATGCAAACAATCTTTGTTTATATTTTATTTAGGTCATCGAGAGGTTACCAAATCCACTGAGAGTTCAAGGAGAATCAGGCTGCCAATCACCACTGAGCCTTCGCATGCATCCAGACTCAGCAAGGTTTATCAAAGGTACATTTAAGATTATATCAATTGGATATTTCTTTAAAACACATTACTTATTTGAAATTTTCAACTCCTTACCTGGAGCACTAATTTATTTTTGTTGTTGTTGATTTGGTGTAAGACAGTTGCTTGTTGTCACTTTCTTGTTCTGATTAGCCATTGAGTGGATCATGTAGATGGTTTAAAACATATTTGTTTTTTAAATGCCTAAACTAATAAGCTGGAGCTGTTTTTTTTTTTCAAGTACAATTGAGTTTGAATCCTGTAGATATTGCTTTTTGAAATTTTCTACTTCTTTAAATTTTCTTACATGGATTTGTGATTATTATTATTTTATTTTCAATAGATGATCTAGAAAGTTCTGTGCCACCTTCTGTTCGTGGAGACCAAAATATGATGTTCTTATTAGAACACCAAAGGCTACGTCAACATCTACTTTTAGTGCAAGAAAATAACAGAACTTCTAACCAAGATCAGAACCGTAATGCAGAAGTGGCAAGAAATATGATCATTGCCCATGAGCAATCCAGAAATACAACTGTTGGACTTGATAGTGTTCGTAAGAATGCCCTAGCATCCCAACCATCTAAACTCAACCAACCTCTTAATCTGGCAGATTCTGACAGTCGTGGGGAGTCCTCACGTGTGACACCTAAATCAACTCCCCCTGCACCTCAGAGTCCATTCTCCATACCATACCTTGATCGTAAAGTAGAGCAGGGTCGTATGCAGGTTGGAGTAACAAGTGCTTTTATGCAGCCCAGTCCAAGCGCTGCCAGAGAGGCTCTTTCCCATATGTATCAAGACCTGCCCCTGGGGCTCACTCCTCAATTTGGTATGGTCAATAGAATATCACTTGATCCACACATGTATGGACCAGGTCATCAGCCTCAGGCCCATTTGCTGAGAGAGGGTGTCTTGCCGAGTCATTTTTCTGCTTTCACAACCGGTCCCAGATTCCCTGGATTAGAATACTCAGACAAGAAAGTGGAAACTGGTCACCCAGATCAGGTGTCAGCCAGAGGAATGCTTAGCTCACCTTCACCCAATCCAATGCTGAGTAGACAGGCAGATATGCTACTAATGAAACCGCAGCAGCTGACTCGCATGCCCAGTGACCTACCAACAAATAGCCCAGTGGGAATTTTACAAGTAAGTAAAGCACTAAATCTCTGTGCGATTTCATACATTTATGTTATCCTCTCCATTTTGTATTGAAGAAATTTAAATTTCCCAATTTCTTAACGAGTTTTATTTGGTTTTCTTTTCCGCAGCGCTACCCAGTCATGTGGCAAGGGGCTTTGGCTCTTAAAAATGACAACAGCTACGTTCAGATGCACTTTATTGCCGGAAACAGAAGACTTCCCAACCAGGCCTTGCCACAGCCCATGCAGAATGGGGCACTTCCACCATTACGTATCAGTCAGAGAATGAGACTTGAGCAGGCGCAACTGGAAGGTGTTTCAAAGAGGATGCAGGTAACTTACATTTCTTCATCAACTACTCTCATTTCTTCATCAACTACTATCATTTCTTCATCAACTACTCTCATTTCTTCATCAACTACTCTTGAGCTATTACATTTTATTATTCTATTAATTTTTTTACTGATGTGGGTTTTTATTAAAACTAATTTCTTTACATTAATTTCAGTGTGAAGATGACTACTGTATCTTGATAGCAGTGGCTTGTGGCAGAGATCAGTCAGATATAAGCTTCCAAACTAGGGCTCTTAATGAAGGTTTCATCAACTATCTCTTGAACAAGCAAGCTGCTGGCATTGTTAATGTTCCTTTACCTGGTTCTGAACAGGTACATGACCTAAGAAATTGATTACAATATAGATAACACTGTGCACACCATATTCATTTTCCCACCTCACACCTCTGATTTCTAACACATATCTAAGCTGACTCATAACAAACAAGGCAGGTCTCACCAAGAAATTCTCTTCATTGTATAGTATACAACTTTCAGCAGAATTTTATTTTCATGCCAAAACTTTTAGCACATTTTTCCCACCTGTGTCCATTGATATTGTATTTAAAACGAAAGAAAACAATATAAATGTGAGATAAAAAAGCCCTTGGTAGTTTTACCCTTTTATTTCTAACATGCATTACTCAATTTTATCTCAACAAAATCTTTTAACTGAATAATATTTATCCTATTATATATATACATAAATATCATTATGCTCTAATAAACTAACAATGTAAGCTCAGAGCACATTTAAATCTCACTCTCTCTCTATATATATAAGTATACTTTATATAAAAATATCATTAGAAGTTGAAACATGCAGATTAATGTTTAAGATTTGATAATAGTCTTGATCTTACTGAGTCTCAGAAAAACTTTTTAAAGCATTCTACATTTTCCTAGCCAGATGATGTAAAAATAATGCTTATTGTGTAGTTATATAGTCTAAATGCATATTATATATATATAATAATAATCTGGTCACATATCTGACCACTGAATTAATGGTACAAATCAGACTTACAATGCACTGAATGTATCTGATTTCATTATTTTTTAAGTATGGTACATATTATTAAAGAGAGTTCTTATATTTCTTTCCAGGCAGGTTTTGTTGTACACATCTTTCCACCATGTGAGTTTGTGGACAACTCCGTAGCTGAGCAAGGCAGCATGGCTCTTATGGAACAGCTGCGAGAAGTTCCCCATGCCGTTATCATTATAGCCACTACTTGAAGAGATGAACACACTGTGTCTTTGTGCCGTCTTTACTTGTGAACAAAATTCTAAAGGGGAGCCTTAACTGATTCAGACACTGGAAAAACAGATAAGGAGAATTCAGCTTCATCAGAAGACCATTCTCAGTGAAACTCAACAAACACATCACAGATTATTGGACTTGGACTAAAACCATAAAACGGATATTACCAAAAATGGATATGGATTTTATTTTCTCTGCACTATGGATTTTATGAATTGTGGATTTAAAATTAGACTACAGGACTGCAGTTTTATGGATTAGCTTTATAATAAATATAACATTCAAAAGGAAAATTATAAAAAAAGTAGTAGATCTTAGTTTGGTAGATTTTTAGCTTTTTTTTTAGTTGGGCAATACTTGATAGTATCCTAATGTACTAAACATAATTTATACTGAAAGTAAACATTTGTATTGTGCAAATATTTAAAAAAATGATTTTAAATTATTAATATTGCTGGAAAGATTATTTTCCTTCCTAGCAGCTTTAACAGAATAAAGTGTACAAAATATTTTTTTTCAAAACTATCTATATAAAATATAAACTTAACAGTTTAGCTGCATGAAGGTTTATTAAAACTTTCTAGTGCATCCATACCTTAAAGTCAGACAACCTGAAATTAACACTTGGAAGATATGCAAGCTTATAATTTTTTAAAATTATGATTTGCTTTTAATCATTCATTTACTGAAAGTGGGAGGCATAGATTTGACAAGTGAAAACTTTGGCTTGTTAAAATTCTATGTATTAAAAAACCAAATTTTGACTATTGTGATATCTTGTTTTATACCTTTTTTTGTTGTTAAGATTTATGTCAGGTAATAAGAAATACTAGTAGGGATTATGTTGGTCATCTCCATTGGTGTCACTTTATTGTCCCATTGCTAAAGATAACAGAACCCCATTCCATAGTTGTTTGGCAGGCACTAAGGTTTGGGAATCTTTAACAATGGAACAAAGTAAAAGTTCAGTTGCACTATATCTAGATATAACACTATTGTTTCATTTTTCTTTCCCTATTGTGATCTTGTTATTTTATATTCTTCAATGATTGATTTTTATCATATTCATTAAGAACATTTTCTAAATTTCTTACAAGGACATGGTTTTCTTTATAAACAGAATTATTTTTTAAAAAAAGGACGAGGAGGCGGGGACTTCAGAAATTAATGTACACAGGGAAAATTCTTTGCAAAACCAGTATTTCAAGTAAAACTTTAAATTTAGCTTGGGTTACCTAAATTTCCTAATGTATTTCATTTGACTATCCAGCTTTCATTTCTTCTACTTACATTATTCATAAAACTACAGGTGAACTGTCAGTACAGGTAAATTTGTTATTGCAGGTGTAAATATATATACTGTAAATTGTAAATAAGACTTTAAAAATGGCCAACGCTGTCAATGTGCATAATGTTGGTCTCATTTCATTTGTTAGTATTGTTTGGCTACTTGAAAAGTATATATATATATTTTGTTCCTTATCATTTGTTCAGTGTAAATAGATGTTTAGCTAAAACAAATGTACAAAACCTTTCAAATGTATGTCATATTTGTAGTACATAATGTACATATACATGAAGATTATACTATGTGCAGACACTGTACGCCGCCCTCTATTTTATATATATTATATATATATGTGTATATGTATGTCCTAGCCATTTCTTTTAGGAGCAGGCTCTCTTCTTCAACCAGAGGGCTAGACATGATTCTGCTGATGTTCATATTAAACAAAAACAAAAAAATATAAATTCTCTCCCCTCTATCCCCAAATTACCACAAAATCATGAATGTAGTGATTTGTTATTCTTGACCAGGTCTTTTAAAATCACTGTTGTCTTTATTCTGGTTGTTGTCACTGTGCTTCTCAGTTTTTGGTCACTTTTACTTCAGGAACTGTCTTTTTCTTAAATAACTGCCAGGCACTGTCTTTTTCTTAAATAACTGCAGACACTTTTATTTTGCAAAAAATCAACAACATAAAAAGAAAACATCCACCAGGAAGTTGGTCGATAAAAAATTTGTGGATTTTTAGCAGATCATTTTTTTTAGAGAATTTAATTTACATTGTTTTAGTTTGATACTTGTATAAATTCATTTCAAAAAATAATTTAATGGCATCAGGTTATTACATTGTGTCATTGGTCATATATAAGTTTAAAGATTGTCATTAATGATGTTGCTTGTTAAGTAAATAAATATTTAAAAGAAATAAAAATTGAAATGAAAATAATGAAAAAACAAAATCCCCACCTTGTTTTGCTTTTGTGTATTTTCAAAAAATGTTAGTCATCAATTTCTCACACAACTACAATTTATACAAGAAATGTCTATAATTAAGGTGTAGAGCTAATATGGAAGAAAAATGTCGGTAAATATGTGTGTGTTAATTTCAATTTTTTCAAGCTGATCTTCACTGACATAAAACAATAACTTTGAAGCACTTTGTGCTAGAGCTACTTCTGAGGACTAATTTGACTTCTTTAGAATTTGAGCAAAACATTTCATGTATCAAATATTTATTATCAACTCTAGAGGCAGCAGTACACTTTGTGAATGACAGTCTGATTGTTGCACCTTGTACTCCCAAATTTTAACTGGATAATTTAAATATCATTAAAAATGTGAGAAACATATTTGTTCAAAAAGAACACCAGCACACACAGAAATAATAAAACTATACTATAAATTAAACTCAATATGTCAAGTATATTCTGAAAGTAAATGTATGCTTATTGAATAATATTTTTTAAAAAGCAAAGTAATGTTTCATTACTTGAGGGCATTAAAAAAAATTTCTTTTCTTTAGGGTACATTGTGCTGTCTTGCATAGTTGTTTTTGTTGAATTGTGATGGATCTCAAATATTGGGTTACACCTGTGTCACATTAACTAAGGACTTTTTATTATTAAAGCTTTGATTATTATGGCTATTTTGATTTGAACTTTATCCAATATTTTCATGTTCATTGATTGCTAAAAGATCTCAGAGTTTTCATTTCATTAAACAAAAACATTTAGTCATCAGACAACTTCACAATTCTGTTTCAGTTCCCAATAATTTCATAATTTAAAAAAAAACACTAGCACTGTTTTAGCACCTAAGAATTTTAAGAACTGAGAAATTTTAACAAAGCAGAACATTAGAAAAATAATTTATTAGCCAAATTTAATTTTCAACTGTTTATAAAATAAAAAAGTTAAAGATTCCCAAAGAAATAACAATTTTTGATTTAAATCTGCAGGACATTTAGTATTTCAGTGTTGCAACCAAAGAGAGTGAGAAAGAAACACAAATGTAATGAAGAAAAAAATTCAAAATTATACAAACATTCACCATGGAAATATCTCTCATACACACTTATTTGTTTAATAATAAACTATCTGAAATGAAAAATAAACCCTGAGATTTCTTTGGGCAATTATGTCATTGACCTATTGAGTCAGAGGTCATCTATTTGCTCAATGGGTTACATGTATTTTTGCTAGTGTTTACTATAAATTTTGTTTTAATCATAAATTTGTATTGCTTGTTATGATTGATGTTTATCTAATGTTAAGTGACATTTGTTTTATCGAACAAGTAGTCATATATATATATAAAAAGAAATATATAAATATATATATATAAAGATATAAATCTTTTATTATTGTAAATTAAATAAAATAACTATATGCTCCCACATGTTATGTATGTTTTTATTTTGAATTATTCTATAGTGTATAACAGATTGTATGGACCTTTTACCTCATAACTTGGTTAAGCCTGTTTGATGAATACTTGTATTTAATGGGTGTATGAAGGAATATCTGTGGTAAATATAGCAAAACATTGTAGCATTGGGGAACATTGTGCTCCATTGTTTTTTTCAGTTTATTGGAAAGATACAATTTATATGTCTTAGAGGCTTTCTTCATGCTGAGTTTAAAAAACAATATAACCTCTGTTACTGTTATGAAAAGCAACTGTTACATGTTCATGGCTTGTAGATTTATTTCAAAGAAATCTTATAAACTCATAAGTAATCTCATAACACACTATCAACATTTCTTGCTTTTGATAAACACATTTATCTTCTTGTTTTTTATTTAAATTTGCGATCAATCCTAAATTTCACTATATTACTATTTTAACATTTTGAAACAATGGGATAAAGCAGTTTATTTTATTTCTACTCTTCATTCAATTTTACAGAAAAGAAAAATGTTTGCTATTATGTTTACCTTTTTGATTTTGATGCAAACATTTTGTAAAAAAACAACATTTTATTACTTGATGCTGTCTTCCTTATAGTTTTTGTTCTTATGTTTTGTTCCAAAAAAAATACAAACAAAAACATTGAAAAGTTTAAATACTTTAATAACAACAGACATTATATAAGAGAGCATTTAACATAAGATTTCTTCATTTTTCATCAGATATAAAGGTTTTGTTTTTCTAAACCATTAAGGAAATGAGTAAAACAAAAAAACATCAATTCACTGTTGTATTTGTAAATGCTTGTGTGAGTTTGGGAAAGAAATAATTATTGTAAATAAGTTTTTTGTTTTTTTTTAACTTATGTGATATGTTTAATGTGGAATAAAGTTGTATGATAATAAATTGGCTCTGTTTAGTTTGTTTATACTTGATGAGTGCTTTTGAAAATGTGAAGTAAAGACTGTAATCTATTGACTTGTAGAGCTTTTATAAAAACATTTTATTTCCCATTGGAAAATCAACACTGAGCTGCAGTAGAAAAAAATTATTTGGCTCCACTCCCTAGTCAAGTCATAACACAGAGATATTCATTCATTAATTGAAAAAAGACCATTTTGGAAAACTCTTTTAGGGAAATCCAAGGTTCAACAAAAAACTTTTTTTTTATATCAAGAGTAAATTGGAGAAGATATTAGTATTAGATCAACACATTACTATCTACACAGCCTACAAACGTAGTCAAGTAAAAGTGTAATATATATTATTATGTTGGGAAAATATTAACACAAATATGGTAAAGTATATCATTTATCGTATTAGAAAAAAAAATTATTGAAGGGGAATAACTTAGTTTATCTTAAACGTCGATTGAAATCAAAAAGTTATTTCCCTTTCTAAATTTAAAAATTAATGAAGAAAAGTTACCCCACCTTTTCATATCTATTTTGATATAAAATATGGTGAAACCAAGAGTTTACCGGTTAGTACTAGGGCACTATATACTAGTACAAGTACTATATTATGCTTAACCGGCATTTAGTATATCAGAGCCAACTTTACTTATCCGGACTTATCCCGTTTACCAAATTGTAGGTTACAAATCAAGACACAATGATCTCGTATCGTTTGGGAAGGCAAGTTAAACACTTCGCCAGTGGACCAAACTATATCTAAAACTATTCTTTTTTTAATGGTTTGCTTACAAATTTTTTTAAAACATTCTTATCTAATTGTGTGATTATACCGAAAGTGTTAAGCAAAAAGACATAATAAAATATATTTTTTTTCTTCTACCTATTTAATGAAAATGGAAATTCACAATGGTATTTGAAGAAAGGGTGCCAATCACCAGGCCACAACGCACCCCACCCTCCTCCGTTTTCGCTACTCGTCTTCCGCCTCGTCTTCAACGTCTTCAAATTCTAGCTGCGAGCCAGGAACGGTGACAAACTGACCGAGTCGGCCGAGGTCAAAGGTATGGAAGATCTCCAGGGAGATGGGCTGATTGGCCTGAGAGAATGTAAATGTAAATAATGTGTCACGTGATTGCCTTTTCTCACACTTGACACGTGACAATCATTCTTTCTCCACACGCTTTTATTTTTTTTTTTTTCTGTTTGTTGTTGTTGCTAAATATTCCGGACGCAGGTCACTTGAGATGGTGCCGAAGGAGATCATTGGAGGTTAAAAAAAAAGTAAAAGAAGAAATCAAGGAGCTGGCAAAAAGTGGTAGGATATGAAAAGACTGTCACAAGACTGAAAAGAGTGGTGAAAAAATAGTCGAGAACCTTAATTCCAACCAAGGATGCGCAGAAGTTTTATTGATTATAAGCTCAGTAGAGAAAACAATTACTATCTTTGACACAAAAAAATGGACTTTAAGATATTTATGTATGCGTACGAAAATTAATAATTTCAACATAAACTATAGACTCTAATATAATATAATTTTTAAAAATGTAAAATTGGGTAGAAGCAAAAAATAAAAGAAATCAGCATTTCCTTCATTAAATAATTCCCCTGACGCAATTCCCATGGAGCAAAGCTCGCCAGACCTGATCTACTCTTCAACTGAGAGCTGAAAATGTTCATCCATGAATATTAACTCTGTGGTTTGCAAGCAGTGCGTGAGACGGTTCTTCAAAGAAATCCCCCCAATCCCCCAGTCTCAAACTGGCGAAGAGTGTGCAATGAAAAAGTCAATTTTGCCAGCCAGTTTCTTCCACATCAGTCGACTCGAGGGATACCCTTTAACCAGAGAAACACGTTTCAGGGTCCATGGCATACTAAGATATTGTTTTGCCAGCACAACGCCCAGCCGCTTATACCCCCCCCCCTCCACCTCAAGTAATATAAAAAACTCTCCAGAACTGGGTAGGCTCAGAGACACCACACAGATCCGGAAACAGACCCTAGCGTTTCATCAAGATTCAAACCAAGGACATACCGGTATGACAGCCGAATGGTCGGCCACCGTGTTTCATAAAAACAAACACATAACGTAAGCGTGCCAGACCTCAAACTTCTGTTTCAGCATCTGGGCAATCTTGTGCTCCCTGAGCGTGATGAAGACATCGTACAGACACTTGAACCTGGCCTTGGGCTTCCAGCTCTCCGTCTTGCTGCACCAGTAGTCGATGATGGCTTTGGCCACCCCGATTCTCTCTTGGTCCGTCGTGTCCGGTTGGAGCAGACCCTTAGAACCAAAAAAACAAAACAACAACAACATTACATAAGCAAACAGTAGATCTACAGGTTTAGGTCAAAGTGGTAAAAAAAGAAAGAGAAAAATAATTTTGCGTTAATGGGATGTGTAAATAAAGTCTGCTCGTATTTTGGCGGAATGATTGAAAGGGGTCTCACTAGACACTTATATAACATTTTTAAAGTACAATTTGGCTAAATGATTAATTAAATGGTACGAAAATGATTCAAGTAAGACAACTATGATTGTTATAGTCCTTGTAGAATTTGTCGAGTAGTTTCCCTTGTAAGCCGATTTATTTGTGTGCGTTATAGTAATAATGTAGCTGTAACACTTTAAATTTGGCGCATATTTTTACAGCATTTAAAACATCTTTAACTATTTGTTACGAATTTGGGGAAACCTTTTAAGTCGAGGTTCCCCCCTTCCCTCTACCGCCCTTTCTCTATTTTATGCCACTCATAGAAATAATGTTATCTAGCTGTTGTTAAAAAAAGGGAGACTATATAAAACAAGGGCGGTAAGTGTGCTACCAAATGCTCCATATTCTTGAACGATGAATATTAGACGCTACTGTTTGATATAATTCTAATTTTAAAAAAACTAGATAAAAAAACAACTAAGCGAATAAACAAGCAATTTAAAGCGAAGTAGAACCTTGGGTGCGATTTTATACATCAGGTTGTGGAGAGTTAACGTCGGAATATTCAACATCATCCCCAGGCAAAGGGCGTTCACCCCAACAGCACCGACTCCAAAAGCAAATTCTTGCATGCTCATGTCGCAGAAAAAAGTCTACAGTAAGTGAGAGAAGTATAGAAAATAATATTAATGACCCATTGTAAGTATTGTGTTAATATTGGGGTCAAGGTTCGGTCAGTTTAGGCACGATAACCAAATGACACTACGGTATATTGTTGTATGTGAAAGTTAACTTTAAAAACATCACATTCAATGAATTTTCGCCTACAGTTTTCTATTTACATAAGAGCAACAAAACAATGAACAAAAACACGAAGTTATTGATATTAATCCGTAACAAAATCACTCTAAACAGTCAAAGATATTTTAAAATAACAAAGTGAAAATATATTTTGCAATTGGTGAAATTAAAACAATGCAGTTATATGGTTAACAGTGGTATATACCATTAAAAACACACACACATTAAAAAACAAACAAAAAACGTTCTGTTCGTGGCTTTACATATAAGTCTATTTCTCAGTCACATTCTTGTTCTTTCAATATATATATATATATTTGTTTAAATAAATATCAATCTATGCCAATGGCTTTAAATTTAACACACATATGGTTTATCAAAACGTAAAAAGAAATGTAGGAAAAAAAACAACAGGTACTCAACAAATCTTTCATCTGGCTCTTGATCTCCTTCGTGGTCACTCATTGACGGCATTTTCAAACTGACGATTTATTAACAAAAATATTTGAATGAAGAGATTGCAGAAAAGTAACAAATGTAAAGTAACATCTCATACATTAGGCCTATCCATTAATTTGTTTAAAGCAAACCACATTTATATCGTGGTCGCTTTTAATTAATAGTAGGCTTATTACTTAATTATGTTTTCGTCTTTGACCCCGTCGCTCCCACGTCGCATTCAAGTTTTTTTTTCATTTTTCATTTTAAATAAAGCGGTAGAGCTTGTTTTTTTCCTTCCACTTCCAAGCTCGATTACCGATGCCACAAGATTTACAAATTATAAATTATCTCCCCTGGTTAGCTAAAAGCTATGCGAATGTAGGCATGTGACTATTGATGCTTGTTATATAGCCTGCATTTATGTACATATTTAATTAAAGTACAAGTAGTAGCCTAATAATTGGAAAGGGGGGAATCAAATACGTTAATTAAAAGTGAAGGCCGAAGACTGCTGTTCGGTTTGTGTGTGTTGGTTTAGAATAGTGGTTGGGGGAGGTAATACGTTTTATTGTTAGATAGTACCGACATACGTTTTATTGTTAGATAGTACCGACATACGTTTTATTGTTAGATAGTACCGACATACGTTTTATTGTTAGATAGTACCGACATACGTTTTATTGTTAGATAGTACCGACATACGTTTTATTGTTAGATAGTACCGACATACGTTTTATTGTTAGATAGTACCGACATACGTTCTATTGTTAGATAGTACCGACATACGTTCTATTGTTAGATAGTACCGACATACGTTCTATTGTTAGATAGTACCGACATACGTTTTATTGTTAGATAGTACCGACATACGTTCTATTGTTAGATAGTACCGACATACGTTCTATTGTTAGATAGTACCGACATACGTTCTATTGTTAGATAGTACCGACATACGTTCTATTGTTAGATAGTACCGACATACGTTCTATTGTTAGATAGTACCAACAAAGTAAAAGGAGTTGGTAACGTGACCCCCCCCCCCTTTCCTTATTAAGGCGGGACCATAATGCTTAAAGCTGTAGTATCATTAAAAGAAATGAGCGAAGAAGAACAAGTAGCAAGTCAAACTGAATCTTTATCTAAAACAGCAGCCGGGGAATGATTGTAATCTGCACAGCAGAAAGCAGATCTCAATCATTGAATGGAAGAAACAATTCAATGGAAAACATTGAGCATTCTTGAGCTTCCATGAAAAACATTGGGTAGGCTATTCTTCAGGGCCCGCGATAGAAAAAAATGGTGCTGATGCGAGACCTTTTCTGAGCCCTCATTTCCAACACTGGTCATCGACAAGTCTTAATTAGGCGTGACCTTTTGAACTGGGGTGATCGTGAACTTCCGGCTCTATTTTTAAATGTTTAATTATTTTAGGCAAAAACAAAAAAGCATGCTTTTGCTGGTTATTGACAGTTGATTTCAACCTCGACGGCTAGTTCTAGTCTTTTAGAATTATACAAAGGATACAATATTTGTTATGAGGAATCCGTTTTTAACATCAAAAGTGAGTAGGCGATAATTAACACTCAAGTGTTATTCGCATGTAGCTTGTTTATAAAATAAATTAGTCAAGAGTTGCTTTTTCTTGGTTATTAAAAAACAAAATTCGTAGATTCATAAAAACGTATAACTAAATTTCTTTTGCATTAAGCAATACGTTTGATATTATAAAAAGGTGATTATTCCCTTCTGATTTTCACAATGCATTGTTTTCTTTTGTAAACATGTTTTGGAAATGAAAGAAATTTTAATCCCCAACAAATGTTCGTACAACCAGTAACCCAGCACACAGACATGTTTCCAATAAGATGATCGAATTCGACCGGAAATGTTTTTTCTTGTGAACTTTTATACATGCATACACGTTAAGACTTGTCAATATCTAGATGATTTATTTGCATTACAATTTACATACGTTTTGAGAAATCTTTTTAAAAAGGTCTGTGGACCATTTAGTCAAACAGACATAAGAGTTACCATTAGAATGTAATCATATAATTCACAGCCTTACAGGCTTATTAAAGAACTTTTCCTGCGTTTAAGTATTGACCTTACAAATAATAATATTACAAAGATAAGTAAAATGGAAAAAGTACACTAACTGATGATTAACTTGAATGAAGTTTGGTTGTTATAAAATCGGACAATTAAATTGTCAATTAAAAGCAGAGCTGTTTGCTTTCTTGCAGTCAGACATATCTCCTTTTTTTAGCTACTGTATTATGTTATATATATATTGTGTTGGTATTGGTCAATTTGAGGGGCGGGGGTAATGATGCATATCTTATATTATTTTTTATTAATCGTGGACCTTCAAGTAGAAAGTGGTCTACTGTTTCATGTGTGCAGGGGGCAATGTCAGCAGTTAGGTGGATGTGTTGGATTTATTCTGTTTAGGTGCGTGTTGACGGCTTTATGTTCTGTTCTTAACTGAAATATGGTGCATTGTTCTTGGTGGGGTAGAAACTAAATGTGTTCTTGCTTGTTGGTCTTGTTAATTTCTTTGTATAAATCATCGACCAGTTTTTCCCCCGTGAGCATGGATTTAGCCATCCTTTTTAAAGTTTTTTTTTTAAAGCATGTTTCTTTATGTGTTGTAACTGACCGGTCTTTCAGATTGCTCCATGCTTTCTTTCTTTATAAATGTATAGCCAACGTGTCTGCTTTTTCTCTGACGGTATGCCAATAAGTTCTTGTAGCAATGGTAGAGTTATGTTAGTGTTGTTTGCACGTGTAAGATAGGGCAAGAGTATATTCTGACTTGTTGAGGTGCTTTTACTATTGTTTAGAAATTTGGAGTGCCTCGTTGGGGTCAGCATTTGTTGTGTATTATTATAGGCCTAAATACGCCCCAACCATACACGTTATCAAAATCGAATGCTAAAAGTTAGTAAAAGCTGTTCTTTATCAACATTATGCTTTTTACACATCAAATCATCTGGACAGTCACGCATGGATAATTATGTGCAGTGGTGAGCAAGAATTTTGACAATAGCTGTAATAGGGGAGAGGGGGGCAGGTTGATACGGGGGCAGGTTGATACAAATTGTTTTTTACAGCTATTATACTACGTATGCGCAGAAGAGTTAGTACGGGAAATAGCTTTCTACTTCCCCTACTTTCAATATAAAAATGGCTTCGCTCGTATCAAAATTGATAATACTGTGAGGAAAATTGAAATTTGAGCGACTTTTGAAAAATATTGACTTACTATTACGTAAGAGATTTCACAGAAACGGTAAGTACTTTTATTTTATCATCTTTTTATTTAGGTTAAATGGGGATTCCTGAATTCTTTTATTTAAAATACGATTGTGTTATTTGCGTTTTGTTTTTAATGTAATAGAATTATTACAATGTGGTGTAGTGGGGCAAGTTGATACAGCCATTTCGGGGCACAATGATACAATATCCGGTTACTTATTTACCCCTTTGGAGAAGCATTTAAACATAGAATAATATTTATTTATTACAAAAATGTATTTATATTTAATTAGAGTGTTAGGTTCATTGAGTTTAGCTTACATTTAATTCATTTTCATTTATTTTGCTTTACTTTTGATGTCTAGCTAGTGTTATTCCTATTTATTAGAACTAGCCTAGGGGTTTAAGTTTAATGCTTAGGCCTTATACAGGCATCTAATAAAAAGGTTTAATTAAATACATTACTATTTAACTATTATTTATCATATTTTTTTTTTACGATTATTGCGATTTTAAAATTTAGTATTACTGTATTAAATGACCAAGGATATTTTTTTTTTTTTTTATTGTTTTTTTTTTTTTTTTTTTTTTTTTTTTTGTAATTTCAGATGGTGCGAAGATGTAAAAGAAAGTCCCAACATGGGGATACGATAGAAGTTTTATTGACCAAAATTGTTCTAAATAATAAAATATAAAAAAAATAATTGTTTTGGGTTATTTACTTTGTTAAATTGTCACTGTATTAGTGTAATTATTAAATCTTATTCAATGTATCAGCTTGCCCCATAGTGTGTATCATCTTGCCCCTGCGCGGGGCAAGTTGATACAAATTATTTTACATTGCTTTTAGAGCTATATTTTGTTTAAATATGTTCAAATGAATACAATTTGTAGATAAAAAGATGCAGGATACCTAGGGGAACAAATAAAAGTATTTATATCCACTCTAAATATAATGGTTTGCAATTAATGCACAAAAACGTAAAATGTGTATCAACGTGCCCCCCTCTCCCCTAGCCCTTTTACTAGCATGTTTATGGGGCATGAGTACGCAAATACATAGACTATATAACTTTGAAGCCATGAATAATCTTTATCAAATACATTACGAAACATCGAAGAAAACTTATATTTTAAATATATATAAGGAATATATATTATTATGCCATGTGTTTACCAAGGTTTTAGTACTGTAATGAAATCACCAAATTGTAAACAGTCAAGAAATATTATTTCCTTTCAATATCACTGATATATACTAATCATACATATATTCTGTAGTCTCTGAGACTAACGGATTTAAGAGAATTTTGTAAGTGCATTGATTATTGTGTGTTCACAAATAATGCACACAGTATAAAAAAAAGACAGCCGCGTACAATGTGAAGATGCGAAAATGTCGTAGTTTTTTTTCTTTGGAGTCAATCAAATACTATAGGCTAATATATATACCGGTATAGTCATTGGTATAATTTAGTGGTGTCACAAAAAAAAAGAGTAACACCGCCCTACGAATAGAAGTAGGCAATCGTATATCTTATGCCTATCCGTAGTTTCATTATAGTCTTACTCTTTGATTAGTGATGTTTATTTTTTGGTTTTCCTGTCTAGTTCAGGCAACCCATTCCATGCCTGAATGTCACACAGAAAGAACAAGAATGTGAAATAAGAAACGTGTTTTTTTTTTATACATTTTACGTTTTATTAAGTCGACCCTCCATTACATTATTGTATTTCTAAGTTATAATTTAATTCTTTATATAGTCTACTGGTATCCCTGACCTCACTGTATAGACTATACCTATTCTGTGGTGTAGACCACAAAATACTTTATTTTGTAACTTTCATGCCGGAAGTCGTTCACTTTACGTAGACAACTGACAAGAGTAACACCAATAGTTAAATCACTAAACCTAGAAACACTAGAGGGCAGAAGGGCAAAGAGTAGAAAACAAATACACCACAATAACTATCCGTTACTATGCTCGGATAAACATAATAAAAAACATTCTTTCCTTATCCCTTATGCGAGAACAAAGGCATATAAGTAGGCTACTTTTTCTTACCGAGTGGCATCCGGGGATGGAATGGGTTGCCTGAACAAACCAGGAAAACCAGTAACTTTTTCTTCTTCTATCCCATAACCCGAGTGAGGTTCGTTGGGGCTCCATTTTTTGACAGTTAGATGATCCTACGCCATTCGTCTCGGTCCTGCTCCGCCCTCTGGGAGTCTGCAAGAGACAAGCCGGTCCACCCCTTGATGTCATCATCCCATCGTCTCTTAACATCGTTTGAAACACTAAAGAGAAATACAAGACTAGACTTAAGCCACGGAAGAGCATAGGACGCAATAATCTTCTGTATTGGATAAGGCTCTATACTAGTTGATTTTAGATAAATATGGAAATTACCATGTAATATTGACTAAATTGCCTAAATACATATTAAAATGGCTGTAGGCTATGCCTTTATGATTTGTTCGATACAAATTGATTGATTGGCAGGATCTATGCATGTCAAAGAAATAAATGTTTCTTATGAAGCAAACGATTCTATTGGCCTACAATTTCTCATTTAGAACCACTGGTTAAAAACATGGCGCTTTTAGTTCTTTGATTTTCATTGACCTACTTTTTCAGAATATAAATCACTCTTATCTCTGTGTGTCATTAAGATAATTAATTACAATTTGGTGAAACACTAGATCTAGTTGTAAAATGAGGACGCTACAAATTCTTAGTGTTGGTTTCTTCATTGCACTGCAGTATCTTGGTAAATTAAAATGATCGTATGTTTAAATTGGTAATAGTTGACTAACGTTTATACTTACTAGAGCTAAACGAAGTTAAGAAATTTATTTCGTTGAAAAACAAAAATGTCAATTGAAATTTGTTTGCTATTGTATTGCATTTTCAACTTTTTTCGTCTGGCTTGAAAAGCTATGAAGATTAGTAGGCCTGTTTATATCTAGCCTCTGTCTTTCACTCAAATTAGAAATAACCAAGTGGGCTTATATGAATGAAATAGACAACAATCTGGTTAATGAAGTAATATAAGATAAGAAGATAAGAATGGGCATTTTTATAGCGCTTCCATTCATGCAATTAAATTAGCATGCTCATTGCGCTCTTGGTGTGATTTGCAGTGGCAGATGTACTAGCCAAAGAGAAAGGTCTTTAAGTTCTTTTTAAAAGATTCTCTTGTCCAAGATTCTCTCAGTGTTTGAGATAGACTGTTCCATAGAGAGAGCGCCACGGACTCAAACGAGCGCACTCCCAGGTACTCCTTTCTGTGTCCAAACTAGGAGTTTTGAGGAGTGACTGTTGTTGAAGAGCGCAGTTCCTTAGATGGCTCATGCCTTGATATAAGCTCCCGAAGATAAGAAGGGCAATACCCTTTATGCATCCGTACGTAATACACATAATTTTGTGCTCTATTCGCTTCATCACCAAGTTATCTATGGGACAAGGAGAGCAGCATTCACAAGATTCTGTGGCCTTGGCCACAGCCGCTTTACATATACTAAACTATCGCCAGAAGCTTGGTAGACTTGGAGAGACATCTCCTAGACCCGGGACAAAATCTTAGCCTTCACCAGGATACGATCCCTGGCGGAACGGTGGCCTGCTAGATACTGCGCGTTCGGCTTGCGTACGCTACCGTAGGTGCCATCCTCGTATCCAGGAAGTTGTTGATGTCTTGGTTGTTTTGTTTTTTTTGTTGCAAAATATATTGTAAAAGCGGTTTTGGGTTTTAATTTTGTGTTTTTGTCCTTGGACAGTTGATGCCCAAGACTCCCCATGTGTCCAGAACGGTGGTCGCTGCCTCTTTCTTGCTTCAGCCATAGCATGTCAGAATAGGTTGCAGGACTCGTGCGACTCACCTAGCCATTACTGTTGTGAGAATCCAACACACTTAGTAGGAAGAGAAGGTATTTCTATCTATCTATCCATCCGTCTATCTATCTATCCATTAATCTATCTATCTATCTATCTATCTATCTATGTATCTATCTATCTATCTATCTATCTATCTATCTATCTATCTATCTATCTATCTATCTATCTATCTATCTATCTATCTATCTATCTATCTATCTATCTATCCATCCGTCTATCTATCTATCCATTAATCTATCTATCTATCTATCTATCTATCTATCTATCTATCTATCTATCTATCTATCTATCTATCTATCTATCTATCTATCTATCTATCTATCTATCTATCTATCCATCCGTCTATCTATCTATCCATTAATCTATCTATCTATCTATCTATCTATCTATCTATCTATCTATCTATCTATCTATCTATCTATCTATCTATCTATCTATCTATCTATCTATCTATCTATCTATCTATCCATCCGTCTATCTATCTATCCATTAATCTATCTATCTATCTATCTATCTATCTATCTATCTATCTATCTATCTATCTATCTATCTATCTATCTATCTATCTATCTATCCATCTATCGTTCATCTATCTATTTTCTATATATCCATCCATCTATCCATTCACCTATCTATCTTTTTACCTATCTATCTCACTATGTATTTGTATATATATTTGCTTATTCATAATTCTATCAGTGTATCTTGTTGTCAGTCAGTATTTGTCTGATTCGCATCGGTCGAATTTAAAAACAAATATTCTAATTGATTACCTCTAAGGTCAATCTAAATGTATTCAAGGGGTCTATTCAAATATATTAAATAGGTTTCATTTCAATTCAATTCTATTTATTTGAAACCACCTCTGCAGAGCCAAAATGCCAGGATGTGGGAGGGACGTGCCTACATATTGCATACCAACTCCACTGTCCAAAGAAACTCAACGCTACTTGCGATGCCACCAACTTGTACTGTTGTGACTTGCACAAAACGTTGAATTAATTTAACAAGAAATACTGTCAACAGATTTTTTTCTCAGCATTGCACACGCATATAATATAAGCTATGTAAATAAAAAAAAAGTACTGGAAATTTTGTGTTCAAAATATGACGTGCTTAAACTGCATTATACTCGTGTTGTTAAATCTGCTAATATGCGATAGATCTATGCAACAAAATATAAACTTGGAATTATTTCATTTGTATAGCCCTTGTTTTAATTTATTCTCAGAGTCGCAGAATTTTCCCTCTTCATATCCCGAGTATATTAATACTACCCTATTATATATTAAGTCCAAAGTTGTCTAATCCTTTATTAGTGAAATCTTTTTTTTTTTTTTACATATAAGCTTACGTATGTTTATACTTAACAGAAAAGGCAGACGACGTCAGTGAAAATTCCGCCTGCTCAAGCCAAGAAAATGCATATTGTCTTTCCATTTATTCTGAAATATTTTGTCCCAAAACACTTGACTTGTCGTGTGGAAATAAACAGTTTTACTGTTGTCAATTCAACTAATAGGCCTACAATAAATTACACTCGATGTAATCAAAGACTTTTTATAGTCCTTGATCTAATCTCTTTCACCCACTAATGACACTGTGTCGACACATACAAATACAATTTATTCCTAAATAAAAAATAAAAAAACTGAATTAATATTAATAATATTATTTTATTTATTTATTTAAAAAATGGTTAAACTATATTTATATTTTGTTGTTTGTTTATTCTATTTAAATACCGTGAACCTTTATATCCTAATGACATTGAATATCAGTAAAACTCAAAAGATTAAATGCTTATTCTATATATGGGCCATTATTAAGCTCCTTTCCGTTCAATCATATTTTTGTTGGAGACTGAAATGAAGTCAAGTTGGCCGACCTGCATTCTCTTATTTTCCCCTTCATTGACCAACTGGTTCCAACTGGTTGATAGATAGAAAATACTCTCGTCCAAACTGGACAGCGTCACAATAGAGTAAATTTTTCTTTTCCAGTTGCAAAAAGACAATATGAAAAAAAGGTCATCTCTTCCGTAATGACAATAATTAAAAATGCCTGATTGTTTCCGTAGAAGTGCATGGCGGATCTTGACAGGGCATTGTTCAATCTACTCTTTTGGCCCTAACCAATGCCCAAACTCAAGCAACAGAACGATCGTCCGGTAAATAAATTGCCCAAATATAAATAGTACGGAGGACCTGATACCAAACATGATACCATGTCCACGATAATAGAAACTTTCAGACCGTTCTTTTTTTTTTGTCACATCTCACTTGGTAGGTAGGCTAAAGAGAGAGATGGGCGGCAAAGCCCAGTGGTGTTACCAGCATCCCCAAGCGAATGTGCTTCCATTTGATGCATAGCTTCTTACTTATGCTTTTAAAATTATTTACCACACAGGTAGAATTTCAAGTAATAAAATTTATTTCTGCAGCTGGTACATTCGGCCTAAAGGTCTGAACTTTCCCATTATGTCACTCGGAATGAGTACATTGTTATGACCACGCAGATATTTCATTAGGAGATCAAATCTATTTCGACTCATCATTTGGCTGACAGATAAGTTTAAAACATCATCATAATCATTGGGCTCTCATCACAGGAGATGTCATGGTACGTGGTAGAATATGTCCATTGTAACTAGAAATAGACGAAACTGTTGCTTTGAAATCAGTTTCTGAAAAGATCTTGCATAGCTTATAATTTCGTTTAAATGGTTTATGACTATATAGGCCGATTCAAAGAACAGGTAAAAACCCATGCCAGGAGTGACTGACAGTGCCAGACTCCATCGAATGCCTTCGTGAAATCCTCAACTACGTGGTATAAATGCTGTTGATGTTGAGCACTACCTCTCACACTGTACTCGCAGGTAGCACAACTTCTCAGCAGTGCGACGTCTCTGTCTGAAGCCTGGCTGTTCTCCCGCAATGATGGTCTGAGTCTGTGATTGTTTGCATTCGACCGTGCTTAGCACGCTGCTCGGTGGGCCACAATAATAATAATAATAATAACGGTGCTTATATAGCGCATATCCCGTTGGTGACAGTTCTATGCGCAGACGACAGTTACAGAATACAGACAGACAACAAAATATATAGTAATACGCTAATTCTGCTGACGAAATAGGTGAGTCTTCAGCCGGCTCCTGAAGGTGTCATAGCTAGGGCTCTGGCGAAGCTGTAGTGGGAGGTGATTCCAAGCGGACGGTCCTGCGTAGGAAAATGAACGTTCGCCAGCGGACACTAGCCTCACACGAGGGATCCGCAGAGTAAGCGCGTCAGAAGCCGAACGAAGTGGGCGGGACTGGGTGTAGAGCTCCATACAAGAGCGAAGATAATCCGGGGCGCAGTTATTCAGGCACCTATAACAGAGGGAAGCCAGCTTATATGAGATCCGGTTGTTGATGGGTAGCCAGTGCAGAGATTGGAACAGAGGATTGATATCATTTGACTTCTTCTTCTTGAGAACTAGTCGGGCTGCGCAGTTCTGGATACGTTGGAGTCCTTGAAGGGAGGAGGCCGAGAGACCAGCCAAAAGCGAATTACAATAGTCCAAGCGGGAAAATAGGGAAAACAATGAGACAGTATAACATTAATACCTACCTTATCATATTGATACACAGCCTCCCGTGATAAGGGCCACCAGTGCAGTCTTCTTCGGCAAAAACATCGGAGAATGGTTCAAGACGACGGTTGGATAACGACAATAATATAGGCCTATGCTGCTCGCCCTCCTTAACAACTTCATGGAGAGCATCATGCCTGAGGCATTGCTACCTAACATAGCCTATAATTTATGTACACTAACCTAAAGCCTACTTAAGAATTAAAAAAAAATCGCTTAGGTAAAAAACTGGTTGAAATCTAGCAAAGCTGATGAAGTTATATTTATATGCACATACCAACCGAGGTAATTCAAAAGTCTGTTAATGACGAAGATATGTCGGTTGTTCATAATTAGACTAGTTTGAATGGTCGCAAAAAGGCATTGAAGACCTATTTTCAATAATTGGTTATAAATGTGCTAAACGAAATTCTGAATTTTTAATTAATTGGGGGTGGGCTAATTTACATTTGTTTCATACCAAACGTTGATACATTACAAATCAGTTGGCCTACTTAAGAATGCTCATGTTTCAATGATTTATATTTATATTTCCAGTAACTCTTTTGCTTATGTTGTTCTATTTTATCAGTTATCTTATCTTAATTATCTGTACCAGGGGTAGGCAACCTATTGATAATTGTGTGCCAAATTAGGATTTCTAGTTTATTCAGCGTGCCAACAGCTTAAAGGTTATCATTTTATTGTAGAAGAGACCTGAATTTCCTTAAGAGGTCTTCTGCGTGCCGATAAAAATAGCTCTGCGTGCCACGTCTGGCACGCTAGTCGTAGGTTGTAGATCCCTGGCCTACACAGTTAAAAGAAAAAGCGATCTATTGTCGGCCTATTTCTTAGATAAATTTCAATATGAGCAAACACGATATAAAATTTTTTATAGACCTAAATGCATTTTTAAACAGGGGTAGAGCTAATTTGTACGTAGGCTTGGGTAGGGTCCAAAAAATGTACGGGATACAACAAGGAAAGAAATATTTTTTTTGGTACGTAATATATGAATGACTTCTTGAAAAAGTACACGAACTAGGGAAAAGTGTGCCTGAACGAAATTTTTAAAAAGTGTAATCATTTCCGTATTGAAAAAACAACCAACAACATTATTTTTTTAAAGGCTGTAAATAACTTGATCCTTGTGAATCCAATTTAATTCTATATCCAGCTTTCCTTGAAAGGTAAAACTTCGAGGTTGCTGGTTCACGAAAAGTAGGGCTCTAAAAAATTGCAAATGATAATTTTTTCGCATGAAGCTATTGATATATAGCGTTAGACCATTTTAAATGGAAAAAACATATTTTTTTTCCAAGAAACAAAAAGCCATTATTGTGTGTGTTTACAATTGGGTCATGACACCACAGACCGCTCCAACTCGATACAGTATACTATTATACAATTGTAGCTCCACAAACGTAAATTTTCAACAGGAATTTCGTTGGAACCTCTGAGTAAGCCTCAAGAGCAGTTACCAACATAATGTAGGAGCCAGGCAGGCTGGCAAGTAGTTCAAACTGCCCTGTCTTCTACATTAACAACATCTCCTACCACTGCAACCTCATTGTGTTCGTACACAGGGTCTCCATCTTTCATTCTAAGTGTCAATAATCTTCTTCTCAGAGCCATTCTATTGGCCCGGGTCTTTTTCTAAAACTGATCCCTTACTTTTACCCAAATAATAATAGCCAGAGCCTTAATTATCCTTGCTTTAAATTCAGCAACATTTTAGACTCTTCATCGCCAGGTGCCATTGAATCCCCCAATTGAATAATTTGACCCAACAATAGGAATAATGCTTGTATTCATGTTGCCCATTCTTGACCACTATTAATCTATTGGATAATGACAACAAGTATATTTGTTCAGCTCTCACAGTTTTTATACTAGTTTCCAGTATTACATATTTCACAATCAATTATAGATCCATAAGTACCTCACTGTATAACCAAATAACTGCTCTGAACTATACGTGTTCATGAACTTCACTAAACAATCATAATCACCAGTTGCCAGTTCAAACAACGTTCTTTACTTCCCCCCATTCAAAAGTAATTATCAATCTAACTCAACTAATAACTATGCACTTTAATAGTCAGAATTTAAATGCAGAAACAGGGCCTACTTCAACGCAGCGTTTAAGCTTTACGGGCCCTGTTGAAATTATTGTTAAAATTGTACTTTAGATTTTTCAGGACAGCTAATTTAAATCAAAGAGACATCAAATTGACTTTACAACGCTTTATTATTTTAGAACAAAGAGAATTCGTTACATACGTAAAACAATGACGTTACAACACAAAAACAAAAGGTTTCCCTTGTGAACAAATTATGCTTAATTAATTAACCTAATTAAAAATTTAGCATTTTGTCTTTCTCTGCATTCAAGTCACTTTCAATGACCTTCATCTCTAAGAACTCCACTATTTCTTTTCTAAAGCCCTAAATTCGCCTCAACAACTTGCCAAGACTCAGCGATCAAACATCGGAATGTTCAGTTTCTAAATAGTGAAGTAATGCATTTAACTGTCTGTGATTAATTCCTCTTGATTTGACGAGGTTGATGACTCTGACAATAACCTGCTTGATATTCAGAACAGTTCTAAACAGACTTAATTGATGGAATATACAGTAAAGTGGTAATAATGTGTGGTCAGGATATTCTGCTTTACTGTTATCACGTTTCAACTTTACTAGACCTACATTTTTTTCAGTCAAACACAGCTCCTTCAGTTGTTACATTGTTACACTTGCCATCTTGTTCCAAACCAACCCAGTTCTTTAAATACATCATTGAATATATCATGGCTCCCATGATTGTGTAGTTCAATGAATCAACACTCAGTAACTCTTTAGTTAGTTTGAAAGAAGAGTTTATTCCTCGTATAAAACATCAATACTGGGGAAGTGTCATGCACATCGGCACTCTCATCCAATGCAAGAGAGAACCACGTTAAGAGGCTAATACAATTAGGCTTAACTTTGGTAAATTAAATCGAATAAAAACATCTTCATTCCCCCTCCCCCACTCACTCCCTAGCTTTATCAATCATCTCAATTAAGATCTGAGATATAAACTGTAGGATACATAATACATGGGATCTCAATCAAGTGCTGTAAACTTTGGCAGTTGCAGAAAACAAAGTTTGGATCTGAAATGAACTAAGATGGTTTATATGGTGGGTTGAATGTGTCACTAAAAGAACTTTTATTTTGTGACATTTTAGTTGGACTTTGGGCCGTTCATAAATCACGTCACGTAACATTTTAAACTTACCCCCTTTTTCTCACCCCCCCCTCGATTGTCACAAGGTGTCAAAAAATTAAGACACCCACCCATCCCTTTTTCCCCCCAATCAATATGACGTCAATGATGTCCGCATTCCCATCTCCCCCCCCCCCTCGATTGTCACAAGACGTCAAAAAATTAAGACACCCACCCATCCCTTTTTCCCCCAATCAATATGACGTCAACGATGTCTGCATTCCCCCCCCCCCCCCGTCCCACAAAAAAAAAAAGACAACAGAAAACCACAAATGTCCGATTTCCAAATGAGTGCATACTTCAATGTACTTTTATTATCACTGTCGTATTATTAGATATCTAAGTATTACAATAAACAACATAATTACTGTAGTTAATTAAGTGAAAGTTTCAAACTTGCTGAAGTAAGAATTTAATTTAAAGACACACATTTTTCTTAGATGTGACGTCACTTTTTTTCAACACCCTCCGCCCCCCCCCTGTATACACATCGTTATAACAGTTTCACCCTCCTCCCTTTACCCTGGGTGCTTGACGTCATTTATGAACTGCCTCCCATCCCCTTCCCTTTCGTTTTACGGACTATAAAAGTTAAAGCTATTGAGACAATGCTATTGTTGTGTCCAATTTGTACAACTACAAAACAAACATAGAGCTATGTTTGAAGGCGTACGATGTCGACGGATGAAGTCTTCACCCATGGTAAGGTTGAAGGCGTACGATGTCGACGGATGAAGTCTTCACCCATGGTAAGGTTCCGATATGAGATTCTATAAGCTTCCGGTGTGAAACCCTACCCTTCGAAAAAACAACACTTTTTGTGGTCTGTGGCTTAGAACAGAAAGCGTTTTTTTTTTTCAAAATAAAACGAATACATGTATCTATTTTATCATTCAATGGGAAACCCTATAATTCAGATGCCGAGATGTTTAGTCGTCAGTATAAATAGACAATAATTGTTTATATAGGTCCCTTGCAAGGACTACTGAAGACAGGACATGCAGACTTGAATTTCTGACTTAGCTAGCTAAGGCCAGTTTTTTAACAGTAGTCCTTGGTCCCTTGTTAGGCTTGTTAAAGTAGTAATAAAAAACAACAACAGACAACTACTACGGTTGAATATAAAAAGGATTCTGTGCAAGTGCAACTACACACAACTAAAAATATGTTACCTACAAATATTAGTCCCACCTAACCTATAATTATATTAAATAGGCCCACTAGAACGTTGCCTACCTCCCTTCTGAGACCCACCCAATACAGGAAACATTTTTTGTCAATTAAAAAAAAATAATCAGAAGAGATATTTTAATAAAATAGTGCTCGGCTCTCTTATTGAGATTTTTTTTAAAGTACTAATTCCAATAAATCCCCCAACGGCTTTCTTTCAAACGTGTTCGTTATAACTTGTATACGCTTATGCTAAATTAATTGTTTGCATAACATGAAAGTAATGAAAATGTGTGTATGCTGTATACCTGGCCCCCTATTGACCAGACAGTGTAAATGTATTGTAAATGGGCTGAAGGTATGAGAGGACGGCACAATGACAAGGAAGAGACACAGGTGATGTATTATCACGTTTTTCAACCTTTTCCACCATGCTGACGTTTCGTTTACATTTATACGAGGACAAGACCACTAACCTAGATTCTTCTAAAAGAACATAGCTCATCGCCAAGATATTCAGGTTCTCGTTTTTCTTCCAAGGAGCTTGGTAACGTGTAGGATTAGGAAATAAAACTTTTAGAAAACACTTGATCAACTAATTTTTTGTTTGTGTTTAATATAAATTACAAGTTGTGTTTTTACTTCATAGATATAGAATATATAATATATATTCTATTTGGATATAGAAGCTGCTATTACACTTACTACAAATAAAGGTCAGTGATGCAAAAATAGAAAACTTAGTTGATGCATTTCCTGTATCAGATAGATAATAATATTTAAAAAGTTCAAGGCACTGTATAGAGCAGGGGTCGGGAACCCATGGCTCGCGAGCCAGATGTGACTCTTTTGATGGCTGCATCTAGCTCGCAGACAAATGTTCGAATATTTAAAAATTAATTTTTTAGACTTTTTGATCTACATGTTAATTGCGTATCAATATTTCATTCTACAAATGAGCTAAAGTCTACTGCAGCTCAGCTTCAGAAGAATTCAGAGACATAATTATTGTACTTTTATTGTTGAAATTACACAAAATGCACACATTTACTTGAATTTTTAGTTTTAAACATAATGTATGGCTCTCACAGAATTACTTTTCAAAATATGTGATGTACATGGCTCTCTCAGAAAAAAATTTCCCGACCCCTGGTATAGAGCAATTAATTACTACTTTTTTTCACCGCCCTTTACAGGTAGGCCTACTGTTTCCTTCCTTATTTTAAATGTATCAAAGTACCCTTGTTGGATATGTTATTCATTTAAATACACATAATTATTCCTGCATTGAGATGTGCGCAGCTATTATAATTGTTCAAACTAATTATCTCAAAAACGTTACAATATATTATGCACGGTACGATATTCATATAAAAGCTTAGAGGCTTAGAGATGTTCTAAGTCCACTCAAATAATTGTTGGTATTTTCCCTGTAATAGACTAATGCGCACTATATAACAAATACATCAAGTACGAAAAAAACAACTCCAAATTACAAATTAAAACTATAGTCAATATGTTGATGTATATACCGGTATATATATATATATATATATATATATATATATATATATATATATATATATATTTGTGTGGGTGTTATATATATATATATATATATATATATATATATTTGTGTGGGTGTTATATATATATATATATATATATATATATATATATTTGTGTGGGTGTTATATATATATATATATATATATATATATATATATATATATACAAGCTACATTGCCCGGCGTTGCCCGGGTGAAAAAAAAAAGGACTGTCTGGGGTGCAGATAACAAATTTATAAACTACACTTACTGAATACTTTTAGGAAAGTAAATAAATATTGTAATAGGGTAAAAAAAATAGTCAAATATTTTTATTTAACAAAATCTATATTGCCTATAGATTTACAATGTCTTTTGTTTTTAAAAGTTTGAAAAATTAATTGTCGAAAAAAAAAATATAGTCTAACTGGAGAATCGAACCCTGGTTGCCCGTATAGCAGTCCACTACGTTTACCACTGAGCTATCGAAGACACATGTCCGATGTGAAAAATTATTAGAGGGTATATTGGGCTAGGCCTAGATAGGTCAGTGACACACGTGTTTTCAAATTGACCAATGGGGATCCTCGCGGGGCTTAACACTGTCTTTTTATATATATAGATAGGCCCGGCGTTGCCCGGGTGAAAAAAAAAAGGACTGTCTGGGGTGCAGATAACAAATTTATAAACTACACTTACTGAATACTTTTAGGAAAGTAAATAAATATTGTAATAGGGTAAAAAAAATAGTCAAATATTTTTATTTAACAAAATCTATATTGCCTATAGATTTACAATGTCTTTTGTTTTTAAAAGTTTGAAAAATTAATTGTCGAAAAAAAAAATATAGTCTAAATGGAGAATCGAACCCTGGTTGCCCGTATAGCAGTCCACTACGTTTACCACTGAGCTATCGAAGACACATGTCCGATGTGAAAAATTATTAGAGGGTATATTGGGCTAGGCCTAGATAGGTCAGTGACACACGTGTTTTCAAATTGACCAATGGGGATCCTCGCGGGGCTTAACACTGTCTTTTTATATATATATATATATATATATATATATATATATATATATATATATATATTTGTGTGTGTGTGTTAGTGTCACTTCAAACCAAGTGCAAATTAAATCGAACGTGAAAGAGTTAAACTGATGGGAAGGTGTGGCATCAGTATTTCTCAATGATCAAAATAAAGCAACACCGAAACATCAGATCTATATGTAAAAAAAAATATGATAACAGTAGGCCTAATAGTAAACATATTAGCTGTTGGTGGCATTATTTTAAACATCCACTATACATGTGTGTTTTTTATATTGCTTATAGTAAACCACACATTTGATATGATAAATGGAATAACTGAATCTTACATACAGGGCCGAAGCCAGAAAATTTTTCCAGGGGGGGGGGGGGAAACTTTCGCATGACAAACATTTACCAAATTTTTTATCGAATTTAGTAGACTACATATTTAAACAAAAACTAAGAAAAAGATAATTTAAAAAAATACCGGGGACGGGGTTTAGCCCTCCCCCCCATCCCACCTGTGGCTTCGCCCCTGCTTCCATATAACTTTTAACAAACGCGCACGCAGCCCTAAACCTCTACACCTGACCCCCTCTAAAGGTGCAAACCATGAATCAAGTTCTCACTAAGCTTTGGCCTTTTGGTATGCTGTGTGTGTGTGTGTGTGTTTTGTGCTGTTTCATTTAAAGTAATTCTCGTGTAGCTTTTAAAAAATGTTTTCTTCAGTTCAACCCACCTCCCCTCCCCTCCCATTGTTCCCTTTCCTTATGTTCTTCTTGGATTGTTTTTTATATAAATGGTACTGGTGGTTGTTCACTTACCGAAAGTTATCAAAAGCGGTCCAGTCGCATGTTTGTACTTTTTGTTTTGTATGTGTTGTTAGTTAAGACCCTGTTTTAAAAATGTTTAACTGATTGAATTTTTTTCTACGCTTGTTAGCGCTGATTGATATGATTAGGGCTTCAACTTTATTTTTGTCTTTTTCTAAAACCAAAGTCACAATGATTTATACGCTACTCTTAAATCCTACAGGGAATAAATGTACTCAGTTTTTCCCCCCAGATGACAAACGACCGCAAATATAATGTCTCCCCCTCCCCTCCCTTCTTTTTCCTCCACCGTCACCTCTTGAGCCGCCCCCCTCTATCCAACCATTTTTAATTTTAATAGACATACTTTAACTTCTGAGAATAGGGTTGCCAGGTACATTTTCAGAAAATGCCGGACACCTGCAAATTCTTCCACCTCTTGGGTGGCTTATGGGGAAATAGGAAATATTGCCACACATGTCCAATACTTATTTTAATTTCTGACCGAACATTATAATGAGATACCGGACTGTCCGGTTCAGAACCGAGCACCTGACAACATTACTGGAAAAACATTTTGGGCTTGTTAACCCTTCTCCGCTCCATTCTGAAAAACAAGTCGTTTGTCGCCCTTCATCCTTCACCCCGTCAACGTTAGTTTAAGGAAGAAAAATAACACTATAAAGAAACATCACTAACACTATTTCTACCCATCTACCAGGCATACCAAAACAAAAACTCCCTAATACAGTCTCAGCATACGGAGCAGAGTAAAACAGCGGAAGATGACAAGAGACTCGTGTTGGTATCGCTGCATCGTTGTCTTGGCCACGGCGTGCGCTTTCAGCCACTACACCAGCGGATTCAAATACCATGAGTTCTGCGGTGCACCTCCACTGGACATGAAGACAAGGTTCCCGCTCTATCGCCTGGACATTGATACAAAAACAGAGGGCGTCCCGTGGGCGTATAGGCAAAATAGCACTTTAACTGGTGAGTATTAAAAACACTATGACACTTGAGCACAATGTTTAGTTTTGATGTAAGCAAATGCATGTAAGTACTCTTTCTTCCCGAAATGGCATTCGGGTAGGAATGGTTCCCTAAACAAACCAGGAAAACCAGTAATTTAACATCATTTAAAACATTAATAAAGATGCAAGATTAGACTCGGACCACGGATGAGCGTAGGATGCAATAATCTTCTTTATAGAAGGAGCTTATGTAATGTATAAGATAAGATAAGCTCTACACTTTATATTATTGTATGTTTTTATTCTGATTAGGATAATTCTCAGAAGCGTAGCCACGGTGGGTTTGAACAATGGTGACAATAGTCCACTATCTATAAAATTATCACTTTTCATCGTATATATTTGATGTAATTATAGGTGTAGCTTTCCTATAACTCGTTTAAATGGATAAGTGAGAGAGTGAAAAGTCACTGATCTATAAAAAATAACGTTTTGAAACTCCTAAAAAAATGTGTATGCACATTTTGATGTAAGCTAAATAGCCACACAGAAAAGCTACCATTTTGTTCACTTTATACACAATCCACGTATCCATATAAGCGAGTTATAAGAATAAATAACCTATAATGACAACTGTTACACATCTATACGATGAAAAGGAAGTTAAGTCACTTGAAATGTATTCACTCAGGGGCAGTGTTTAGGGAATAAAATTGATATAGATAAGTGAAAGCATATTATAACAACGGCGGGCGCTTTTTGCGTCAAGACTTTTGTTTCTAGGCCTAATCCATTATTTTTATCAATCAGCTGTTGCTTTGATTGTTCCAATATTGATATAGACTGGGCCTACCCATGTTCTCGGTATATATAATGTGTGAATAAGTCTAGAGTTCGACCCATTAAGAACACGTTAATATATTCTAGCAAGGCCATAGATGAGCTAATGGTGGGTTCAAAAACCTTGTTTTATAAATTGTCACCAAAATCTAACAAAATTTAAAGTCACAGGGGCTCAACATACCAATTTGTTTTGGAACCCGACTTATCACATTCTCTTGGGTTTAAATGAATCATCCGGAAAAAAACTATGCTGGAGTTTATAATTGTTAGTTGTTTTGTTTTTTTAATGTGTAGTCCTAAATGTCATGTGACGTGTCTAGGTATTTATGTCTTTTTCGTGACGTGCAGTTGTAGACTAGGTAAAAACAGAATAGGCACTTGTGTTTTCTTTAACAGAGCATAAGAAGACACGAAATTCTAAACAGCAACAAGATGAATTAATACATCATTGTGTATCTTCTGAATTTTATTTTAAATGTTGAATATGCAAATGCAAGAGATTATGTAAATTTTAGAGTTAGTTGTCAATTTTCAGAATCAAATTGACAACTGGAGTTTTGTTCTTCTCTTTCATCTTATCCAGACCCTCTTTATCTCTCTCTCTCTCTCTCATTCTCTCTCTCTTCTCTCTATCTCGCTCATTCTCCAAGTTTTACATTTCCTGATAGTCTCGGCACCTTACAAAGGAATAATGGCGTGTGTTTTAAAAAATCATATGGCACGATACAAGCGTGCAATAGTTGACAATATGAATAGTCATTTATATTTATGAATCTTTTAAACGTTCTGGAACTAAGCTATTAATAAAATAATCATCAATTTCGAAATTGGCCTACACGTCAATGCCCAAGAGACAGTGTCACATTATAGTCACATATAGTGTCAAAATACATTTTTCATTTTTTAAAACTGATCTGTTTTCCAAATGTGTTTTCGGTTTTCTATAAAAAAAGAAAATTAATCTGACATTGTTATCAATAACCTTTTGCCAAGTGGCATAGATCTAGGACCAGTGAAACAGAGTTCACGAGTTTTTTTGTGGCCACGGTATCGAAGGGGATGTGTGGCCATCACAATGCCCAGCCTCATTAACTTATCCTATACCAACTACTGACCAGACCCGGGAAGAAAGGATTCAAACCCAGAACCCTCGCTACGCAAACCGAACGCGCTCTCATGACAAAATGCGTTATGGGCTTTTAAGTTAAAAATCCCTCCATTCGGTGACGCGATATTTGCAATTTTAGAAGCAACTATGGGCTAAGTTAATTTATTTAAGCTCTGAGACCGACTTGAAATCCATGTAGATAGGTAAGAAACCTGAGCGATAGCCAGGCTGTTATTAATATTATCCATCACCCACACGACTGTGTTTCCCGCCACTTTTTTTTTTTTAATCAGGAAGCCTCGGCCACGAAAATGGATTAATGACCCCATCATTTTCCTCTTTATGGCGCGATCTGCTGCATAAAAACATTTTTAAGTCACGAAAAGCTTATTAATTACCTAAGACCCAGCGTTTCCCAAACTGTGGATTATCGTAAACTGCTCTGAATTTTTAAAAGGAATACGTCTGCTCCGTGAGCCACTACCATGGTAGCGCCTATACATTGCCTATAATGCCTATAATAGAGTAACACCATTAGTCAAATCACTAAACCTAGAAACACTAGAGGACAGAAGGGCAAAGAGTAAAGTAGTAATAATACATAAGGCATTAAACTATAATATATAAATACAACCCAATAACAGCCTGTTACAATGCTCAGTTAAACATAAATACAAAAACACTTTCCTTATCCCTTATGCGAGAAAAAATGCATATAAGTACTATTTCTTTCCGAGCGGAATTCGAGCATAGATTGGGTTGCCTGAACAAACCAGAATTTGTTTACCTCCCTTCCCCCCCCCTCCTCCACACAAACACACACATTTAGCTTTTTTTTTTTCCTTAAGTCTATAACTTTCAGTGAGAAGTTATAAAATCAACAACAACAACAATAAAGTCATAAACCAGTTCAACCATAATTTACAAGTTGATATGTTTACACTGTATCGGTCTTCATTAAAATGTGAAATTAAGGATGTAAACACGTGCATCCACACAATAACACCAGCGACCTTGTTGCTGGTTGTTTAATTGTCCAATATTGTAATCATTTGCATGCATAAACAGGGTGGGGTCGGTAAGCCGTCAAGAAAGGAAGGGGGATGCTGGTGGTGTTACTGAAAAAAATAACACTTTTTTTTGTGGCTTGATTTTGGTCGCGTAGCTAAAAAATTAAATTATTCAAAAAGTCGCAGTAGTAGTAAGTAGGTGGGCCCAAGCACTGGTCTATATAAATAATAGATAGGCCTATTGCCTCCTTAATAAATTTATCAGGGCAAAGAGAGGCAGCGTTGGTCTTTAGTAAGATAGTGTAAGTTACCTAGCTGCCATTTTACTTCTCCTTCACTGATCAACATAAGCGAGTAATACAATTCAAACAAATTAGAACAAACATTTTATACGATAAAAATAACAAACAATCTAGTTCTACTTAGCGACTCTTTAAGATCTAGACTATACCCTTGTAGAAAGTTTTTGGTAAAAGGTTAGACATTTCTTCTAGATATCATTTCTTATAATTTAAATTTATAATTTAAGGTGTGAAGGGGAATTTTGACTTGTACGTTTTACAGACGTTCCTTCTATATAGAAATTTTCCGAAGCAGAAAGGTAGGCTACCACAATCCACATCTTGTATAGTGCAATACTGCATATAGTACAGGTAGGCCTATACCAAAAATGGTCCCCACATTAAATTACGACCAAATTCTCACAAAAAATGTTTAATTTGCAAAACAAATATTACAAAAAATACAGCAACAACAAAATAAATAATCCCCCCCCCCCAAAAAAAAAACACAAAAAAACAACAACAACAACAAACAATAACAAACTAAGCCATTTGTTTCCTTTTTAGTGTAGTTTAATTGTACAAATAAGTACCGGTAGGCCTATTTTATTGTTAGCTTTGTTTACATTCTTATTTACTTATATAAGGGGGGTGGGGGCACCACAATGTTTTTAGTGCCAATAAGGGCCTCTATTCGGTCCTGTTTACTATGTAAAGACCTTTATAAATATAGGCTAAAATATGCAAATATTAGACTGCTTCATACTTAACAACGTTCACGTAGCCGACTAAGCTTATACAGTTTTATACAAATGCAAAAAAGAAAACAGAAAGAAGAAAAGAAAACACAGGCCCTTTGAGAAAGTCACATTTTTTAAAGTTTAGGTTTTGAGATGGGGGGGGGGGGGCTTATTAATTTCATATTTTTTCATTTTATCTCTATGCTAGCTAATTTCCGCTTTGCCCGGGGCAAAAATTACATTAACTAAATTTTTTTTTTTACTGTAAACATTAAGGAAAGTAATTTAAAATAAATATCGTAATCGGGTTAAAAATAGGTAGGCTATGTCTTTTAATTTAACAAAAAGTTAAGACAATTCCTTTTTGAGAATCGAACACCCGTCTCCCGCATGTCTAAAATATAATTAACCTAGGTCTATTAGATTTTACTTTCTGTAAACATTTTAGGAAAACTTTACAAAAATTGCAATTAAGTTAATCTAAATTGCCCGGCATTGCTCGGGGAAAGATTACATTGGCCTAGGCCCTAGGCTAAGCTTATAGCTACAGATAAAAAAAATATAAACTACAATGAACAGAAAGCTTTAATAATTTTAAAAATATAATTATTATTTATTTACTGAAAACATTTAAGAAAGTAAGTTAAAATAAATATTGTATTCGGGTAAAAAAAAGCATTTCATTTTATTTATATTAAAAAGTTAGCACAATCCATGCATGAGAATCAAACGCCCGTCTCCAGCTTAGCCTACATCTAAAATATAATTATTAGATTTTACTTACTGAAAACATTTTATGAAAACTGAAATTCTTTACAATCTTTGAAAATAAGTAATATTAATGGAAATATAAAAAAAATATAAAAAGAAAAACAATATCAATGAGGAATCGAACCCAAGTCGCCCGCCCAGGATACGCTAACCACTCAGCTAGGGAGGACACATGCCGGAAGCGAGATAGAAAAAATAAAATATGGCACAATAAGGTCACGGGCCTTTATATTAATCAATGGGGCTAGGAATCCTCACAGACAGTCTACATTATATATATATAGAGAGATCTCTTTCGCTAAGGCCTAGCCGGGCCTAGCCCTACTGATAATTATCAACTGCTCTAAACTACTTTGAGATAATTTATGTAGTAAAATAATTATTGTCTATCTGAACAGAATTAGACCCTGGTAAGAGTAATGAAAAAGGTATCCAAAACTGTCACTTAAAAAAAAAAAAGAAAAGAAAAAGCTGCAGACTTTTTTTTAAGACCTACAAAGAAAAAGAAACAAAAAAAAACGCACACATGTAATGAAAGAGTAAAAACGTCAAAAAGTTTAAACCTTCCCATAAATGTCTTGTCATAAAAATGCTAAATTTAACTATAAACTGGGACGGAAGAGGCTAATCTCAATATTTAAACCAACAGGTTGCTTTTACAAGATATTAAAATATAATAAAAATTACGCATTTTTATTTTCAACCTGTTTAAGTGTATTGTTTTTGTTTACAAAATAGACTCCTGGGGGGATGGGGGGTGAGAATTTTGAAAAACGAATGACATAAGACAGAGCTTATCAAACTGGTCTTTTAGCTAGTCCGCTTATTTATGATATAGGCCTAATGCAGAAAAAAACCTCTACGTTTTTAAACAAAATTTTATATATATATATATTTTTTAAACCCATCCTATTTAAATACACATGCATACACGCAGAAAATGACGAGGGCGCTTTATAGAAGTAAAATGGGTTTACAGCTGGTGAAAAGTTGGCAAGCTCTTTCTCAAGACAAGACAGCACACGCGGTGTTGTCCTATATTTATCTTCATTATAAAAAAAAACAACCTATCCCTTGCTGCAACATAAATAAATGAAAAGTTTAATATGAAGCAAGCCTCTGCATATCCTGACACTGACAAGAGAACACCTATTAAAGGTAATATGTTTAGAACACAAAGTGTCAATTACACCACGATAGGCCAATGCTGGGGAGGGATAGTTAGACAGTTTGATAGACAAGTGGATAGACAGAAAGAAGGAAGAGGGAGAAAGCAAGTGAGATAAATAGGCCTATAGTCATTTGGGTGTCGTTTCTTCCTGCGAATATTATATGTTGCAAAGGATAGCTCACGATTTCCAGTCTATTTAAATATTAATGATTATTTCACATGTTAAACATGTAATAAATTTAGGATAGACAAGTGATGGACAGAAAAACGGAAGAAAGAAAGGAAGTGATAGAGGTCAATAGATTTAAATATAAAGAGATGAGTTGTGTTTTTTTCCTTTTTATATATTGCAAAAAAAAAACCAAAAAAACAAAAAACTAATTGACACGCGCAATAGTGTTCAAACTATCGAATATGAAACATTTTTAGAAGACTTCAAATGTTAATATATGATAAAGACTTCATAACCGACTCACTCGTAATCGCGAAATGGCGCCGTATGGCGTATGGCACTTTTTCAGGCATGTACCAGGCGTATCCGTCTCCTCTGTATATTTCTGGGTATTTCTGAGTTTCTAAGCTTGCAATACGATGTGTCCCTAATAACTTTCATTATGATAAATCATCTATCTATTGATCTCTCGCCCCCCCCCTCTCTCTCTCTCTCTCTCTCTCTCTCTCTCTCTCTATGTGTCTGTCTCTCTCTATATCTCAATATATAGACCTATAGATCGTGGAACTTCTAAGTTTTCAGTTATTGGTGCTGATTTATAGCTATTATTATTAACATTTTATTTCCCTCTATCTGTTTTAAAGTCACAAATCTATTGGTGAAAAGGACCAGATATGCAACACAAATAATTTATGTTTATTTTTATTAATCCCTAAATTGCATGAATTTAGGTTTCAAGTTCAAAAAATTTTTCATTGTATTTTTTTGTTCTTCTAATGGATAATGATGGTGAATATTTATCAAACTCTTTGAAATTTTCATTGCATCAACACATATTGCTTTTTTTAAAACAAATGTATACATTTAATCTGTTTCGCTATTTGGAAAGATTACAAAAGCATTCCTAGATTCACTATGTTGAATTCTCTATATTTAGTAGATGACACATGTATTTTTTTTTTTCAAAAATCTTTCCAGTGTCAGTGAAGGCTTTGTATCAGAAGTATAAGATCAAACAAATTTTCATGTCCGTGCCATCTATGACGAAAGGTACACCGGAAATTCCCGCTAAGAAAATCCATCTTGGTGAATGGAAGTGGGATATGAAAGTAAGACGTTTTATATTTATTAATTTTTTTTTACGTAATAATATATTATTATATCTTATAAAGACTGCAAAATATACCAAAAACTATAATTGACTACATAAGCCTAACCATGGGAAGAGGGGGGGGGGCAATTTGCATAAAAAATAAGAATTGTTGTGAGGCGAACCTAAATAACAAATAATAAAAATTGTACTTTGCGAGGGGCGGGGGTGGGATAAAACAAAATTAAATGAAATGAATCAATGGGCCGTATTGCTGCTGAGAGTTAACACCCTTGCCCCTTATACAAGTCAATCTTTTATGACTGACTATAAATTACAATTCAGTCATAAAAGATTGACTTGTATAAGGGGCAAGGGTGTTAACTTTCAGCAGCAATACGGCCCATTGCAATGTTTATTTTGACATTATTAGTGAAGACACATAGGCCTATATTGGAATAAGCAGGTTGTGCAGTCTCGGGATGCATGGGTCTCCAAAAGCGAGAACTGACTTAAATCTCTGCATGGTTAAAGCAATTAATATTCTTACTAATTACTTGACACACTGGCGTAGCTAGGGAACATGCAGCCTGGGGAGGGTAATCGAAATTGACGCCTTTTAAGAAATGTTAATTTTCATTTATTAGTACGCTAACGTTCTTTATTGTTGAACAAAAATGCCATTATGTCGTCTATCCTAACTTGGGCGACGGAAGGCAGTCGACCCCCTTCTAGTTTTGCTGCTGACCGGACCTTTTCTCAGGTTAATTTCCATTTATGTTTATTGTTGTTATTTTACCAGGTACTGCAGCGCGCTTGTGTCTTTATATTGAAATTATTTTAATGAAATTTAATCTCGACGAAAACGAAATAGATCTATCATTTTTTAGTGTTTACATTTTCTCAACAAAAACGATTATTTTGTTGTTGTTTTCTTTTAGCATAGACTATAATATACATGGACCGCTTGCTTTAGTATTTCTGCTATATGATGACTTGAAACACTGATTTTCGGAATTTCCGATAATAAATAAAGTAATTGCTATACAGGAAATAAAGTTATTGATATACAAGTTCCGTTTTATTTAATCGCTATGATTTTCTCAATGAAAAATAAAAATCGAAAGTTGTACAGTGCGGAAACATTTATAGATCAGTGTTGTGTGCGCACAGAAAAAGAACATAAGCTCTAAAAAAAGAGCAGGCGGTCCATCTTATTATAGTCAATGATAATAGGATTAATAGGCTACAAATATTCATTTAAAGTCGAAAAACATGCGACTTAATAAAACGGAACATGTATGACAATTACTTTATTTAGAATCAGGAATTGCAAAAAAAGATGATAATAGCATAAAAAAACTAAAGCAAGCGGTCCATGTATATTATAGTCTATGGTTTTAGCTTTGAAATACTTTTTAAATAATTATCAGTCGTCCTATTGACACGTCTTAATGAGGCTTGACCTTTTCAAACAGAAGACACAATAAACTTCCGGTTCCATTTCCGTAAACAAAAAACATGTTTTTGTTTGTTTTTGACAATTGATTTCAACCTCTACGGCCATTTCTAGTATTTTAGAAATATACTAAGGCTACAAGATTAGTTATGAGGAATCCGTTTTTAAAATCAAAAGTGAGTAGGCGATAATTAATACTCAAAGTGTTAGTCGCGTTAAATTAAATTTAGTTATGTTTCTAAAATAAATTAATCAAGAGTTGCATTTCTTTGTTATTAAAAAACACAATGCGTAGATTCATAAAAACAAAAAAGAAAATTCTTTTGCATCAAGCAATAAGTTTGAGATTATAAAGAGGTGATTCTTCACGTCTGACATTCACAATCCATCGTTTTCTTTTGGAAATGAAATAAAATTTAATCCCTTACTACTTTTCGTACAACCAGTAACGCAGCACACAGATATGTTTTGAAGCAAATGAACGAATGAGACCGGAAATGTTGCACACGTTCAAACTTTATGCATTCATAATACTTAAAACTCTGTCACGATAAATGAATCTCTGCTAAGTAAGATTCTTTATTTATAAATGGAATATTTACGCAGTTGGAGCAAAGTAGCCCCATTTAATATTATTAGAACCCTCTGGACATGAAATTACTTTTCTTTAGTCACGATTACACTAATTATACAAAGGTGCAGGGGTTATAGGTCGAAATGACTCAGACAACTAAGCACGCGCTATATCATGTTCACTATCACGGTCATTTTTTTTTTTAATGAATACACAGTACATTTAAAGAAAACAGCGATAGAATGAAGTCTTGAAAGTCGAAGCGCGAAGTTGCGAGCGACAGCTATAGTTTAATTTTCATTATGATACAATTAAAAAAACAACCAACAACAACAAAACAAATGCAACGTATAGACTAGAGGCGTACAGCATTTTTCGTCATTTAGTCTTATAAGGTTCTGGGTTCGAATCCTGGTGAAGGCTAAGATTTGTTTCGGGACTGGAGAAGATACCACCCAGCTCTGATAGACATGTGACATTAGTTGGGGTAAAGTAAAGGCGGCTGGGCACTGTTGTTGTTGGCCACACAATCCCCTAGTATGCCGTGGCCACAGAAACTGGTGGACGCTGCTCCACAGGCCCTATGGACTAGTTTGGTCCGACGGGTTCTTGACTTTCTTCAGACTGAAAATGTATTTACATTATAAATACAATGAATTAAAAAAAAACAACTGGAATTAAAAGCTCTGTGGGCCACAGTAAAAGGCCCTGGCATGTCCTGTTGTGGCCCATCTGTTGCACACCCCTGGTATAAATTAGAAGGTTTTGATATCCTTGATGCCATTTTGATGTTGTTGTTTTCTCTCTCTCTCTCTCTCTCTTTCTCTAGGGCGGAGTCATTCCTATTGACTGTTCCAACACTGTGGGTGGATTCGGTGGAGCAGCCAATGCAGTCAGGAGCCTGTGGTGGTACAAGGATGGCTTCTTCAACGTGACCGGCGAGTGGGACCCGGTGAACACAATTTATAATGCGTACAACATCGACATGATACAGTTTGAGTACGTTTATCTTATTATCTTATAACTTTACAGACGAGCATTCTACGAAACCGATTATTGCGCTCTGTGCATGCCCAATTGTTACAAAAAACAAAACCAAAAAAAACTAAAGGCACGTCTTTCTCACATAATTCTTTATTTTTGAAACATAAATTCATAAATGGATATTGATCTAAAATTTCTCTCTAAAATGATTTGCTAAAATTGTACTCAATCACGATATCCACTAGACCTAGTCACAGAATACGAATTAAACTAACATTTAAATTTATAATAAATTGTATCTTATGTCTAATGCTCACATATTTTTTTCAGAGTGTACGTTTCTCCAGACGAAGAAGATGCCACCCCACCACTTCCGGTTGGTGTAGCGGGCCCCGCCCCTCAAGCCATTCGTTGGGTGAAATTAATTTCAGATAAATTTATTAACTTGGATTACATCGATCTACACAGATGTAAGTTGGCGCCATTTACTGTAGATGATATTTAAAGTTTGATATGCAGTACTGGGTACTTTGTGGTTAGGTCTACTTTGTAGCATGGGTGACCTCACACATTTTCCAGGGGTAGGTATAGGCCTAACTACCGTATGACTAGATTTCACTAGATCTATAGGCCTACCGTATGACTAGGTTTCACTAGATCTATAAGCCTACCATATGACTAGATTTCACTAGATCTATAGGCCTACCGTATGACTAGATTTCACTAGATCTATAGGCCTACCGTATGACTAGATCTCACTAGATTTATAGGCCTACCGTATGACCGGTATGATCTCTGAAAAGAAAACTCTAGTTTTGAGGAAGGAGTGCTGATAATATTTTATAAGACTTACATAGTTTAAAAAATATTGAGTCTAGATGTAATAGAATATTCCTCTGGGGGACAAACATGTGAACGAAATAATAGTATTTATTTTTGTACTTTTTTTGTTTAAACGACACGATGCGAAACTTTGCGAAATCAAAATTTAACTTCCATGAAAATGTGACCATTTTATTATTAGTTTTGCAGCACAGTGTAAAAAAATGACTGTTTTATACTTTCACAGAAGTTCCTTCTAGATTCTAGATAGAAGATTATTACGTCCACTAGGGCCAAAACTCCCGCAGGGCGGCAGGATAGTGCCCGCGACGTGTCGTTTGACAGTCCGGTCCAAATTAAATCTGAATCATAAAAAAAAAACAAAAAAAAAACACACCAAGCACATACCGGAAAAGTGTTTTAAAAGTTTAAATTTGAGATTATACTTACGACTTACAATATATATATATATATATATATATTTTATTAAATCTCAATATGTGATCCAAACTCACAAATCAACATTTGTGCATCTAGCTTATAAATGTCTTGTAGACCTGGCAATGTAGCTTCTAGAGAGTTGTGAAAGTGTGTTGAATGTAGCCAATGTAGGTGTAGGCGAAAGTGTGTTGTATGTAGGTGTAGGCCTATGCAACTGGGTTAAGTTTGAACCTGTTGATACTGTCCTCTAAACTTGAATAAGGCCTACTTCATTTTTATTACTTTTTTGTGTATAGATACATAATGTCACTTTTCAACAAGTACATTTTAAAATTAGTTTCATCCACTATTTACATCAGTGTTTTTCAACCTGGTGGTATATTATATAGGCCTACGTAAATCTACCGCTAGGTGGTGCCTCGTCAGCTAATGCCATCACAGTTAGTCAAATTGAAAGCTTTACCATTATTCTATTCTTCTCAGCTTTAATTTAGATGCGTTAACAAGACAATGAGATTATAATACAAATTCATCCTCCCTCCTCCATCCCCTCCCCCACAAAAAACATACCGAATTCCCCCCTCCCCGGGAACGCCTATGTTAATGTTATAGTCCGTGGTTGTTTTTGTCCATAGATCTACGAGTACACCCACACGCTCAATGGGTTTTGAGTGGTATCGGAGGAAGCTGAAAACATTCTTGTGGAAATAAATAGTCAAAAGGTGCTGAATTTTGAGTTCCAGTCTTAATCCATAATATACTTAGCCTGTAGTTCATCTATTAATGGTTGGGATGGATGGTGTTTACGGTTTTAACATATTCCTTTTTTTTTAATAAACATGTGTAAGGAACTACATTTTTAACTTCTTTTCATCCCACCAACATAATAATATCAACAGGACAATAATTATCATGGTATTAACATTCATGTTTTGTTTGTTTCATGGATTGTCTTGGAATTTCTGATTTTGTTGGTTTGGTGACGTGCTAATAAATTGTAACAGTCTAATTTGCTAAAGAAAATTACAAAACTAGTTTGGGCAACTGTTTTCCTATTGTTTGACCTTTATTAAGAATATAAACCCCACGTAATTTTTACATTGCCTACTTACAAAATGACGTTATACTAAGTTATACAGAACTAGATCTATCCTTATCGTTTACGCGTTAAAACCTGCTTTTGTTTTGCTTTAATACCATCTGTGTACATTATGGTTTTCTTTATATGTTTTATTTAAGCAACTAACACGGTAACATTAATTACACTCTATTATCTAGACTTAATGTTATCGAGCTAATTAATAGTAAGCAACTAAGATTAATGTTAATAACCAAGTATTGAAAAAAAATGAGCAAAATCTACTTCAAAATCTGGTCATGACCAATATTAAGGGCACTGAGCTATAATATATGGAGTACTCAAAGAAAGTAAATTGTAGGAGAAAATGGGGACTTTTAAATATAGATAAGTGCACTGTATGGCACTGAGCTATATATACAATATATATATTATCCAATTTCAATGACGCAAAAAAAAAAATTACAAACAGTTGTTTTTTTCATTTTTGGTACTTCCATGTATATATAGCTCAGTGCCATACAGTGCACCTATCTATATTTAAAAGTCCGCATTTTCTCCCATTTTTTCTTCTCCATTTTAAATGCTTGAGCACTCCATGTATATAAAGCTCAGTGGGCATAACTATAGGCTATTATATTTATGTTGTATTTTTTATTTCGTTTTTTTTTAGGGCTTAGATCTGTGTATGGTCCATACATCCCGCATCTTCAAAATAATTTGAAAATTCCTGACGGAGAGATATAGCTATACAGTAACGCGTAACAGAAATTGGGTCAGGGAGTTTATTTTTATACTGCTAGTTCTGATGATTTCGAATTATTTTTATAGTGAGTTATTGTATTTATCAAATGTTTATACTATAAACGATCACAACACTTGTAATAAAACTTTTTTGTCAGCGACTCATTCAAATAAATCAATCAATAAACTAATGGAGAATATAGTTATATTTTTATTTAGAAGTTTCTACTGCTATTGGTGTTAATAGATAGTAGTGATAATAATATTTGTATAGCGCTGCCAACAAACATTATAATGTAAGCTGACAGCGCATTTAACATAAAACTAAGGACACGGATATAATCTCTAGGCTAGGAATAAAACTAATTGATGATTTAAAACTTTACAAACATTGGACAAATCAACTAAATGAATGATTAACCTACCTAATTACATAAGTAAGACAGTAGTGGTCTAAAGCAGGGGTCGGCAACCTTTTGCTAACACTTTGCCAAATTAGGATTTCTAAATAATTCAGCGTGCCAACAGCCTAATAAAAATGAAACGTTACAAAGTTTTATATAACACACAAAATTAACGTGTTTGTGATTATCATCCTCTTTATTTGCATTTATATTAAATACAATATTTCATTTTTAAACATTCACATTAAAATATGTATGGTAATTATTGTTTTAACATTATCATTTGTTAGTCAAGCTTAGGATCTAACACCTGCTAATGTTAATTTTAATTACCGTATATCTCAGTATAACTGAGGATCTCCTTTATGTTTTTTTTCCAAAAATGTTTATTCATGAAAAATTGCATTTACATTGCCAAAATTATTATTTTACACAGAGAAAAAAAGGATAGGAGACATTTATTGCATTTTTACAATTCCAAAGAGATAGAAGACAGCAGAGAATATTTAAATACTTAGTTTACATGCACAATCTCATATATTTTTACACGAAGAAAAGGAAAAAAAAAGAACAGTTCCTTTTTTTTTTAATAATGAGTATGCGATTATCATCCCTTTTATTAGTATTTATTATACCGAATACAAAATTATATTACCAAACTTTTACATTTATGGTAACTATTTTGTAAAGGTTATCATGTAGTTGTCAAGATAAAGATCTAAAACTGCTAATATAGATTTTGTTCTCAGTTTTTTTTTACTCATTTAGATCTATGCTTACAGTACCTTTAAACGGGGTAGATACGTAGTAATCAAACCAACTAGGCAGTTAGTGTAATGTTTGAAAATATAGGCCTACGTATAATTTCTTTGTTCATATAATATGTATATAATTTTCAAACACTTTCTATAGTTTGACCATTTCAAAGTTAGAAATTGTAAGCAATTTATTCTATAATGAAAAAAGAAATATTAGCTCTGATAAAACGTGTTAATTATCTCCCTTTAATTAAAACAACTTTTCCAAATTTGATTCTTAAGTGATTGCAAAAACTGACTAATTATTATCTCTTATATAATCCAACATTCTGGTATTCATTACAATATTTAATTATTAGAGTATTAAAATAATTTTCGTTAAACAGTTGTAAATAAAAATCCTGCATTAATTTTTTGTCCATTTAAGGAGTCTATATTTTAAACATTAACAATTACAAAATTTACATAATATAGTGTTATTAAATAATAAATAAGTCTCTTATATAATTAACAATACCAATAAATTTCTTTTAGAATTACTTATAATTATGTTTAATTAAAGAAGATGTGCATAAAAATTCTTTGAAATGTAGGCTAATTAGTCTATTAATATAAGAGCGGTCAATTGTAAGTGACCTCCTTGTATGCTTAAAACAGCTTTCGTGTGTGATGAAATCTGTTGACAAGAGTAAGTTGAACCAAAAGCTGAAAGTAAAGTGACTGCCTAGCTGTTGAGAAAATGGGCAAATTTGGATGCCCATTTTTTAATGTTTAAAATTCAACCTGCTGCATTTAAAATCGCCAATATTCCTCCACTTAATAAAAGATCTACATCTAAGAAGGTTGTAGTAATATTAAACCTGTTAGGCTTGATGTGGTATGAAAAAAAATGAGTCCATCAATTTGAAAGTCTTGCCTTTGATAAGAAAATTCCGCTTTAAGTGCTTCGATGTACTTCTAAAAAAGCCCAACTTTCTATCTTAATATATGCCTTACTATCAGTTAATGTTTTGAAATTGATTTCACAGCAAGATATATCCAGTTTCAATGCAAATCCATTCCAGTGGTGCTTGTAAATGTGTTCAACTCATCGAAATTAAATGTGTCGCTATGTCATTCAGGAAAATTGGCTTCAACAGTCAGTTTTCCTATTTTTAAACTGGAAAATGTTGTTGTTTTTTTAATCAATAAACAACCCCTCTTGGAGGTCTTTCGCGTGCCATTGAAAATAGCTCTACGTGCCACGTTTGGCACGCGTGCCTTAGGTTGCCGACCCCTTGTCTAAAGCATATTATCTAAGATAAATATTGAAATAATGACTTTTTAAGTTCTTTTTTAAAGTAACAGCAGAGCTTGCTCGCCTAAGTTGAATGAGAAATTGATTCCACACCTTCAGACCGGATATTAAGAAGACTCTAAGGCCAAAGCAACGGTCGTCAGAGAGAAATGGGGCACTTCCAGAAGCGAGGAGTCGGCAGAACGGAGTGTTATTTGTGGAACATAGATCTATAGTTTAACTAGTTCCTTGAGATGGGATGGCATCTCGTTGTTATAAAGGTACTGATTGCAAAGTAGCTACATTTTATATTCAATTCTGGCTTTCACAGGGAGCCAATGGAGCTGAACTGTCACAGATAGACTATGATTTTTAAACGAAGTTCAAATTTGGTTTTATTGTAGGCCTACATAACTTACTTACTTAGGCCTACTTACTTATATCCTCACGCGCCATTCGGCGCATCGGGCAATGAGAGTTCTCCAGTGAGCTCTGTCCGTAGCAGCTGCTGTAACGGCATTGTTGTACGCCATGTTGTTGTAGGTCGTCCCTGCCCGCGTCGTCCGTTGGGCGGTCGCCATCTGGTTGCCGTGCAGGGTAGCCAATGATCAGGCTGGTGGATTATGTGGCCGGCAAATTTGATGCGACGTTCCGTGAATGACGTCGATAGTGGGTGCGTTTTCGTAACCTAAATATGCCTTATTTTCATGCCCTACTTAATCAGGAAAAATAAAAGTCATTGTCGCTTTAAAATAGATCTAAATTTAAGTTGTCTTTTAGTACAAAATAATCATTTCAACGAGCAAGAGCCCCATCCATTGCACGTGACATAGGGCCTACTCATCCTATTAAGATATCCATTCGGATGATTACTTTTAAATAATTAGGATTTTGCATATGGGGACGTCCATTAATTACGTCAACAAAATAGGGGGGAGGGGGGTCTAAAAAAGTTTGACAATTGTTGACATGGGGGAGGGGGGGAGGTGAAGAAAAGTTGACATCAACAATGTTACTTTTTATGAAATAAGTAATAATACAAATGTATTACAAAATTCTACATTTGCCCTGTTCAACTTACAGAGATAACATGTAAAAATATGGTTTTACGTTAATACAAATATATCAATTATGGAAACTAAGCTTACAGTTGACATGTCCTTTTTGTGTTTATCTTGTAAGTTTGTATATCTATATCTATTGGTGAAAAGTAATGCAATTATTAGCAAGGCAGTGTGAACGACCAAAATTGTAGCGCCTTGGCTGTCTAGCTTAGGGTTGGACCTTGTGTTTTAATTGGATAGTGTCGCTTTAATTAAACCCGCAATCAGTATATTTTATTACAAGAGCTGCCACTAAGTTTAAGTGTATATTGGTAAACTGAGCAAGAAACTGTTTTGTTAAAAATAACATATAAATTCACTCTAGGCTGATGGGCAGCTTGCATTAGGTTGGGCAACTTTAAAGCTCATGCAATAGTCTTAAAAAAAAGGATAATTCTTTTATTGTACAAATCATCACCTGTTTATCAATTATATTCTTAACATGTTAATACTATTTTTAAAAATGTATTTGTCTTAATGCCTACAAAACAAAATAGTAAAAAAGTCGGACATTAGATTTTGCCTGCCGGACGGAGGACAAGAGTCTAAAATGGAGGACATGTCCTAGTTTTACCGGACGTCTGGCAACCCTTGTCTAGCGAGATATGGTGGCTGGAATAACAAAGGAACACAAACACACCAACAAACTGTCTGCAGAGTACGTTCAGAAACCCAGTTTTTTGCCGCTCAGTACATCTAGGCACCAGAGACTGGCGTTCGTTATGTAAGCCATGTAAGCGATGGCTGGGTTTGACAATAGAACTAAAAACAACAATAGGCCCTCTCTGAGACTATAAGTAATGTTTGCACAACATTGAATGACGTGTATTGTAATTTGTATTGTAAAAACATGGTTATTTTAAAATATTTCTTCAGAAAAATAATTCGTGGCCCACCACATGAAGTACGAAATACTTAGCCTACCTTATTTCCTTTTAACATCCCTAATTCCTATATTTAGACATATAGATTTGCTGACTACGTTATAATAGATGAAACATTAAAATTAGGTCGATTAGGATACACAGTTCTATTTAGTAATTTTTACATTTTAATTTCTAATTTTCTGTAAAAATTGTATGATATAAAAATGTATTAGTATCAGTGTCGTTGCCATTATTGCAAGGTGTGGGTGGCAAATAGTGCAAGGTAGGAGAGGTAGGGAACAGGGAGGGCAACTTCAGTGTGTATAATGTATGTGTGTGTGTGGGGGGGGGGGACAATAATGCAAGAAGGAATAGTGAACATAATATGGTTAAAATAGAAGGCTATAATTAACGACTGGTGCATATTTTCCCCCTAAACTATTTAACAATTAACATTGTACCAAAAGCTCATTAGTTAAACGTAAAATTAGAAATGATGAAATATTTATATGAAAAGAACAAGAGTAACCAAAATGAAAGGAAATATTGTTAAAATCCTCGGATTTGAAAAAAATGTGGGAGGGGCGAGTGAGGGGAATAAAAACCATGTTACACCCCCTTTGTGGCTTCGCATACGACAATTATTTTCAATTTGAAATCTTTTAAACAAGTTTTAAAAAGTATTACAATTAGCCTAAGTAAATTAGGCTACATATAATATAAACCTTTCCGTTTCAAATCTACTTTAAACATAAAAGCAAGCGTCTAAAATTGTGTTATTTGTTTTGAGGGGGAGGGGGTTAACAAATTGTTGACGTAATTATATAGGGGGGTCTCTGAAAGTTTGACAGTTGTTGACAAGGGGGAGGGGGGGAGGTAAAAATCGTCAAAAAATTGTTGACGTAATTAATGGACGACCCCTATGCGTCGCCATGGGCGTAACTGGTGGGTCAAGTGGAGACTAATGTCTTACACTCTTCAAGAAAACCCCACTTCGTCCAACAATTTGTACTATCAATGACTATCAATGCCGGCACAAGGTGACGTCAGAAAGGGCAGTTGTTTGGGGCGCCATCAAAGGTCTTTTCAATAATAATAGTTAACAGATTCAATATCTCAAATGGGATCCTAGCGAAAAAGTTAGAATTCGATACATCTCTTGCTCAATAGCTCACAAAAGGGACACGGTTGTTATCGAGGATCGCGATCTTAATGATGTAGTTTGCCCATTGAGAAATGTGTCCAGAGCGCAACCAGTCAATTATAGTATAGGCCCTACTATGTGGAAGATCTAGCATATTATATTTATAATGTCATCGTTTGTAGTTTTCCTCGGGAGGGGAGGGGGTGGAGGCAACATCTATATACATAAATTAAGGGCAAGGTGTCAGGCCACAAGGTTGTGAAAATATAAACATGGCCTATCCCCCACACATTAGGAGGCTCATTGTGAAAATATTAAGGGCAAGGCTGGCCACCGTGATGAACACAGGCTCACAGTTGAATCTACCTGTCACTTTGATTTGCGATGACACGTGATTTGCGTTGCCTTTACAAGTTCCTAGACCACCGAGTAAGCACTCTGGCCCAACAATAGCTGACTCTCTTCAAATGATGGATTGAAGACATCAAAGTTCAAGTTTTGGATTTACATCTTTACAAATATAAATAGAGGCAAAAAAAAAAAAAACCATCTACGCACAATATTGGCCTATCGTTAGAATTTTAGACTTTATTTAAATTAAAAGTTGCATATTTTAATTTTACAAGAGGGTTCATTTATTTTCTCTTCAATTTTGAAATGCAACTACCAGAGTTCTCAGAATGCTATAGCATAGCCTAAATATAATAGGCTTAGATCTATAGTATAGGCCAGTATAGGGATTATAATATAGGTCTAGTCCAAATAGCCAAACCGCAAAAGACTGCGTGGTAAAAAAAATGACTGATTTTCTTTTGAGAAAAAGAAGTGAAAAAGCTTATAGGCGTACCTAGGCCAATGCGTACTATGTAAACTTGCTTAATTAGCCATTTCATGTTTGACATCTAATAAAAATGTCTATTTTTTTTTAATTCATTCATTTAAAAACAAATAATTATGAATCAGAAAAATCAACAACTTATATTTTAAAACCCTACTCAAAATGCAAGACTAGACTCAAAACCTCAGATAACAGGCGTAGATCAAGAAAATCTTCTTATGGAACCGAGCTTCTGTTAGACATAAGAAAAGATAGAACGATTTTTAAAACTGATCTATAAAATTATGGGTTTGATTTTTTAACAAAATTTAGTTGTTGTTTTTTTTAGAGGGTCAAGTAAAACTACGACTGGTAATAAAAAATACGACTGGTTATAAAAAAAACAACCTTGAGAAAGTAAATGACACGACTGGGATATGGGCGGAGCTGAATTAATATTAAGCCTGGCAATTAAGCAAAATAAGCACGTGCTTAAAGTATCAAGCGAGAGGGTCACCATAGCCATTTTCCTTGTCAGGAATTTACCTTGCTTCATCACATCTCTAGTCCAATATGCGCGGGATTTTCGGACTTCAAGGGAAGGTCGTGCCACGGAATTTTCCAAAATTCCTGGCCCATAGGGTGCAATTGACATAGGCCCTACTACAAATTTCAATAATAATTAACCTACAACTGAATCTGGATCCGCAAAAAAAAAAGGGTAACAGACTAAATTACAAAAAAAAAATCTTTTTTGTAAGTGCTTAGTTGTCCTTGATCCGGCCATCCCAGCGGGCACACCACGTGGTATCGACTGGGAAAAAACATAATTAACATAATTCTTAAAGTTCTAAATCTTTTTTTTAGCCAAATTAAAAAAAAACACTAGTCTAAAGCTACCAAATATTTCATTAACAAAATAACATAGGCCACTAGAAATGTATGAGAATTATTATGCGTCATAAATCATAACATGACCTTATGTGTGCTTGTTTAAATAGCAGCTACTTGAAGAAATAAAATCTTGTTTTTGTTTGCTCCAGTTAAAAGAAACTTTTGTGTTTTAAATTTGTCAAGCCACTCCATCTCGTCATAATTCATAACAATTATTTTGTTGGATCCCCCCCCCCCCCCACCCCAATTCACGTTGTCATATTACAAACGAATGGAGGGCGAGGTTTAACTAAAAAAGAGTCACATATTTACGCGTGTTTGTTCTGTGCATTGTGGGATTTGAGGTTAAAGGTCATCCTTTTGCCTTGTTGTGTTGCTAATGTTATACATTTTATTCGCAAATAACTGTAGGGTATAGTACATGCATTGTACTTTCCAACAAAAAAAAAAAAAAAAAAAATCTCCGCAGTAGCTAACTAGAAGGGTTGGGAGAGGGGAAAGGGGGCTGCAACAGGCAACATTTTGGGTGGGCGCTAAAATGTCATAGCAAGAATAAAAAACCTTTAAAAACAAACTTTTTAGTATATATGCACTTATACCATCCAAATATCTTGCTCTTAGTCACCCACAAAAACAACAACACGAAAATACTTTAAAAAATCATCAATTTTATTTTAAAAGTGCACTAAAAAGTTAAAAATAAAATTGTATGATCGATGTTTGAACACTTTTAAATTCAGTGCAAGAGAAAATAATATCATGGGCGCAAAGTCATGATATTTATAATTAGCTCTATTGGTGGTGCAGTCCCTACACTTTTAATATATTTTTTTATTGGTTATGGTTGCAACTTGTTTAATGTGGCGGTTAATGCAAGATTGAATGGTTTGCGGAATTCTACTGTAAAGGCCTATTTTATCTGAGAACAGGAATGTCCAGCTGAACAGTGAGCTTGTGTGACCATTGCTGTTAAGAAATTTAAATAAATAGGCCTACAATTAGGCCAAGACTATTTTTTTTTAAGGATTTTGGAACAAAAGGGTTGTAAGAGAAAACTTTCAATTTTACTGGTCTAGTTTTCTTTAATTTTGAAGAATACAAATTTATTCTGTGGTGTATTATTTGAAGTATATATAACTTGTCTGTGTGTGTGTATGGGGGGGGGGGGGGTAAGGCCTACAGAGTTTTAAAAAGTATTAGCAACAACTAAATGCTTTAATCTGGCCCTGCCTTTCTGCCACCCCACAAGTGCAAAACTAGCTCGAAGAGTTGCAGAGGCGTATCGTGAGGAAGCGGGTAGGCTATATATATGTCCTAGGGCGCCAAAATGGAGTAGGCCTATTTACATTCAGAAGAGTTTGATTGAACAGAGAGGGGTTGGGGCGCCAATAGTTTGTCCCCGGGCGCAAAATATCCTAGTAATCGCTTGGCACTGAAAGCACTATGGAGTTGGTTGCCTTGCGTTATCCCACTGGTTTAACTCCTGGGGACCGGTGGTTTTCACTCTTCGCAAAATTTGAGGCCTTTGGGTACAAACGATGCACGTAATCTAAACTTATACAATGTAATGGCACTAGTGAGGCTGTAGGTTTACAAACTATTACCATACTCAACAACCTCCTCTAACTAAAACAGACGGCAGGCTTGATACAAATTAGAGTTTGCAAGAGACTCGTGAACCCCAGTGAAGGGCTACTCGACTTTTCAACAGTTTATGAAGGTCTTGAAATTTGATTTGAAGTCTGCAAAAGGTGGTGTGACTACAATGTATTTTACAATGGTGGTCCAGTGGTAGCACATTCAGATTGTTAACTATTGGGTTTGAATCCAGCTAAAAAAAAACACCAAGATTTTGTTTTCCAAGTCTAGAGTCCCTGGATCGTCCTAGCTCTGGTGGCTCATTAGTTACAGTTAAGGTTAAGGAAGGTAAGCATTTCCCCTAGTATGCATGGCCATGAAATCTTGTGAGTGCTTCTTTAATTAAACTCTCCTGTGTAAAACTTTTATATGACCTGTAGGAAAAACTAAACACAACTCTCAAGTCAAGTAGGTCTTATAGCCCCCCCCCCCCCTCCCACCCCCGTCCAAAAACAAATGCATTTAATATAAAAGTTTGCCACAAATGAAATCTACTTTTAAACTTTAAAATACAATTTTTGAATGAACTGAAAATGCTGTGTTGCAATATTTCAGGAATTTTTAGTTTGTGAAAAAAAAAAAAAACTATGAACATGATGTTACATAAAAAAATAATTTTATTCTATTACAAGAATGAAACCAGCATCAACAATAAATAAAAGTTATTAATATGAACATAGCAGAATAATAATAAGTACCGTATATACTCGCGTATAAGTCGCACGGTGCATAAGTCGCACCCCTACTTTTTGTAGAAATTTTCTGAAAAAAAAGTGCCACTTATACGCGAGTATATTCGGTATATTTTTTAAACCATTTCACTCACAGCATTTATAAATATACAATTTTTGTCTACTATACAATGTAATTATTTTTCCCTATTGGACAAATACACTTTTCTGCTCATAACTATAAATACTGGATACCTTACACTTTCTAAATTCACTAGAAAATGTAGCCACATAGGCTTGTGTGAGATTACCAAGAGAATACAGAACAGGATGACTGTTTGAAGAAACATTGCGATTTAACAACAACAGGGACAGAAACTATCAATACATGGACATTGTTGCAGAGCAAAATGTTAACTCTGGGAGTGCAGGTGACAAAAGTCAGAGTCTCTTGTTGAGTTGTTGCGACACTGGACGCCAGAGTTTGTGTTGGCTAAACACCTTGAGGTCGGAGTTGATGACCTGAAGAATGTATAGGTCAGCTTTAAGATCACAAAGGTTTATTCAGAAATGATGAAAAACAGAAAAAGACTAAATTAAATACTATCATGTTAATGAAGAAACGATACGGCAGTATCACATTTCCTTATTTTCATTATTCATTTATTAATACTTTATTATTCAGTTATAATTTTATTCATTCATTCATAGGTTCATTACTCAGTTATAATCCAATTATAGTTTCAATATTCAATTACAATTTCATTAATCCGTTTTTAACCCTTCCCGACATACTTTTGGGCGATGTATACCTTCAGTCCGGGCCATTATTTTACTAATTATTCTCTACGGTTCAGACATTATTTCAGAATGGCTGAGACATTGATAGGGTTCCGAAATTATTTTTTTTACTTTTTTGGTGGTAAAAATTGATAATAAGAGTAAATTGCTAGAAACATAATAACTTACATTATTATAATAATCTAATACCTAAAAGAATTGTATTCATTTGTAATATTAATTCATAAGAAAAAGCTTCATCAACACGTACGTCGTACGTCCATAATAACGGAAGGTAATTCGGTAGCATCTATCAGTAATTGGTCGATTTTCATAATTTAAAAAGCGATATAAAATTAAACTAATCAGCTATTGAATAAATATTCTGCCCGAGACTATGGTGAAAGGTCAAATCCTTTATTTTGTTCTTTAGTTAGACACCCATCATTGAGTGAAATATACGTGACTGGGTTCCAGGAGATTTCGTATTTTGATGACAATCTACGCGTCTGGGTCTGAGAAAAAGAAGTAGGTCGATGAATATATATGTGACCGGGACTGTAAGGGTTAATACTTCATTATTTAGCTGTTATTTCATTCATTCAGTTATTCATATTTCATAATTAGGATGAAATAAACTTTTTTTGAGATGAAGCGCTTGTCAATTCTACCAAAAGTGCAACTGTGAGAAATCTTACCTTGATTGAGTAACTAAAGGTGTTGAAGATCTTGAATGTGTTCGTGATCTAATTCCAAGTTGATCTGCTAGTCTATGTCGCAGGACGGGATTCTGAAATTATTGAATGTTTATTTATTTGTTTTTCTCAACAAGAAAATATAAAGTTCATATTATATATGAATTCATAGGTTATAATTAGTTACACAACAACTAACTTAGTCCTACATATTTCTGTTTATTTAAAAAATTCTTTTTCTAAAATGAACAAAAAAAAAAAGGTTACATTTTCTGAACCTCAGTAGAAGATTCTATTTCTTAAAGTACTTAAGTCACAAAATGTCTCTTTCCAGAAAATGGAGATTAAAATTTCAAAGTGGTCCTGAGATCTGGAAAGCATCATAATTAACTTTTTATGGCTGATATTTACTTGCAAAGAAATATAAAAAACAAAACAAAGCATTTTGGGCTTTTGAACTGTTTTTATTTAGATGTTGACTACTTTCGCTTTGAACTTTTACCCTAAATCTGGACTGAATAAAAGTTTAATACACCTTTTCAACAAAAATATTGACTTTGATAAATTTTATTGAAAAAAACTAATACCGGTACACAAGTGTTTGATTATTCTTATAGATTTAATCTTTCATAATTACATTTATTAGGCCTACACTTGAACTTGGACTTTCTAAGATATATTGTCTATATAGGCCTAATGGATACCAAATAACTGAAATATAATGCCTAAAAAATAATTCAGTTAAATGTCAATGAATATATTTAATCACTACCCTATTAAATTTTTTAATCTAAAATATGCTCACAAGTTAACTATGTAAGCCCCACAGTATCATTAGTCATTAGTATCAGCTTACAATAGCTAGCATGTTTAAATTATCTAAAAATGGTGAAACGCCTAGCTTCATTGACGAATTATCTGATATTCTCATGACGGCTTCACAGTTAACAGTAAAAAAAATTCTCACTATTACTATTAAGGAATTTCTATGCCTTTAATGACAATATATAAATATCCTTAGTGTGATTATGACTTCTTAAGGAGTTTTTAACATAATACAAGAAGCACTTAAACCATGTTTTCTTTAATCACTGCATCAGGCCAAAAATTTCTATACTTTGTTTTTTAAGGCAACTAGAGTCAATTTACTTCAAGAAAAAAATAAAAAGGGGTTTTATATAAATATGTGACTTTTCTCCCTTCTTTGTTTTTCTTTTTAAAAAGTCATAGCATTTCAATACTGCTGCAATGAGATAAGGTAATCTAACATTACTTTAGTGACAGTGACATGTGCCGATTTTTTTTTTTTCCCATAAAGCAAAAGCCTAAACTTTTGCCAGTTTTCCCAAAACTTTAAGAACCGAGTTGGTTTTCTAACAGGCTGTATGAGCTTTGTCGTTAGATCAATGACAATTCATTTCCTTTTAGAATGTGTTCTTTGTATCATAAATGATGATCATCAATTAAATTTAAAGATCTACAACAGAAAGTGTATATAAAATTTGGACTCACTAATATGCTATCGTCTAGATGAGTTGTTTCATTTCTAAAGGTTGAGTTGAGTCTTTCTGAAATCGGGTCCGGACTTCTCGGGGGTGTTGCAGGCCGGAAACTTAAGTCACGCACTGCACTACCATTCTGATCAGATGACACTGAATGAATAAACACATGAGAGAAATTGTACAATAATTGAGTTACCTTAATTGTTTTTTGTGTGTGCAGAAAATGTTGCAACTATTACTACTAAAAATTAAAATGTATAAAAAGCGCCACAAAAAAAAAAACTTAAAAAAAGAAGTTGATTCTGATTAAGCAGTGGTATATAGTTGTGTCTTTATTTAATGAATTTAATCATTTGCTAGGCTGCCACCAGACCAGATTTAAAAAAAAATTCTTTCCTTTCAGTGCATCAATGTAGCCAGATATCATATGTACTGGTTTAGTATAATATTTATTACTGATGGTATAGGTACAGTCAAACCTAAGTTTTCATTGACTTCAGTTTCATGGGTTATGTTTGGGAATAGTTTTGTCAATATTTTACATGAAAAACTTGTCTTTTCTACAAGTATAGAGCTGGATGACTTTTAATCCAAAAGCACACTAAATAAATAAGAAATACTTCTTTGTCACACTAATATCAAAAGGTTGCCGACCCCTGGTCTAGTGTATCTTCATTTGAATTTTGTTTGGATTTCACCAATTTATTTTGCATAGATTATTGGCTAAAATCAAGGTTTACCTTTATATTTCTAGCATATTAAAAAAAAATATTCTTTAATTACACTATTCTTTCTTCTGAAAAAAAATCTAAAAGGTCACATTCCTACTTTTGGGGTTTAGCTCTTTGGTTCAAATCCTGTTATATGTTGATATTTTAGCCTGAGTCTAAAATGTCTTCTTGAAGTCTATCCAGCACAGACTGCTGGATATTGCACTGCCCACATATAGTACTTGTGGCCAGGAAACCAATGAACTCTTTTTTATTAGCCCTACTGTTGCAAAAGATCTTTAAAGGATACTAGCATATACTTTCTTAGATCACTCAAAACGTTGATTTGAGTAAATTATACTCAATTAATTATACTTCTATAGGTGACTAGGTCTAGAGTTAGATTGTTCAATTTGTATTTGGTAAAAATGCCAAACCTGTTTCAATAAATCTATTTGTGAGCTCAACCATTGTGCTCATTTCTAGCTGTGTGAGTGGTCGGGAGTGGCCGGCTGGTGACATTGAAGCATTGGCTCTCGACCCTCTGGCACTCCTCAGCAGTGGAGAAAATCTGCTGCCCATGGAAGCCACTAGCTTGAAACCTGCATGAAACATTACTCACCATTTAGAAATACTGAAGGGTCAAGTCTATAAAATGTTCAGGATTCTTGCTCTAAAAACCATTAAAATTTCCAAACTTTACAATAAATTCACAGACTAATTTATCTTTGGCATGCGTGAAATTTCTTAATGCTCACTTAAAACGTAAAAAAGGTAGTCCAAATCAAAAAAATATTTCGGGTGTTTTTTAAGTACTTATTACATTTTAAAAAAACATCTTGGTGATTTTATTAACGATTTCTCAGCTATCCATGGTTAATATTTTTATTATTAGTTAAAATAAGTAATTTTCAGGCTGTCTTGTCCATCTTAGTGAAACTGACAAACTTTATTAAACCTTGGTCAGTTTTCCAAAACTTTCCCAAATTTGAAAAATTTAAACTTTCACAAACCGTATGAACCCTAATTTTAACTCTACACAAAATTACAAGTTGTTTTTTTCTCTATACAACACAACCTTTTAACAGATCAACAAAGTATAATGCAGTACTAACCAAAATATGAAAGAAATAAGAACACAGTTAACCCAGCAAAGTCCATGCTGTAGTTATAATTCAGCTCCGCTGCCACATTTCCAACAATGATCACCAGCATCAGAAGGCGAGCAGTAATGGCTATTTCCAGCAAAGTTGCCGTCACAGCAAGGAGGAAAAAATAGGCTATGTGAAGCAGGCAGCAGGTCACAGCAGTCAATTTATTATCTATGGAAAACAATTCATATTGACAGAGTTATGGTATATGTAATACTTTATTACACATATTAAATTCTTAAAGTACATGTTGTTGTTTTTTTTATTTTTATAATTTCTTTTAGTAAAAGAATATATATCATTTAATGGCCTTTTGAGACCAGAATGGTCCTTTGAAAAAGTTACAATGGACATGAAAAAAAAAGAGGATTCTGTGGCCAGTACAATGCCTAATCAGATATATTTTTTTATGTACTACTTTTGGATAGGGATAGAGCTGGAATGCCCTGAACCAAAATCACATTGTTTAAAGCCTGAGATCAATCCATACCATGTGTGATGACTGTTCAAGTTGGTAGTGCCAGTATAAGGGTGTGTGTGCTTACCGCTGTGTGAATGATTGAACAAAAGAGAAGGGAAACATCGGCCCAGTCATCAGCTAGGGAGGCAATATATGTGTATGTGGATGGTTGAGCTTACAAAACTGAGAATGTGGATGGACATGGACTTGAGGAGTCGTTTGACAGAGTTAGAGAAGTGTATGTGTGTTTTACTTCAGTTTACCAATATTATGGTTAAGTGAAACTTCATTTTGAATGCATTGGATCTTTTTATTATTCCCACTTGGAACACTTGGTATTATTATAAAACTCGAAGTTTTTTTGCGTGTTTACCATCAGCTTGACATGGTTATATAAATCTATTAATGCTTGAGATCCCATGGTCACCACACCTTGTCCCATTCATAGAAAAGCTATTTAAAATTAAAAGTATGGAATCAATACATTTTTTAAACATTTAGTCTTACCTGTTACACCTGAGAATTTAAAAAGCCATGCCATTTTGTCATCAAACTGTTGACCAAGTGTTGAGACAGCCAACAAAACCTGGTAGATGGTGGCGTTTATTTTTTCTAGGTGGTTGTACATTTCCATGTACTGAGAATCTAGTTTTTCATATTTTTGCAACAGCCTTTGAAGGTCGCCATCTAAGTAGAAACGTTGAATTCAATTATTAATTAAGGACTGAGCTTTTAATCTCTAAAATATGTTGTTTTTACTTTATGTATTATATTTTTTTAATGCTTAATAACAAATAACATATTTTAAAATACACAAACGTAAAGCGAGCAAAATAAAAAAAAAAATGAAATGTTGTCTCCAAAGTGTATATAAAAAAAATTTAGCAAGAAAGAAATGAACCTAGTTTTAGTACAGTTTCCGCACTGTCCTGTATATTTTTCAAATCTAGTAGAATTTTTTCATGCTGATGTTGATATGCCTCTTCTCTTTCTTGGGCTTGCTGTGACACTGAATCTAATAGAACAAACAACATAAGTGACTTTCTTAAAATTTCATTGTATATGATGATAAATGAAGCAGAACTGAAATGATTGCCAATGTTTTCAAAACATCTCTTGAAAAATAAGCTAGCTATATTGATTTTCAACACAGCTGTATGTGAAAAAAACGTAGGACGTTATTGTTACCATTAAATAATAATCCTAACATACCGAGTTTTCTTTTGATATTCTCAGTCATAGCAACAAGCTCTTTATTTCCAGAAGCAATGAGGGCTTTCTCTTGTAAGATTTCTTTAACATTGGCAGCTATATGTTGGAACACATCGTCATGGGCGTCTTTAAGAGCTATTTGAGTAGTTAGTAAATCCTGCTGACTTTCATACAATTTACGAACTGTTTCAGCAGTTATGGAATGAAGCTGTTCTTGTCCTAACTAAAAATAGAGAGAAAAAATTCCATAATCTTAATATTATTAAAAATAAATACTAACTATCTTGTGGGATCATTGTGAAAGTTCCCAACCCAAGAAAGGAGACCTAACACTATGTGAAAATTGGATTAAAAAATACATCTTTTGTCAGCAATAGGAGAAATCTCTCGAAGAATCCTGCTGATGAGAATGACAGCAGAAACAGAGAGTCTTGTGACTTCACAGCTGAAAGATCATGCAATGATCTTTGGAACTCCTCTCTACATAACTACAGACATTTTGAAAAGGGCATTCGATAGCATCCACCACCTAACGCAATGGAAAACTTTGGAATTATATGTCTTCCCAGTGAAAGTGATAAATATAGTCTTAATGACATGTTTACTGTTAACTAGGCCATAAAAGTCAGCAGAGTGAATAGTTCTAAGTGAGAACTGGAGTCTGACAATGCTACTACTGTGACAAACTTAGAGGCATAGAATAGGGATCTTCCATCTAGAAGACTGACACTTTGCAGACGACATACCTCAGCTCTCTCATTCCCAAATTTACAGAAATTAAAATAAACAAAAGACATTTGTGAAATGAATAGCCAAAATTGTCGGGCTTAAGAACAATGAAATAAAAAAAAACGGATTGTGATGTCTGGGTCAGGTTCTTCTCACGGACAGAAAGAGGCTTCCTAGCAAAGCCATCAGATGGACACCAACAGGGAAAAAGGAAGAGGGGAAGACCACTAGGAACATTTATAAGAACCATGGAAGAAGTGAATGTCATCAGCCAAAGTCATTTAGCTCACCCAACACATGAAGGAATGGTGGAATGGTGTTGCTGCTTTATGTCATGGAGAGCGTCAAATAATACGAGAGAGAAAATACTAACTGTAAAAGTCACTCCAAAGCATACAATTACAGCTAAAGATGAATAACAATGCATCCTCAAACTTTCCAAACATTTTTTTAAACCATTTTAAGAGAACTTTTAAATTTTGACTTTTTTTTTGTTTACAAATTAAGTATGAGCGTAGGGCGCAATAATCTTCTTTATAGAAGGAGCGTCTGTAATGTATAAGATAAGATAAGTATTAAGCATTAAACATTTTTTTGAAAGAAAATAAGATAAAAAAGATAAGTGTAAAAAGAAATATACCTTTAAATCATTCAGTGATTTTATTTGATCACTTGCTGCAGAGACAAGATGGCTGACAGTTACTTCTGTCAGTCTGCGAAACTGAACCTGCTGGGTGGCATAGCACATAGCTCGGGCTCTGTTACCAACTATTTGGTAACTGTTCCAGGTGGTTCCATCCATTGATTTGGTACAGTCTGCTAGACTCTGTTGTTGGATACAAAATGTATAGTTTTTATACAATGTATATATTCAATGATAATTATGACTGCCAATTATATACAATTGTAATATGAGATAAGGACAAAGTTTTGGAGGAACTACACTCATATTAAACCATGTAAACCGAAATGAAAAAAACACACACACACAAATAAGTCTTTTATCAACTTGGGATTGTCATAATTTTTTTTTATCGCCTATCTGTTTATTTTTTTGTCTATACAAACAACTGATATCATGTTTACAGAAATTCCTTCTAGATAGAAGATTATTACGTTCACTAGGCCCGAAACTCCTGCAGGGCAGCAGGGATCAGTCGGCGGCAGGGATAAAACATGCTATGTCAGTCCGGTGAACTAACCACAGGACCAGCCAGCTTATTAAAACCATCTAAATCAATTTATTCATTCCATGCACTAGGTCAGGTTGTACCTTTTCCAGGAATATAATTTAAATTATTTTTTCCCTCTGTCTTATAAATTAACAAAAACAAAAGGCCTATTTATTTTTAAGAGACATTATTTTGATGAATGTGAAAATAATTACTACAACTGCTAAATGTAAATAAGATAAATAAAAAAGACAACTGTTTAAGTAGAAAAAAAAAGTATTCTGTAAAGTTCTTACCATTGAACTAGTACATGGAAAGACAGACCTTTCCTCTACTTCTAGCTGACAATTCAGCAGTTGAACTGAAAGTTTTCCCAATTCTTCTTCACTTAAATCCCCACATTTTTTCTTCAAATGATAAATAACCTAGGACACAAAAAATACAAAGTGAATTAGTGTATTAGTAAACAATTTGAAATGTATTATTGTTTGATATGTACCTTTTCAGTAAACATAAAAACATGTGCAAAATAAAATATCTAAAAAATGGACACATTTTTAACCATTTCAATTTATAAAAAGCCAGGATTGTTTTAATAAACAATTAATTTAATTTATTATATCACAATAAAAATTACTCATTTTTTAAAGATTGCAATAACTATAATAAAGCCTTGTTATAATTTTTTTACAAATTTTACAAATTACATATTTTATATAGTGCTATTCATAACAATTAGTCTTTGAATGTGCTTTACATTTACCCTCTATGTAATTAAAATAAATCGAATAAGTATGTTTAACATTTTTTTTTATGTCAATATTATCCGCATGTTTAATTGTGTTCGGAAGTTCAAAAATCAAAATTTTTAGTGCTTAATTATATGGAAAGTGGTCGAGTGGTTATACTAAATAAAAGAGCTTGGGTTCAAAACCAGTTTAACAGCAGGATTTTATTTTTTTACTGATTTGGCAGGTTCCCTATATCATTGGTATATCTACCCAGCTTTGATGAGTACCGTGTACCTGACATTAATGACAGCATTGGTCTTAATAAAAAATGGCTGCGGCAATGGGAATAGTGCCCTTGTATACCACTACCAGGACACTGGTAAATACTGCACTATGGATCCTGTGGACTATGGACCAACAAAGTCTGAAATCAGAGGGGTAATGTTTGTCTTTTGAAAGTGTTTATTGGTCAGTTTTTTTTGCTTTTGCTTAAAAAAAAATTTCAGTGTTTAACAAATTTTGATTTCTACTGCAATATTCAATCCCCGGCTTGTTCATTAGTCATTTAGTGACATAACATAATATGGGCTAGTTCATATTCAATTTTAAGCATAAGCCATAAGCCTAATTAATAAACTATCCAGGAATGAATATATTCTCAATGAATAATTCTTATGACCAGGCATTCGGGCATGGAATGGGTTGCCTGAACAAAGCAGGAAAACCATTAACTTATCTTATTGTTATACATTACAGACGCTGCATCTATAAAGAAGATTATTGCGTCCTACGCTCATACGACTCATACGTGGTCAGAGTCTAGTCTTGCATTTTTATTACAGTTTTAAATGATGCTTAGCCTAACGCCTAACATTAAACATCATATCATAACTTAAAAGTATTACAGACGTTCCTTCTAGACAGAAGATTATTTTACATCCACTAGGCCCAAAAAATCCTGCAGGGCGCAGGGATCGGTCTTGTGCCTAGTGTACAAGTGACAGGTGAATGACTGAATCAGAATAGAATTATACTATAGTATTAATAGTAGTCTACTATGATACATTAATACATAGCCTATTCATTGATCTTATTCATATATATATGAAAATATATGGCATATTCATATCGTATATCAATAATGATAATGTATTAAATGTAACTAAACTATTTAGTTTATAGAGTCTTATAGACCTTTATAGTAATATTGTAATATATATTTTATTTTAAATATAAAACTTACAATATTATAACAAGCATCAAGCGGTGGCATGTTAGTTAATGAAAGAGCATTGTCTAAAAATTTCTCATCTGTAGACAAAATTTCGAATCGTATATTTTCCTCTCTGTTAACAGGTTGTGTTTGGTCAGTATTTATTTTGTTTTCGAAAAGCCACTCAAACATTGCATTAGTCGTGCATTCGGAAATAAATAATATCAAAATTGTAAAAAAGCGTATCCAGTTACTTTGCATTTTTATAAACATCCCTATACTATGTCACGATTTGCATTTGTTCAAAAGGCATAATTTAAAAGCCGCATAATTCATAAATAATTATTCTTATATCTAACTTTGAAAAAAAACCTAATCCAAGCTTTGCCAGATTAAAATAAAAACCTATTTAATTGCTCACCAAAAACACCCAGAAATATCAACATTTCGGGGTGAGAGAAGGGGGGATACATCCACTGATCTATATAATTTTGGTTTTATATAGTTTTAATATATAGCTTAAACATAAACATAGCATTAAGATAAGAAATTCCGGAAACATCAGATCGCAGAAATTATATTGAATTAAGCAGCCCATCTATATTAATAGTCTCTGGAAACACTTTTTACTAAAAGCACTGAGCTATAGATATGTGACATAGGCCGGCTGGTCCGTCCACCATCCTGCTGTTACTGCATAATATTATCATACCACAGTGGACTACACTGCATGTCCACATGATGACCACAGGTTCTAGCCCTGTCGCCCCACATGTTATAAAAAAAATTTATATGCTGGCTTTTATGTTAAAAATAGAATAGATATTGATATAGATATTTTTTTCAATCTTATTTAAATTTTTTTTTCTGTACAATTATTGAATTAGACTATATTTTTATAGAAACATTTAAGGAATATAGTTTTACCTTTCATTATTAATATTTTGATACAATGTTAGTTTGTTCAATCCGGGTTTAGGGGAAAAATTGTGCACCAGTTGAAGTTGCCTTCTATTTCAACCACTCGTTCATTATTCCCACTTGCGGCTCACTTGCACACAAGTGCCGCCCCAGCCCGCACTTTATACTAGTAGCCTTCCCTGTCCCCCTAATACTCCTACCTTGCACTATTTGCCAACCCACCTGAATACACCACTGAAAATTATACATTTACCTCATACAAAGTTGTCCAGAAAATTAAAACTTTAAAATTGTGAAAAGATCTATTCAATCAAACCTACCGGTAATTTTTAAGTTTTCCCTATTAGTACTATTAGTAGTTAGCAAAAATATATTAGTTTATATATCAGAATAATCCTTCTACTTCTACTGCTCTGCTGCCATGCACTAATTCACCCACACGCATAATATTATAAATTGCACAATTCCCTTCCCTCACTTGCACTATGTGCCCCACTCCCCAATTGTACCCTTTTTTTTTTGTTACAATCAGAATAGATCCAGTAAAATCAAAGATTTAATTGTTAGGCTGGTTAAATAAGTGTGTGTCATACAAATGCAAACTAAGTTCAATTTTGTGATTTAATAAATTTATTATAAAAAAAGTAACATATTATTGATGTCAACTTTTTATGTCAACCCCCATGTCAACAATTGTCAAACTTTTCACCCCCCCCCCCCTATTTTGTTGACATAATTAATGTGCAACCCCTATGCCTCTGCTTAATAATCCTATTGAGTCATAGTACATCTAAGTGCAAACGCCTTTTCCTAAAACATGAAATGTTCGCTTACGGGAATTAACAATAGTTGTTTTCTGTTGTGATGTTTTCAAATTTATACCATATGACTATTTGTCATAAAGTAGACCTATATTATATTTATATGAAAAGTTTTATTAACATAGAATAATATATATCTGTAACAAATGTAAAGAATAATAGGAATACAGTTAACATGTGTGCATACAATGCTGTGATTTTATTTTGGTTATGCCAACTTGATTAAAAATCTAAAAACAATGCACATAATATACACATGAAAAATACTTCATACTTATCCTGTTTACTACTCATCTAACACAATGATAAGGGTATAGAGACTGATTATTATCATTTCATGTTAAAAGAATACTTTTCCAAACAGATTGTGTTTATTTTGTCTCTATTTCACGGCTTATATACTCCAATCTATTTTAGATAAAAACTTTATTATTAACATTGTAAAATTTTTTCTTTAAATATTCTATTCATTACAATGTTAAAAAAATTGTGGACTCTCTTTTATTGACCTAAAAAAAAATGATGTTATAGGTTACGGGCTTAGTGTTCAAGAGTTTTTAAAAACATTATAGTTAAAGGGCTTTTTTTTGCTTAGAAAGAATTTCCATTAATCTATATATATAAAGTAGACTGTGTGTGTTTTTGCTTAGAAAGAATTTCCATTAATCTATATATATAAAGTAGACTGTGTGTGTGGTTTCCTATCCCCATTGGTTAATTTAAAGACGTGACCTTTATGTCTCATATCTTACTTTTGCGATAACGGTTCCGATGAGTGTTCTCCCTAGCTTAGTGGATAGCATATCTGACTGCCGGACATGGCGACCTGGGTTCGATTCCCCACTGGTACCTTCTTTTTCTACTTTAAAAAAATTTCCATTAATATTACTTTTATTTTTCAATTGTAAAGCTTTTCTAAAATGTTTTCAGTAAGTAAAATCTAGTTAAATATAAAGTAGGTCCTGTCTGTGTTTCAAGTTATTTGAACTGGTTAATGAACAAAATCAATTTTATCTATATATAAAATATATAAAGTAGACTGTGTGTGTGGTTTTCTATCCCCATTGGTTAATTTAAAGACGTGTAACCTTATTGTCTCATATTTTACATTTGCGAGCTAACTCCCTAGCTGAGTGGTTAGCATATCTGACTTCCATGCGTTTGACCTGGGTTTGGTTCCCCACTGATATTTTTTTTCTCTTTTTATATTCTTTCACATTTCCATTAATATTACTTATTTTAAAATATTATAAAGGACTTGAAGTTTACCTAAAATATTTTCAGTAAGTAAAATATAGCCCTACCGGCAATAATTATATTTTAGATGCATGCAGGAGATTCTCATGAAGAGATAGTGCTAACTGTAACTACCAGCATGTATTTTTTCCTTAGGCAAAGCCAGGCAATTTAACTTTATGTTAAATAAAAAGACAAGCTTTTTTTTTCCAATGGGCCGTAATGCTGCTGAGAGTTAACACCCTTGCCCCTTTTACAAATCAATCTTTTATGACTGACTTGTAAATTACAAGTCAGTCATAAAAGATTGACTTGTAAAAGGGGCAAGGGTGTTAACTCTCAGCAGCAATACGGCCCATTACAATATTTATTTTAAAAAAACTTTCTTAAAAGTTTTCAGTAAAAAAATTATAATATTATTTGTAATATTATTATAGTTTTCCGTTCATCGTTTGTAGTGTATAATTTTTTTATCGATAGCTATAGCTCAGCTATTGTAATTTTTCCCCAGGCGACGCCGGGCAATTTGGATTAACTTAATTGCAATTTTTAAAGCTATCCTAAAATATTTATAGAAAGTAAAATCTAATAAGTGATTATATTTTAGACATGCGGGATTCTCAGCCAGGGATGGTCCTAACTTTTTGTTAAATAAGAAGTTAAGAAGACCATGAGTATTTTTAACCCGATAACAATATTTATTTTAAATTCCTTTCCTAAATGTATATAATACATTTTCAATATATAATAAATATATTTTTTTTAAATGTTATCGATTTATGTTCATTATAGTTTATAAAATGTTTATCTGTAGCTTATATATATAGGCTTGTGAAAGTAATGTTTTCCTCAGGCAATTAAGCTTGTTGAAATATATTTTTGAAACAAGGGCTTTACAAGTAATAAACCAAATACACACAAACATTAAATTTAAATGATACAGTTCAGAAATAAAACAGACAATCATATTTACAACATGCAACCCCATTAGCTCAGCATTCACCCTGCCCAAAATAGGGCACTGAAATACATTTTAAAAAGCAATGCAGAGAAGTAATTCACACTAACATTACATTAAGATATGGTTAATAAAAAAAATTGTTGATAATAATAAATAACTAAGAAGATTGAAATATATTCTGTTATTCGTAAAGATGCAATTTAAAAATATAACACTTCACTTGCCAAGCTCATTTTAAACAAAATTATTTTTTATTCTTTATGAAAAAGAAGAAAACATAACAATATTGACAGGCAACATTTAACAAATAAAAACAATAATCTTCTGAATAGAAGGAGTGCCAGTAACCTATAAAACAAGGTCACAGTACATTTCAGTGCACCCTTGTGTAGTGTGTATATAAATGTTGCAGTTGGACAAAAGTGTGACCACACAGCTCACACACATGTGGTCTTTCTCCTGTATGTATCAATTGATGGACTTTTAAATTTTGATTCGTCAAGAATTTTTTAAGACACAATTCACACTCATAGTCTCTGATCTCTAAGTGAGCTTTGTTGTGTGTCTCAAGGGTACATTTATGCCTGGTTCTGTAGGTACAAAATTTGCAACTGAATCGCCTTTCTTCGCTGTGAACCCTTAAATGTCTGTTTAAGGTTCCTCTCTGTTTGGCCTCATAAGAACAAATAGGACACTGAAAATTTGCACTTATTCGAGGCATTTCCATGTCAGATTGCAAGTCTTTATTATTAGTAGTAGAATCTATCAAACTAGTTGATGGTGTAATAGTATGAATTTTTTTGTGAGCAAGCAGCTTAGTAGTGTTATTGAAACAACGCTCACACATGTCACATTTAATTTTTTTTACCTTTGAGCTCAACAAGTGGCTTTCTTTTAATCCTACTTTCCTGGCATGCTTTATAGTCTCTTTGCCATTAATGTGAGTACCGTTACTAAAATTATTTAATAATAATTTCTTTCTTGACTTCTCATTGCAATCATCAAAAAGTTCAACATCTGAGTCATCAAAAAGTTCATCATCTGAGTCATTAAAAAGTTCATCATCTGGGTCAACCTTAGGTTGAAAACTTTTGGGTTCCTGTAAAGAATGTCCTGTGCATTCTAAATCATTTACTAAAGCATATGAAGTTGATGTATTTACTTTATCATTGTCAGTTGTTGAAGAATGAAACAATTTTTCATCTCCTCCTTTGCTATGTCTCTTTGACTTCTTAACTTTAAAAGTATCCATTATTAAAATTATATTTCATCAAAAGATTTTTTCTTATAACATTTCAGAATATGTCTTTTATTTTAGTTCCTTTTAAAACATCTGTAGAATATAAAAACTAATGAAATAAAGAGTTCACCAGTCAATGATTATCTATTACTGAAGAAGAATGCATTGAATTTAATTGAAATGCACAAACACAGCTATAAACAGGACTTGTTAAGATATCATTTGACTTGTATATGGTAGGCTACTCGTCTTTCTGTGCTTTAAAATACTTAAAGTAATATGGCAATTTCTTTATGCAGAATTATAGTATTTGGGCTTTCTATAGTGATGTTGAGTGCACTATCATTTTCCTGTAAAAACGAAGAAAAAATATTGAAAATTATATAATAATACCCGGTATTGTTAATAAATATTTATAACTTTGAAAAGATAACTTTGGTTTTGAAAATTATTAAGTTATATGATAAGCTCTTTATATATACTAATTAAATTTTTTGTTTTAATATGCTTAAAAACACCATATCATGGGACACAAAGGCAGAGGCAGAGTGACAGCACACCTAACTGGCATACCAAAGGTCCTGGTTTGAAACCTAGTGAAGGTTAGGACTCGTTCTTGGGTCTGGAGGGTGTCCGTGAGTCTACCCACCTCTGAAGGATAGCTCACTTTAGTAGGGGAATAAGTAAAGGCAACTGGGCATTGTGCTGACCACACAATCCCATTGTATGCCATGGCCACAGAATTGTGTGAATGCTGCTTCACAGGCCCATAGATAAAATTGGTCTGATGGGGAGTTATACATTTTTTTTAATAGTATTTGAATTTATATTATATACAAGCTACAAATACCTGTCTAGGCCTTTACTATAGTAACTATACTATACTATCAATCTATATAATTACAGTGAGTTTGTTTATATGTTTGTTTATATATATATTATGTTTGTCCTCTATAGGCTCCTAAGCCGTTTGACTAATCAAGGCAAAAGTTAAACGTATAAATTGAAAACATCAAACAAAATAAATTTTTATATTATGACTTATAATCATGAATGTGTTGATTTTATAAATCAAAAAAAGTATATCCAGCTATACAAATACATAAAACATTACGGAACAAATGGCCCTTTCTGTTCATTTACTATATTGAACGCGATATTAACTATGTTGAACGCGAGGGCCTTATCGGATTTTCCCAATTCTGCTGTTGTTATTTTAATGTGGCGAGACCTTTTTTCAAAAGTTACGCACCGCAATTTGACTTAGAGAGTTTGAATGGTGTAGGCTACTTAAAAAAAATACTAGCGTATGACGTAATGTCTATCAAATCATTTCTTTTTTCATTATAGATGTTTGCATTTTCTTTTAAGTAAAAGTAACCACATGTTTCAATTATTTAATGGATGCACGTCGCTATTGAGAGCATCCTTTAATAGGCGACTTTCTACACTCTATACATTAAATTATACTAATTATAAAGAACAAGTGACAAGTTATAAATGACACAAGCCTGACAGCAACAATTTGTATGCATGTGCCAAGGCGACCGGAAACAATACACTAAATACCGAAAGAAACATTCTCAATACTGTTTTATTGATACAAAAAGCAAGAACAAAAATTGAATACTGAAATAAATCGTTATCACTATAGTTTTTATTGCATTGAAATATTATTTTCTAATTTTTTTCTATTATTTACCTTTTTTATTCTTTTGTATTTGTGTTTTTTTTTTCTTTTAGATAGTATATTATTGGTAATTTAATATTATTAATAACAAGTCAAGTCAACAAAACTGTTCGCTACATTTTAATATCGAATTAAAAAGTATCTTAAAAAAACCCGGACGAGTCTTTTGCCTCTTGTGTCCAGGGCGTAACGTTTAGGATTGAGCAATCTCTGTCCAGGCTCTAGCCACACCAGGGATTAACGTTTAGGATTGAGCAATCTCTGTCCAGGCTCTAGCCACACCAGGGATTAACGTTTAGGATTGAGCAATCTATGTCCTGACTCCAGCTACCCCAGGGCATAACGTTTAGGATTGAGCAATCTATGTTCGGGCTCCAGCCACACCAGGGATTAACTATTAGGATTGAGCAATCTATGTCCGGGCTCCAGCCACACCAGGGATTAACGTTTAGGATTGAGCAATCTATGCCCGGACTCCAGCCACCCCAGGGCGTAATGTTTAGGATTGAGCAATCTCTGTCCAAGCTCCAGCCACCCCAGGGCGCAACGCTTAGGATTGAGCAATCCATGTCCGGGCTCCAGCCACCCCAGGGCGTAACGTTTAGGATTGAGCAATCTCTGTCTGGGCTCCAGCCACCCCAGGGCGTAACATTTAGGATTGAGCAATCTATGTCCGGGCTCCAGCCACCCCAGGGCGTAACGTTTAGGATTGAGCAATCTCTGTCCGGGCTCCAGCCACCCCAGGGCGTAACGTTTAGGATTGAGCAATCTCTGTCCGGGCTCCAGCCACCCCAGGGCGTAACGTTTAGGATTGAGCAATCTATGTCCGGGCTCCAGCCATCCCAGGGCGTAACGTTTAGGATTGAGCAATCTCTGTCCAGGCTCCAGCCACCCCAGGGCGTAACATTTAGGATTGAGCAATCTCTGTCCGGGCTCCAGCCACCCCAGGGCGTAACGTTTAGGATTGAGCAATCTATGTCCGGGCTCCAGCCACCCCAGGGCATAACGTTTAGGATTGAGCAATCTCTGTCCGGGCTCCAGCCACGCCACGGCACGCTGAAGGCGTGGCGTGCCGTGTAACAAGGAAGGTTTCCGCAGCACAGCGATAGTTCAATACGGTTCCTCTAAGGATTATTATCTTGGTGGCTCGCCAGTATACCTGCACTGTCACCCAGTAGCAGAAATCCTATACTATAGGTACATGCATCCAGGCACCGTGTGTTTCTCGAGACGGGATTGCAGGGTCCATTTTTTCCTCCCCACCGAGACCAGTGGCCTCTCGGCAGTGTAATGGATCTTGGACACGCTGCGGGGGCTGACCCCATGCGTTCGCCCGCCGGTGTATTCTTAATGGGTATGTATTGGCGGTTTACACACTACGCCACTCTTTTAGGCCAGAAGCTTGACAGCAACAATTCTTATGCATATGCCAGGGTCAGGGTGACCAGAAACAATTAAAAGAACAAAAACTAAATACCGAAAAGAAACATTCTCACTCCCGTTTTTATTGTAATTTGTCTTTTGTCTTACTCTCTTAACAAAACACATTGTAGTCATTCTTTTCTCCGTCATTTTGACGGGCATAACCACTAGTTATAGTATAAAGTATAAGGTATAAGGCAAAGCCATACTTTAGCCATGTCATAGCTTTATTTACTGTACTATATCTTATCTTATACATTACAGTTACAGACTTACACAGACGCTCCTTCTATAGAGAAGATTATTAATTATCATAGTGGTCATCCGCACTGTTTTGGACGTGCGGATAACGTCGAGCAATATCCGCACGGTTTCTCGGCGCATGCGCATAATAGTTTATCTTTCCCTATTTCTTTAATTACTATTTTTTATACACTTTGAATAAAACTGCGGGTCAGAACCAGGGTCACGCAGATTCTACCCCAGCATCATCCACCTTTTTTTTAAATTTAATTTTAGTAAAACGAGATAACCATTTTTCATTGTCAGCCAGAAAATACAATAACTGACTCCTAAATGATACTTTTTCTTGTATAATAAATAAATGGTATGATAGTGACAATACCTAGTGATGTAGCCTAGTGTTGTGTGCGAATGTCAATTGTGCTTGAGTACAAATGATTCTTTATATTGTTTTAAGTAGGCTATATTGAAAGACGAAATTTATGTAGGCCTACCGTAATCAAGTCAAATTTCCATTTGTTTGGATCAATAAAGTAATCTTATCTTATAGTTAATTTAAACAAAAAGGTTATTTAGCCTGACTCTTAACTCTTATGTCGTAATCAAAGTTAATCACAATTAGTATTTAGTGACAATTAGAAATTGATGTTAGTTTTAGATTTAGAGTTATAGCAACTTATAGCCTACTGTCACTACTGATGTAGCTATTGTTAGGGTCGTAAGTATTAACGATGGTCTTGGTTAGGCTCGGTTAGGGCTAGGAATATGATTCTAAATAATAACCTATAGGCCTAAAAGTTACTATAAGTCATAAGTATAGCCTAACTCTCAAATTTTTTTTCGAAAATTTGGGTCTGTTGATAACACTCGGAATTATAGATAGGCCAACCGTGAGGATAACGTTCGGCGTTTTTCTCACGACCGCACGGCCAAAACCGGGCGGATAACGCTCCTTAATTAATTAAGATATAAATATGCCTATCGTCTAGATGCACGCACACTATAATACTATAAAACTCTTGCTAACATTTAAAGAACACACAGTTATGACAAGCTATGTAGTCTGCTAACTTAGAGAGCAAACTGCTCTGCAGACTGGCTAATATACTATTTTAATAGAAGAAGAAGAATGGCTAACACTTTGCGATTCTTCGAACTCACACACTAGAGCCCTCGACCTAATTATAGTCTCGAGTCTAGATCTTTGGGGAGAGTGGGGCGAGTTATTGGGCCTCCCAAATTGTTGATTGAACATAAGTGGTCACTGCTTGCAATTGGGAACTCCTCCTCCTCCTACATATCCCGTAGTCTGTTAGACCGTTGGGGCGCCACAGATGACATGTAAACCAGGCTCCTCCATTCCTCCCGTCTCTCAGCCGTTCTAATTGCCTCGCACAGTTTTGTACCTGTCCATTCCCTGATATTATCTTCCCAACGTTTCTTTGGTCTTCTTCTCTTTCTGCCTCCTCTGGTGGTACCCTGCAGGATGGTCTTTGCAAGCCCGTTGGTTATGGTGACGTGGCCATACCATTCCAGTTTTCTTTTCCTGACTGTGGCCAGCAGGTCTTCATACTTTCCAATTTCCTGTTGTATTCTTTTTCTTATTTGTTCGTTGGAGATATGGTCTTTGTAACAGATACCGAGCAGGATCCTGAAGCATCTCATTTCCATGGCGTTTATCTTATTTTCCAGCTCTACTATTAGTGTCCATGACTTGCAAGCATATAAGAAAATGGAGAGGACCAGTGAGCGCATCAGCCTGATTTTGGTACTGAGGGCTAAGTTCTTGGCTTTCCATATTGTCTTGAGCCTCTTTTGGGAACTATTTGACAAAATAAACTTAACATGTTAGGCAGGGCCGTATTTATTATTTAGGATTGTGGGGGCCCCGCCTTCCACATACCTCAGAAAAGTGCCGTTAATTCATGTTACATTCTTTAAAATCATAAATTGTATGTTGCGCTTAGCTTGGTTGGACTGGAGCGCTTAAAATTGTAAGGGAATAAATGAATTTTATTTTACATTTTCAATTAAAGAAAGGGGATGTCATTAAAAAATTGCTTTTTGTGATGTGTGGGGGCCCCTTTTGAGTGGGGGCCCCTGCCCCTGTTCCAATGGAACATGCCTAAATAGGCCTACACCACTGATGTTAGAAAGGCTATCGTTAGAAAGAAAATTCAATGCATTGAAAATTATGCAAATAATGTAAAAGCCATATATATTATGTTGAATAAAATAGTTGTAGTGTATTTTTCTCACGCATAGGCCTACCCAAAAGAGGGATAGTCAGTCGGACATAGCGTGGGGTAAAATGGACCAGATGATAGGCCCAGAGCCTTTACAAGCTCATGGAGCGCCCCAGGGCAAAAGTTTCAGCGCCGCCCCATTGCATACTGTAACTTCTTGTTTAGTGCTATATTTGCTATATTTAGACTACATTTGCCGCCTACCCCCTGGAAGTGTCGCCCCCGGGCATATGCCCCCTCTGCCCCCCCCCCATGTGAGGGCACTGGGTAGGCGTATAGTGTTGGGTTGCCATACGTCCGGCAATGACTTCCCTTTTAGACTCTTGTCCTCCGTCCGGCAGACAAATTTTAAGCTAAAAAATCTTTAAAATGTCCGGCTTTTGTAATATTTTATGCTTTTGGGGCTTAAAGACTAATAGATCTACAGTTTTAAAAATAGTATTAACATGTTAAGAATATAATTAATAAACAAGTGATCATTTATACACTAAAAGAATTATCCTCTTTTTTGAAGATTCTTAAATGAGCTGTAAAGTGTTGCCCAACCAAATGCAAGCTGCCTTTCAGCATACAGAGAATTTATAATAATAATAATATGTTACTTTTAACAAAACTGTTTCTTGCTCAGTTTACCGAAACACACGTAAACTTAATGGCAGCTCTAGTAATAAAATTAATATATATATTAATTATTTTCTCCTTTTACTCCATTTATATTATATAGCTCAGTGGGTTTTAGCCCTTTAGAGGCCGTCTACTCGCGCCTACTGACAGTTTGTCTATCTCCTGCCCCTGACACTTTACCTTGCATAAATAATAGGTCTCGGATATTGCAAGTTGCAAGGTCTTATAAGCTGCCAGGTAATATTTTTTCCACATCTGAACTGAACCCTTTTATTATATTTGTAGACGACCATTATCTGCTTTAGACTTTAGAACAAATAATATAGAATATGGTAAACTTGTTCAAACAACACTAGTTACTACCTGGCAACTTTATAAGGAAATATAACTCTTAAATTATTTTACGCACTTTTGTTTATAAATTGACGTCTTGTAGAACATAAATACTAGACATAATTATATATTAAAAACATTTCAAGTGAGTATAATAAGCTTATAGATTATTGATCTACCTTTTGCCTTTAGTCACAATGACCTAGCTCAATATCTGCTATCGATATTATAAGTTATAGGGCGTTTGCAATCCCGTGACAAAAATCACGTGATTTGTGTTTATTTTGCGTAGTAGTGGTGTACAAACAAATATGGCCGCTGTATTAATAAAGTTTCATATTGGCTCCAGCTTGTTTTTACTTATGTTGTGTTTATAAATGAATATTTCTTTAAAATGACATCCGCATATTTTAATACATTGTCGGCTGATGAAAAGTTAAGATATATTAAAAAAATTGACTATTTAAAAATCGAAGACCCTTATTTCAGTGATTTAAACTTTGCAAATTTATCTGAAGATTATTCCGATGGTTGGCCAAAAGTAGATTACATTGACATTGTTAATTACTTGGTGTTTTCGACCAGCAGTGTAACACAAGATGAAATGAGGAATTTTAAAAGTCTGAAATCATATTGTTTTTTCGTCGATGGATTTGTTTCAAATCTGAAATGCAAGATGTATGGAAGTGGAAGCAAATTTGTTATCAAAGGCACAGTAAGTAGCCAAACCTAATATAAGCGTAATAATGATATATAATATAGCCTAATTATAATAGCCTACATTAGCAGGGCATATTTGGTATTCAATAATAAGCCAATTAATATTAATATATGCTGATTAATAGTAATGTTTTAGTAATTATTTTAATAACAATAGGCTATTGTATCAGTTTATATTTTCGTACGTTTTTAATTATATTTGCAACCTTATTAAACTGACTATGCCACTATGCATATTAAATTAAAAAAAATTATTGATCTATTTTAAATAACACTATAATTATAAGTAAATAAAAAAGATAATACTAATACTAGGTATAATGAATAATGACCCATGCAAAGTTCAGTCATAGTTATAGTAATTAGGGATAATTAGCAATTGCTATTTATTGAAATATATTAGATTTCTTTATACTTCTAAATAATAAACATAAAAAATTATTAGGCCTATGCTATAAATATAAATGCTATTATGATACATACATTTTATAAAATATGATTTTCACCAATACCAAAAAATATTTCATAATCACCTGTGTTATTTATCACACGCTACCCTACTTCCAGTGCCTTAACAAACCTTTGTGTGCACCCCAGGGCAAAACTTTCAGCTACGACCCCTTGCATACTATATATGCTTTGTTTTGTGCTATATGTAGACATTTAGACTATATTTGCCACGCCCCTGGGCATATGCCCCCCCTACCCCTCCCCCTGTGAGGGCACTTCCTACTACCTGTTATATATTATTCATCAATCAATCTAATAAGCCTATAAGTTTTAAACTACCACTTCTTGCTATATTTGTCAATAAGGTGAAAGCACTACTTTATGTGTTGTAAAGTTTAACTAACAGTATGATAAATATAATTTAATGCTAAACAATTATACATTTCTCCATTTTATATTTAAGGTTAGGCATTCCCAGAAAGCTTCAGAAAAGCCATTAGAACCATGGGTTGCCGTTGAGAGGAATGGCACTATTTTAGCAGCCCATTGCAATTGTATGGCAGGGCTAGGCGAATCATGCTCCCATGTTGGTGCAGTGCTGTTCGCGCTTGAAGCCGGAAGCAGACTGCAATTTAGCAAGACTTCTACAGAAAAAAAATGCACATGGAAGCAACCATCAACATCTAAAGTTCCTTTTTTAGAGGTGAGAAACATAAACTTTGATCCTCCAGAGACAAAGAAAAGAAAATTAAATCAGCAAGAAATTATTTCTACAAATTCAGTTCCAATAAAGAAAAATAAATCTAATCAAAATCCCTTTGACAAGGAAATTTTTTTACAATCATTGGCAAAAATTAGCTCCAATTCTGCTATTTTACAATTTTTACCTAAATATACTTGTCCTAATAAAGACATGAGTCTACCAAAAAAATTAACAGAATTATTTAACGCCAAATATGTAAATTTAACTTACAATGAAATAGTCAATTTGGCAGAAAACTTTCACTGGGATTTTGATGAAGAAAAATGCAAGGCAATAGAGCTTAACACAAGAAATCAATCCCAGTGCAAAGAATGGTTTCACCAAAGAGCAGGTCGAATTACAGCATCTAATTTTAAAGCTTGTTGTAAAAGCAATATAGAAAAACCATCCATGTGTCTTTTAAAAAAAATATGTTATCCCAAACAACAATTGTTTACTTCAAAAGCAACTCAATGGGGGTGTGAGCATGAATCACTAGCCATTAACCATTATTCCAGTTTCATGGAAAAACATCATAGCAATTTTTCTTTAAATCATTGTGGTCTATTAATTTATTTAGAAAAACCATACTTTGGAGCATCTCCTGATGGTTTGATTAAATGTGATTGTTGTGGAAATGGTGTGGTTGAAATTAAATGTCCATTTTGCATAAAAAATAAATCACTTGATGATATTGATGTTAAGGAGTTAAAAAAAATTGGATTAAATAGTAACTTGCAGCTGTCAAGTAATCACAGTTATTATTATCAAATGCAAATGCAGATGGCATTAACAAAAACCAAATATGGAGATTTTGTAATGTGGACAGAATTCAATTTCACATCTGAAAGGATATTATTTGATACAGAATTCTGGAATAATGCTTCATTGAAAGCTGAACAATTTTTTTTTAAAGTTATTTTTCCTGAATTGCTGTCATGTTTTTTTACAAATAAGGGGAAACCAAAATTAGCACACAAAAAAACTCAAACATAATGATACATGAAAACTTGTGTTTACAAACTTATCTGTAATTATTGATCTGTGTATTTAAAATACAGTAGTTTAAAATATATTTTTGTGATTTTAAAAAATGTTAGTTCAAAGTTCTGTAAGTTTAGTATTAATTTTCTATTTCATGTTTCTTGTTCATTTTATTTCAATTTTTTATTAATTAATTAAATTTTAATTTTATCATTTCTATTTACTTTGTTTCAATTGTTTTTATTTTTTGTTTTAGGTTTCACAATTTCTTTGAGATGATGAAATGAACTGTTAAATATATCAGGCCATATGCACTTTTTCAAAGATAAACTAATACCAGTCTGGATGAACACAAATTCATTTGTCTACCAAACTTGACTGTCAAACACATGATTGAATATATTGATACAATGTGTTCACATTACTTATTGGACAGTAATCACGTTTATTCTCAAGTGTGTATGATGTTTACTACATATAATAATATTGAATTGTCATAAAATATATTTTCATGTATTCAGAACTTATAATCATTAAATAAATCCATATTGATACAAACAGTATGGATGATTTGGAGTACCTATATGAAATGGATCAAGTAATTTTATGCCCAATAGTAAACTAAAAAACATTTCAAATATAGAAAACGATTCTGAATCTCTTTTACTCAACTACTGTTGATTGCATCATAACATTTGCAATCACTTGCTGGTATGATAATACCATACATACAATGCCTCAATAGCTGACTCCTAAATGATAGGCCTATTATTTTATTTAGAATAACCATTCTTTGGAGCTTCTCCTGATGGTTTGATTAAATGTGATTATTGTGAAATGGTGTGGTTGAAATTTATTATCCAATTTGCATAAAAAATAAATCACTTGATGATATTGATGTTAAGTATTTAAAAAAATTAGGATTAAATACTAACTTGCAGCTTTTCTATATTTTTTTAATTATTAATATCTTGTGTTGCATTGTAAATAAGTTATATGAATGCACAAAAAAAATTTTCTATTCATTTATATAACAATCACTTGATAATACAATACATACAATGGGTCAATAGCTGACTCCTAAATGATAGGCCTACCTGTTTCTTGTATGATAAATTGTATGACAGTTTGTGCGAATGTCTATTGTGTTTAAGTACATTAAGTGTTTAAACTTAACTTGATTTGAACATATCAGATATTATTTCAAGTTCTTATAGTACAAACACTCCATTGAGTTGCTTTGGGTATTTTATTTAAAAAAAAATTATGTCTCTGTGTTTTTTTCATAATAATTTATACTTATTATGAAATGTGCAATGCATGTTGTATCATATTTTCTATATACATTAACATCCAATTGCGTATTGATTGTTAGGTGTTATTTTCAAATTTCTATTGTGAGTATTTTTTATATGTATGTTATGAAATTTTAATTTATAAATATCACCATATTATTTTAATTGCAAATGATCCTGCTCTACATCATTTGATTCATAATTTGCTCTTTGCTAGATGTATCAAACTACTATATGAAAGGGAGTTAAGTTAAATAATTATTTCATATGAATTAAATATTGAATTGATAAATGTTGAACTAGTATTTTTTTTTTTATAAATCTATATATTCACTGTAACATGAGTGAACTAGGTTAAAATTGGAAAGAAATATTGTAACAACTATTCACACAAAGAATGATTGAAAGGACAAGAAAGCATGTTTTTTAAGTGAATCGATAGTTGTAGAGGGGAGTTATGTTGAAATGGAGGGTATAGTAATATAATTCATCTTATTATATTTTTTATATTAAGTTCTGTGAAGATGACAGTGGAGATATATAATGTTATGAAAATATTCATTGGAATAATAATAGTTTTATAATTTGAAATATACAATTATAAAGGATATTATTAAATACTCAACTCAATGTTATATGACTTATCATATTGATATTGGGTATAGTGAATTAAGTTTGTATGTGTAGATAGGTGGTCTACAAGGTGTTTTTGTACTGTTCTCATTATATTTTTTTTTAAATTCCATAACAAAGCACAGTTAAGTTTTTAACTAATTATTCTGGAGCACCTTGTCAGGTTGTTTGAATCCGATTGGCTGCGGGTAAATAAATTTTATTGGTCAGTGATAGTGTTTGGGTCGCCCTATTTAACCCTTTGTGGCCGGAACGACACGAGCCGTGTCGATCGGTCTACTCAATTTTGACGGAACGACACGAGTGGTGTCGTTTTCGGTTATAATTGTTTTTATTGTTTTACGTCTAATCCATGTTTTTAAAAATAAAAATAACTTCCGTTTCCTTTTAGCAGAAACCAAAATAACTTTTCGCATTTGATTTTCGTTGTGAAAAGTGCTGTTTTATATACTTTTATAATTTTTTTTTTGTGGTGACTTTTTTATTTCTCCTTTTTTTCTTGTTGTTGAATATGTAATGGTGACGGATAAAGAAATGGCAACTACTAGCAGACTAAGTACTAGATTATTATGTCTTATAGTGATATTGTTAGAAAAATGGACAGTGTTTGATAATTTAATAGTTTTGTTTCATTTTGTTCTTTTTTTTTTAATAAAAAAGAATTTTTAGCTAATTTTTTTGTGCAAAATTACGTGTTTTTTTAGATAAATAATTGTGGATTATTTTTTTAAAGATTGTTATTTAAAGTATTTCAAAATAAAAGTTATACACTTTCATTAAGCATCCAATTACCTTTAATTTGATATGTGACACTTAAATATATTTACAAAATTTGATGCAGAAAAAAATAAAATTCTGGGATATACAAAATAAGTTGAAAAAAAACTCAGTCAAAACAACTAAAAAAACTCCGGCCACAAAGTGTTAATCTCTTTTCCGGTCAGTATTTGGCCTTCTATGGGTGGTGGCCGTTGAAAGTGGCATACTATTTATAGTTATAACATTTTTATATTGCTTTTTTTGATGTAAAATAAGTATTCTAAACTGTAGATTAATATCTTAACTTTGATGAGCATATAGATTTTAGTAGGACTTACGATCACGGAATTAAACCAGAGCGGCGACCATGTTGAATGATATCGGTCAGCCCATCGTTGTTTATCACATTGAATTTATGTAAAGATTATTATTTTTTACTTAATGTTTGCTTTTTCTATTTTTAATCTTATATTTATATACCTTAGGTCGGATAAAACCTACCTGGTTGATCTTTTCTTATATATTATTTTTAAGTTAGATGTTATAAATTGCTAGATCCCTTGTGTATATTTAGTCTCTTGTCATATAGTATTCTTAAGTTAGATGTTATAAATTGCTAGATCTGTTGTTATATTTTATTGGTTCTGTGTTTAACTTAGTAATTTAGTATTTAGTATAGTTAGCTAGTAATAGTAGCCTTTAGTATTGGTTCATCCAGGTAGCTAATCCTACCTGCCTACCACAATATAGACATGCGCAGATATACCCGTCCCCTCCCCTTGTATATAAATGTAAATATATAGATAAGTATATAAAAATAAAATTATACCAGATCCAATGCAATCACAACTCTTATATTACAGTATTTAAAATACACACAAACTACACAGCCTTTACATTTACAGTATAAATTGAAAAATAAAATAGAATTGAAAAATTCAATATCAGCATTATCACATTTTCAGTAATATATATAATGCCTATATAAAAATAATTAATACATGGGCACAACTGATGGACATAAATTAGTTAATGCACAACAGATGATAACAATATCATCAATCAAAGGTTGACCTTTTTCATTTAAAAATTCAAATGGAATAATGTCTTTTAAAATGTTATATTTCTGACGAACAAGACCAATAACACGTTCAACATGAATCCTAACATTGGCTATTTTCCTAGTTTCTATTACTTCTAATGAAGACAATTGTTTCTTTCCTTTAGTAAAAGCAGGTGTTACAAGCTTTGCACAAAAAAGACCAACACTATCAGCAATAGTAAATCCCCTATCTGCCAAAACTAAATCTCCAGGTATAAGTTTGTTTAAAATTCCACAATTTTCAGTTAAATGTTTATCACTAACTCGACCACCCCAAGATTTGGAAATAAAGGATATTGTACCTTGTGGAGTTATTCCAATCAAAAATTTAATTGTATTACTGTGTTTATATTGAGACCATGTTATGGCCCTAGCATTTAAACCTGCTGGTCTTTCAATGGGAACTTCAAAGCAATCAATTATTACAACTGTTTTTACTCCAAATGAATTTTTAAAACATATTGGCATTGTGTTTTGTAAGTCGTCTCTGTCAGGCCAAATAATAAGTTGTTTTAAATGAAATGATAGATTTCTTATCCATTTCCTAAAAATACGGCTTACTGTAGAAATAGAAATAAAAAATCGATACGATAGGTCTTGAAATGGACAATTAAGTCTTAACTTCATTAGTGTTAACATAAATTCCTGAAATTTGCTTAAGCAATTTCTTTTAGTGTTTATAACTGTATTAGATGTATGATTATAAACTAACATAAGCACAGAATATGAATGAAGTCCAGTATAAAATTTAACTTTTTCATCATTGCCTATAAATGAAGCTTCTGTAAGCTCAAGGCATGAATTTGTGTATTTTAGAGTTAACAGTTCATTTAGTAAATGTTTGTTTTCTTTCTCTAATGTGTCTATGGAATTTAATTTTTGATCCTCTTCTGTATGATTTATATTTTCTGTATTGTTTGTCAATGTGTTTGTAACATTTGTGTCTATAAGAGGTTGACATTGTTCTTCACTCCTACAAGGAACACAAACATCAGCAAACGTAAGAAGAGTCTCTGCAATCTCATTTTTCTCTTGAAACTCATTCAGTTCACTGCTGCAAGGAACATCTACAACAGCTAATGTTAGAAGAGCCTCAGCAGCATCTTTCTCTTCATGACTTATCTTTCTTTTATTATTTATTTCATATCTCTTACTTGAATCTAACTCTTTTTCAATACTTATTTCATCATGTCCGAGATGAAGAGTCGGAGCCCAGTCCACATTTGTTTCATCAGTGTAATGTGATGGTTTACCTATAGAAAGTAGGATAGTTTGAAAAAAAAGAAAAGCATAAATTAGTTAATGAACAAATGATTTTCACAATATCATCAATCAAAGGTTATTACTGACTCTGACAAAATCTAAGAAATTAGTTGAAAACAAATATCAAAATTGATTTTAAGGAAAACATTAATAAAGATTAGGACTATCCATGGCCATGTGGATGAGAAGCAAACACTCATCTATCACAATTGTCTAAAATAATAATATAATAATATAATACATTATGTAAACATTTTAAGGCCAGTCTTAAAATCCTATAAAATTTTTAATATTATTAACAATAATAATATTTATGGGAATTGTAAAAAAAAGTATTCCAAGAAAAGTATCAGTGGAGTAACTAAGTCAGCTCGCTTGCATGGTAGTCAGATACAATTACCATTGAGCTAGACAACACACATCTAAGACTCTAGATATGAAATTTAAAATATTATGCAATAGATTATAGTTTCACATGTATTGAAATAAATCAATTGGATTCGTTAAATACATACACAATAAACTATATATATATAGTTATATATTAAGTAATATCTAATTCAATTATAATTCACTTGCTTATAAATGATATATATATAATATATAGAATATTTTTCAATGCTCACATATTAAGTAAATGCATAAATCATAATAACATATCTGTATAGCCTATTGTTTATATTGCTAGAAGTTGAATTTAATAATGGGCCCTACATTAAAAATATTTATGTTCAATATTAATTTATATACTAACCTAAATATATATTAATTGCCATGAGATTGTATATGAATTGATTTTCAATATTATATCTACCTACCTGATAAAAAATGCAGAGAGCAAACACGTAAGTTACCTATTGCAGACTCAGATACATTTGTTCTATATATGTTTGACAGAAATTTAAACCGTCTTCGCTCAGTTATGAGCCTTTTTTTTTCTCCATGGTGCTTTATTATTTTTGGAATCCGAAACAAAGACAGTCCCAAGACACTAGAATTGTTACTGCGAGTCTTGCAGCCTTTAATGGCACAGATTACCATTATTACAGTTCTATTAAGAGTCTAATAAGATGTTATTAATTATTCTGTAACTAATTAGACTTTAATTATTCATTATATATGAAACAAATTGTTAAAGTTATAAGCAAGTGATTTATTAATGAATATTTATTTATGTTTTCCACTCTATAAACCCTATTCATAAATAATTAGGTTTACTTTAATTTAAGTGATAATAAATATGACAATAAGTGACTAATTATAGTCTATAGCAGTCACTTACTATTTAATTTGAATAATTAATATTTCGCATTTTTATTATCTTCATATTATATTTATAAACAAATATTTATTTGAAGTTATTTATATATATGAATATTGATGTAGGCCTAATATCATTATTCTTAGACCAATATATAAACAGAGGAATATACACCACACAACTTCAAATGCATTACAACATAACAAGTCATATAAACCATTTATTCAAACACATACAATAATAGTAGAAACAATATTAATGAAATTATTCATTGAATGAATGCAGAATGACTCAGACTTATATGAAAGTATAATTATTGACTAATGATAAGTCAATAAATTTACCGGTATGATACGACCTATAGTTATAGCATAAACGATTTATTGGTTGGATAATGTTAAATAAATGAAAGTACTATATTGAATTTTATTGAGTATAATATAGTCATAGGGCCTACACAAACGCATATACATATATATATATATACATATATATGGTTTTATACAATATAATAAGAAATGTATGTTACAATATTTTAGTTTCATTAAAAATAAGTTAATAATATATTTTAAGCTTACCAATAATATAAATCACAAAGTAGTCAAAGTAAACATCCAAGAAATGCATTTATCCTCAACAGTATAGATCAATATTTTATGTTGTCCGTTGTATTGTTTTGCCTGAACTGAAAATTAATATAAAAACAATACAAGTTTAAATATAGTCTGTATTATAGAGTATCAAGTACAATAACTTTCTTTTATTATTTATAATTAATCCATATCATTTACAATCATTAATATGTAATAATTAAAAATAATTTAGGCTTATAGCCATCTTATGTAAAATAAATATATTAGCCTATGTGATATATATAGCCTATGAGGCTATGACATAGGCTATATGTGTCATTGTGAATGGTAAATAATTTAATAACATAAGACAATATATTATAAATTTTAATTCATGAACATAAGGCAGTGCAGACATGTTATAGCATAACAAATAAATGCTATGATACCATGATCATGATTACATTTTTTAGAACTTACAATGGAAAGCTAATCATATATTATTATATACTATTATTAATATTACTAAAAGTTTATACTGTGTTTTGAAATATAAAGTTGATTAGATTTAAATTATACCATATAGCACTTAGGGACTTAGGCTTAATTTTAGTAACCATGGATGTCTTATTTATGACATATTATATTCATTGGTTTTATTAACACTTTAGGCCTATAGGTCTTAGTCATAGAAATGTATTAGTGGCATACTTTTCACAACCACTGTCACTTAGCATTGCATTGTGATTGTACTTGTAGCTTAAGCCCATTGCCATTTCTAGCCATTATCCTAGAAAAGATAAAAAGTATAAATAAACACATCACATTAATTTACAAGAGCAATATTAAATTTTGAAATAAGGGATTATAAGGGCCTACATCCTTATAGCATAACCTAATATTAATCATATGAATATCAATATGATATAGCCTATGACTTTCCTATGACCCTATGACTATGTCTATTAACTATTAATACTAGCCTACTATTCTATTACGGTATAAGTTAGTAGGCATATCACTAATCTAATAGTAGTCTATATATTATGATATATGAATACTATTACTAGGCTATATCCTATATCTTTTACAATCATTCATATGGTCATATCATATCTAAGATAATAAATGAAAATAATATAAATGTGAAATGATTATGACAAAGTATGTGTTATTGTTAGACCTACTATGCCATGGCCATCATTTTTATGAATTGCAATTACTTCACTTACTAATACTAATAGTACTAGATTTAGATATAATAATAATAATAATACTCCGTCTACGGCTTAGGCTTATTTAGGCGCCTCTTAAACTTTTAAGCACAAGTCTTATTGAGATTTAAGCTGTATTAGGCCTTTTAAATAAAATATGCTATTTTATTATTATCATAAACATTGATCATAGACGATGTGAGCCCATTAGTGAATTGACTAGATATTAAACAACACTATCAATTGAGACACTTCACTTGGCATGATCGTAGCTTTAGACTTTAGACCTTGGCACTTGGTGCCCTACTCAGCCATTAACCTACTACGAGACATTAAAAATGTAGGCATATGATTCTCATATGAAGTAGTGAAATTGAAAGTGTAAATAGGTATAACCGGCCCTAGCCTAATCACATTAATCAATTAATCTGCAGTATTTAACTTTTAAAATAGGGGAATACATATAATTAATGTTGTACCGAACGATTATTAATTATTAGGCCTAATTATAATATCAATAAAATCAATTCAATTGCAATACTTACCGGTCGGATAGGAAGGTAATCAAATGGGCGTAAAATGTTGAAAATCGTTGAAAAAATACCATGTCAGGCTTTCTCTTGGACTAGGAAGATTATATACTACTATTTACCTCCTAATTTGTGAGTAGGATAGCAAATATTCAGATGTGAATTTAACATGATGAAGAACATCTTCACCACGTTGCGTTTGTACCTCAAGTGGGTTCTATATTTACACAAATACGTCACTAAATGTACACAAAAAAATTAAGCTCCACCCAATGAAAACGCTCTATTAGAATTATTAAGTTAAATCATTAAATGTAAAAGTAAAAGGTTATCGTTGGGCTACTATTAGTATTAGTACTATTACTACTACTAATAAAATTATTACTAATATAGTACTATAGTATAGTATTAGTAAATAGTATAAGTATAATAGTCTATCATAGTCTATGAGTCTATGGCGACTATGGCATAGACTCATAGGGCTTTCTTAGCGGGTTAGGCTTAGCCTAATTACTAATTAATCAGGCTAATCATTAATCTGACTAATCTTTAGGCCTAGTTACTAGTTCTAGTGACATTCTAGTCATTAGCATTTAATTTTAGGGCCCAAACAATCATTTACAATGTCATACATCTTACACTAAGTTACACACTTGTCACCTTGTGACTTGTGGTGTTGTTGACTGACTTGGCCTGTTGATTGTTCCATTATTTTAATGTCCAAATATCAGCAAAAGATTGCTGTATACTGTAGGCTATATTGTATCATATTGAATGATCGTGTATCATGTCATGATTTAGTATGCAACAATTTTGGAAACGCCAAATTCCCTATTCAAATATTGTCAAAAGTATCACTTAGGCTAAGTAATCTGAACAAGTCAAATAGCATAGCCCACCAGACAAAGCCTTCTCTTATAACATAACTTTAACTATAGGCTATTAGTATTACCTGTAAAAGTTTTACCACTAACCATTAGTTATTGGTCATCACAAACTGAGACTATTCAGACTAAGCTTATTACTAATTTACTAATATTTAATATTATAAATTTTAAATCTTGTGAAAACTTTTTTCATATGAAGAAGTTGGGCCCTAGGCCATATTGGCTAATGTACGTATGGGCTTCACAAATATACAATACCAAAGAAGTCTATATTTAAAAAAAATGAAATATTAGATCTAGTTCCAATTTTCAAAATGTGCATGGACTAATAAGGTACACATTTATAAAAAAGTTAACATACTTGTAGATAGTAGGCCTACATATTATTACTGTATAGATCATAGAAATAGATTGTCTGACAACATATTTATCTATTATATATTATTATATGAAAAGTATTTAACTTATTTTAAACTTGTTTTTTCAAAGGAAATCTTTATTCTGGAGGAATCATGGACATCAAAACCTTGGAAAACAGTACAGTTTTATTTAAATTTGATGAATGCATATATAAAGTGAAATTTCAATATCCAGTAAAAAGGAACAGATTACATAAAGAAAGATACTCTGAAAGATGTGCAAGCTCACAAATAAGCTATATATTAAATGAATTATTTACTAAAGTTAAAGAAGGTAAAATTGTCAGAAATATACAAACAGAATATTTCAATGTGCATGTTAAAACACAGGAGTGGCTTCTCGGTCTTAAGATGCAATTGAAGTCAGAAAGACATTTTTTTAACTGTTATCCTAAGGTATTTCTGCTTGTAGTTGAGTTGAAAGATTTTCTGATCAAGAAGGAGGTGGTACATCAACCTACGCCTGTAAATTGTAATAATTTTAAAATGTCTCCGATTAAGACAAAAATCTGGGAGAAAACTATTGCAGGAAACAACAATAATCAAAAAGCTGATGTGATAATTGCTAACAATATTAGCAGGGAATCTTCACCCCACGTGTCTATAGTTAATACTCTGAAGACCTTTGTCTTAGCCACTCCCAAGCATATTTCTGAGGACACTATAAGAAATAAGAGCTTGAAAAAAAGATGCAACATTTCAGGAATTCTAAATAAACATGACAATATGGTTAAGAGCATCTGTACACCAGTTATAGCCACACCAAGAAGACAGTACTATAAGCTGACAGTAGATCATTTTTTCAAAAATGGAAATAAACTATGTAGTAATTCTGAACAACAAGTAGCAAGAAGTAGCAAACATTTTAATGAAAAGCATCATCAAAAAGAAAACACACACTTAAAATCAGAAGAGATCTATAAGTCACTTTTGCATACAAAAAGTAGTCAATTGCATGCTGTAAAAAGTTATCCTCATCAACATAGTATAATCAAGCAATGTCCTCTATATAAAGACCTTTGTAATAATCAAGCTTCACAGAAAATTAGTAAAGGTTTGGAAACAGCAGAATCGGAGAAAAAGTCTAGCATTAATAGTGTATCTAAAATAGATGTACTTGAAAGACAAAAATTCTGTGCCAGCACAAGCCAAAATGAAAAGAAGAATGATTATAACTATTTACCTATAAACAAAAGAAAAAGACGAGAAGTTACTAATAAAATGACTGAGCTTAAAAATGATCACGAATGCAAGTCAAGAAAGAAACACACATTTAATAAGATGTTCACAACAGGTGTCTCAAATTCTTTGGAATTATGTAGCAGTGTAAAATCTACGTCCACTTCAAGTTTACACAAAATCTATGTAAATGAAATGGAAAACATCCGGTTGGATTGTGACAGGTCTGTAAGGCAACATTTTTCTCATACAAAACCGGTTCAGGTACCCAGTGGGCTAGAAACTGTAACCATCCAAAATGAACTTACCAACATGAAGCTACAGCATAGCTTACCTAATCCTGAAAAATATCTTGAATCTCAGCAAAGACAGTCCATTCACCGACCATCCAAAGCTAAATGTTATAAGCCTCAATCAACATATGTTATGTCTCACCCCATTCAGCCTGCAGATGTTTTACCTCAAAGTGCCAATATGACAGATGGGGAGAGTTATGACAGCAATAATTCTTGCATGGAAGATGTAAATCATGTACCAGTTAATCTTTATAAAGATGATGTCTGCTTGTTTAGATCTCCTGAAGTAAAACTTGTAATGGTACCGGTAAATAGACATTTTTTTCTCTCCATTTCTTAAAAAATTCATTCTTTTTTTACCCATTCTACTTGACTGAAGTTGAAAAGATTTGTATTTTTGTAATTGCTAATTAAAAGCTTCTAACAATTTTTTTTTTAATGTTAGATTTATTTTATTTTAAGACAAAATGTATTACTGTAAATATAAAACTGAATTATTGTTTTACATTTCAGATTGCAAGGAAGAAAACTTTTTGACTTTCAATAGTATTTGGTAAACAGCTTCTAATAAATCAATCAATATTGAAAAAATAACTTGAATGGAAATGGAATGCTGGATTAAAATGAATTTGACACATGTTTGTTAAGTAAAACACTATTTCAATGTACATTTCAGTTTTTGTTTGTTCTTACAAAACTGATAGTTATTAGCAGTGCTCTTTTTGTATGGTGATGGATTGCCTAACTTTTAAAGCAGTTTCGCATTTTATGTTTTAATTCTTATTGCGCGCAATTTTAAAATAATTAAATTGTAACAAATTAATAATATAATCAATTAATAATAAACGTTAAAATACAAGAAAAGTAATAATATTTTCCCCAGATTGAAAAAGGTTCCGGTACACCGTACCGGTGCGTACCGTCACAAAAAAGGCACTGGTTATTAGTATTGTTTTCAATTTAAAACAAAATGCAGGTCAGTGGTTAAAAAACACATGTATGAGTTGTTTTGTGTTTTGTAGTAACCCATTTTTTTTTATAATGTAAGAAAGTTTTAAGTATTTCTTGTCATGTGTGTTTCTAGTTGTAATTAACAACCCAGGTTTTTAAATAATGCAGGAAAGTGTTAAGTATATTCTGCCATTATAAGACTCATCAAATGAGCCTTGAGAAATTTGGCTTGTGAAATAACCTCTTTTTAAAAAAATGGTCAAGCTGATTAAGTATGCCTGGATATGAAAACTGCACCTGAGTACACTACTTTTCTTGTTCTATTTTCTTCCATTCATTTATTTTTTTCCTCATCTCACTTAGGCCAAGACATGGCTTCTAGTTATTTACTAACTAGTATCTTGAGTTTTGCTTCTTGAATGAAGTGCATCACAGTTCAAACATAAAACTGTGAGGTACTAAATGCAACTTAAATAAGTTGAATAATTTTGTTGTATTATTATATTATGTGATCTATACACAGTTTGTAGTACTTAGTGAAGAGCATGTTACTTAAATATAACTATTAAAAAAGAAAAAAAAAAACTTTGAAATAAATCTAACTAAAACCTATTTTATGATTTTCCTCATAACTTTATTTGCACTTTTCTTTACTATTTAAATACTGGTACCGGTATTCAGGATTATAAAAAATATTTTTTCACCTATTTCAAGCTTATAAATGTTGCAGCAGTACCTGAGGCCAGAAGAGGAACTTAAGTTAACAGAATATTGTTACAGTTACTTTTTCCCACATATGCTTTTAGAGTCAAATCTATTTTTCCCATAAATAATTAATTCAATACAAGATGACAACTGCCTATACTGATATACCGGTAAACAAAAGATATAAATGAGCAAAATGTATTACTTAGCACTTTTTTCTTCCAAATACTATACTTAAGCCCTTTAAATATTCTTTAAAATTGTACCATTTCTATGCACATACATCACATTTGAATTTCTTTTGTTAAGTTGGCCTAAGATTATTTAATCTTGAACAATCATATTACCTTTTATTACACACTTATGAACAGGGATAGATTTGAAAGTACGTTTTACTTAAGTCAAATATCACAAGTACTATTTCAAATTAGTTAAAGAACAAATATGTATGTATTGCACAAAACATGCTTCTTTATTGTACTTTTGTATGCTTGCTGAGTAACATCAGTAGTTGAGTTGGGAGACATTTTTAACTTTGTTTCAAGAAAAAAATAATCTCAAGTATATATATACTACTTATCCTGTATTAGCAAACATTAATTGATGGTGAAAATAAATTGGAATAATGAAAAATAAACATTTCTATCTTTAATTGTACAAAATAATGAGAAAACTTTTTGTTATTCTTATTTTGTGTAAATAAAAAAACAAGTTATTTTCAAAATTAACACCCCAAATATTTAAGACTTATTTAAATAATGATTTTTTTTGACAATGTGTTTTTTAGGTTCTTGTATACTGTGCACACTTAAAGATGCCAGTTGGGCAACTACAATTATATAAAATTTGAGGTATGAAACTGTTTCCATTGTATTTTGAATACTCTGTACAAAAAAATCATACTAATATACTGTTACTAGATATACTCTCCCCTTACCCCTTGTTTTTCTTAATATCAAAATTAAAAATAGTTGAGAATTCCAAAGAAACAAAATACATGGGAAAAGTTAGTTCAGAAGTATCCCATACTCATACATGTATTTTTCAAAATTACTATTTATAAAAAACTAAAACAAACAGATTTAGCTTGTGTTTTAGAATTAAAAAAAAAATACATCGATTTAAAATGAGTACTGACTTTTGAACAAAATATTATTTTGAGAATGATTTATATCTAATTAAAAGTGTTGCAGAAATATTTTTTTGTCCATACAATAATAAAGAAATGAAAATAAATATATTAAAATTGTTACTAATTTCATATTGTCACTGGTACTAATGAATTTTCTCTCAGCATAGACATTTTTTTTTAAAAAGTTACCTATTACACTAATTACAGTCAGAGCAGTTAAAAAAAAAACATGTTCAGAAATACAGTCATAAATTATCATAAATAGCAATGTTCTCAAGAGTGACTTAATGATCACATATAGTTTAAAATACCAAGTTACCGTTACAAGAAAGTAATTCCCATAACCAATACATTTTTAACAATTATTTTTTGTTAGCAATTACATTTTTTTTTTAAAGAATAATGTTGGATAAAACAACATATTGTTGCATGGCTAGAAAAATTTAAAAAAAAAAAATTATATTTTAAAAAGACAAAAAACAAAGTGCAATAAGCTTACAGTTTTTTATCTAGGCACCCTATGAGGACTATTTCTCACAAGTTACCCCCCTTCCTTTTATTACTTAATTTAAAAGTCTTCTTTCTGCAGACCTAACTACAAAAATATAAGCAAAAGTTGCAGTCGCCATTACTTTCTCTTTAGGGATGTTGAATAACCAGTGTTGGGTAAACTCAGGACCATAAAAATACTTTACAGTATTTGAATTTCCCTGCACCCATGGAATGGTAATGTTCTTCACCCCAACATCCCAATTTTATTACTTCAAATGGATAATAAGCATTTGATCATAATTGAAGTCCATAATTGACCTCAACATCAATAAGGTGTTCTTTTAAATGAAATTCTAACTCTATTCTATGACAAAAAGGTTTAAAGGGAAATAATTTGTAATTAAAAAAATTAATAGTAATAATAGTCATAGAGAGTCTTACTAGCAGGATTTTCTCAAAACTTTGCTCACTATAAGTTTAAAAAAAAGAAGAATAAGTACCATATACTAAATGTAACTAAAGGTCCTAAAATTTCCAACCAGGTTACAATAATTAAAATAAATGTTGTTTTTTGTATGAGAAAAATAGTAATCACTTCTCAGATTAATATTAGAATATGAACAATAGATACTTTAATGTATGCATAATTAGATATATTTCAGTTCACATAACTTTATATTATTGCCAACCAGGCCACTTGTATTAATCTTGTTTGTAAGACTTGTAAACGTAAAAGAAATAAGCTGTTCTTCCACTAAAACAGAAAGCAAAAAAAACAACAAAAAACATACACATTGTTAAATAAAATAGACATTATAAAATACAGACAGCCAGAATTCAGTAATAAATGCATTATGTTGCATTGTAAATGCATCCCATTCAAACTTGACAAAGATTATACTCCATTAAAACTATGTAACAAAAAACTGATTTTATGTTTATACTATTTTAAAATCTCATATTTGTGTGTCCAAATGATTCTTTATCACATGCTCAATAATAAGTGTTAAACATTGGGAAGCTCCAACAAAAATTAAATTCACAGAGGCTCAAAGTATGTCATGTGGCAAGCAGAAAACTTTGGTGTCTTTATTGAGTCTTGATTAGCTCTGCAACCAATTAGTTAACAACACTAGTAGAATATCTTATCTTATATAGTTAATATAGGCAGTACAGACAAGTGATATGACTAAACCAAAATATGTAACAACTGATCTACTAATTAGGCTGCACAGGCTTGATGGCTGTAACTGTAAGATAAACCGTACCATGCAAATAGAAACCAGCAATAAAAGGTACTGTAACTGACACATGAAACAACAACCACCTAACAGATCTGAATGCAGTTTTGAAAATTAACTAAGATAAAGGTCATCTACCAACCCTAGCTATTGCCATCTAAAGCAGCTGGAAAGAAGTGTAGAATACTTGTGAATACATTTGTCTCTTGGGGGGCAGCTAGAAGCATCAGTCAAAAAAAGGTTATTAGTGTTATAAAGTTTAACAATGAAACTAACAGCCTGCTTATAAATTGTATTTGATTAGTCAGCTCTGATGTAATTTCTTTTCAAGAATATTAGAAATATATTCTTAAAATATATTACCTCTACAACTTTTGGTTTCAATAATTGGAATAAACAACTAATTAAAATTAATAAAAGTATTTTTTATGACATATAAAAAGCAGAAAAAATATAAATGAAGAGATTTCTCAGCTTAAACACTAAAACCTATATATCTAAAAATATCACATGTACACAATTTTTCCTCTTAATGCCGTACGCGCCAAAAAATAACAATTTAAAATAAAGAAGCTATTTGACACATCAATTGGTCTTTTTTGTATCAGCATCATCTGTTGTCATATTTGCCTTATCCTCATCATCTACATCAGCGCTGCCGGCACTGTCATCATTTTCTTCAGCCCTGTCATCCTGAGCTTCTTCATCTTCTTCATCCTCTTCAACATCATTCTCAACCAAATCTTCATTTTTTATCAACTCAAACTCATCAGAGTCTTCCTTATCGCTCGATTTTTCTTTCTTGCTTTCAATTGCTGAAAATGAAATTAAAGAGATAAAATGGTACTTTATTATATTCTTGAAGGTAATGAGTGGGCTAGAAACTACTCCAATCTATACCCAAGCTATTGCAATATTACAATCTCATTTAAAAAACAAAGGCTATCAAAAGTAAGTGTATTGAAAAATTTTCTATTATTCTATTATAAAATATTTTAATTATCACACAGTGCACCTGGTAATCTCTCATAAGCTGACAAATCAAAATAATACTGTCATACCATAACTTTTTTTTGACATGCATGATATGTTCATTTTTTAAAAAGGTACCCGCCAGAGCTGGGTAGACTCACATATGCATATATGGTAATTAGCATCACACTTTTTAAGTGCTATTATGTCTAGCATATAAACTGGAGTAAATTAACATGAGTTCACAAAACGACACAGAGAATAATTTTACGTCCTCTTGGTATTTGACTTTTTTTATTTTATCAGCTGTATACATAGTGCCACCGCAGCTTACCTTCAAGACCTGGTTTATTTGTTTCATCCTTGACCTTCCCTCCTTTCTTTTTACCTTCTACTGATTTGGTATCTTTACTAAATACATCGTGTTTGTATAAAGGCCGGAATGAATCAAAGAAACCAACATCCTCTGTTAAGTTAGGCAAGAACCAGAAATGGTGCCTGCCAAATGTAAGCACCCAGATGCAGCAGAAAAGAATGAGCCTAACTGAAAAATAATAAAGTGAAAAAATTTTATATAAAAAATTCATGATTTTAGATCTAGTCTTTTAAAATACAAGAGTGTTATCTGTCTTTAGATTTTATCATGTGTGTGTGAGTTAAACTTTGCTAGACAATCCGGTTCTAAAGAAATTCATCCTAGCCCTTATGGAAAAATTTTACAAGACCCTATTTGGGATTTTTCTCTAAATGCCTCTAAGACATTTTAAACAATAACCTGTGTGCTTCCCCATCAGCAATTGTGGAAGAAAGCATACCAAGAATGCTAAATTCAAAGGCATGAGAAAATGTGCTATATAAATAGTCATTATCATTTTAAATATTAATCTTCAATCAAAATTTAATAAACCAACTTTTTTTTTTCTGAATGTTTGAGCTTATACACAAAAATACAAATAGATAATATTTCTAATACCTTATGGTAATAAAAATTGGGGGGCAGAGTGGCAGAGCAGCAGAACATTTGTCTAGCGTACCGAAGGTCCTGGGTTCAAAACCCGCTGAAGGCTAGGATTTGTTCTCGGGTTTGGAGGGTGTCCAAGAATCTACCCAGCTCTGATGGATACCTGACTTGAGTTGGGATAAAGTAAAGGCCGCTGGGCAATGTGCTGGCCACACAATCCCCTGGTATGCTGTGGTAACAGAAACTGGTAAAAGGTGCTTCACTGCCCCCCTTGGATCAATTTGATCTGATGGGATACTTTATGGTATTATCATCGCAAAACTTTTATCTCTCTAAAACGTCAATTGAGAATCTCTTTTAATAGCTACTTTAGGTAGTTTTTATTGATTGCATATAAATTAGGATAGAACAAACAATTTTTTTTTCCTAATATTGATATTTGCATTACAATACAACTTTTACGTGACAAATTCACTCCAGGAGCATGGAAATAATTTTACCAAGGATCCGCTGTATCAGAAACAATACATTTTTTAAGCAGATAATTTAAACAGAACAAATTAAAATTGTATAGGCCTACTATGCTCTTTCATTTGTGAAAATTCCACAGAAATTCTCTAGTCAGTTCATTGTTGACACTGCAGTGTCAATACTTACCAACAACGAGACATAAAATGAATCCAACAAAACCTGCTGCAGCGACACTTATATAGTACACACCAACTCTGACTGCTTCCGGCCACAGAGGAAACATGCACAAGGCAATGGCGCCCAGAACTATAAAAGCAATTGGATATTAAGAATTAGCTCTTTTAAAATTTTGATTTGATTGCAAACTATGTGTCTGCATTACAAAAATACTTAATGGAGCAATATAGAAAAATTAAAAAATTTTGTTGTTTTTTTAATGTAAAAGTTTACAACTCTTTTATGTAATGATATATTATTTAGTAAAAGTCATGCTATTTACAAGAAATCTGACATAGGTTCACAAAAAAGAATAAGAATAATGTACTCCATTCCTAATGAAGCTACAATAAAAATAATAACCCAATAATACTCACCCATTAGAAGACCAATAAAAAAGTTTTTGGCATTGACTGGATCAAATATCCAAACAAAAACCTACATTTGAAATAAATAAACATTTCTTTATGCATTTGAAATATTTTAAATTATTTCTGCAGCTTTTAATAAAAAGTAAAGCTTATTCTCTGTCAGACCAATGTAATTTATAAGGCCAAGACATACTAGGAAATTGTGTGGCCAGCACAATGAACATCTGCCTTTAATTTTCCCACCAAAATGTCAGGTACCCAACATTGGGTAAACACACGGAGACCCTCCAGACCCCTGAAAAAAATGCTAGTGTTCACCAGGATTAGAACCCATGACCTTTGACATGGCACTCCAAGTATGCTGCCACTAGACATGGCGCCTCTAGACCATTTTGCCCCATAAGCTATATATATATATGATATGATCATTTTAACACCTTTATTTTTTTTTATCTCTTTTAGAATAGCACATTATTTCTTAGCAACAAATTCCACATGAAGACAGAATTAACATACTAGATGAGATATTCAAACATGTATTAATATTCTTGATTTTAAAACAAAATATTAATATATATATATATACCTCATTTTTATCTGCAAAAAATTGATCCTCTGGCATGATCAGCTTAATACGTTTTTCTTTCTTTTTCTTTTCATCCTATCAAATATAGAGCATAAGGTTGAGATATACATTCAAGCTTACAGGCCATAAAACTCATTCAATAACTCTGATAAAGTCAACATCATTAAAATATCTTTTTTCAAATAACTACGCATGTTAAAAATCATTCATAAATAAATATCACTGACTACTTGGGGGCAAAAGAATGCTAGTTAAATAAAAAAAATGTCTTTTCAACAATAAAGTAGGCATTTTGAATGTATATTGTCTAAGTGTAGGGCCATCAACTACGGTATTTTCTGAAAAGGACAAACCAAAAAAAAAGTGCATTCATCAGTTTGTTAAAAACTTGCCTAAATGCAAGATAATCTCTGACACTTAAAAAAAGAACATCAGTCACATAATTACAAATTCACCTCTGCACTTAGATCTATGTCTAAAGTATCAATACACATATTAAAAAAAAAAATTTTAGCTGAGGCATCAAAATTATTGCCATTCTATTATCCAAATTTTAATCTTAATATATAATAAGTTTGAAACTTTCCCCAACGGCGAAAACTGACATTTGAAATTTAATTATTTTGTTTTTAACCCTGACAACAACAAAAAAAAATATGTTTTTCTTTACAATAAAAAGCCTTGAGAAGGAAAATGTGTATTAAAAAACCCACACATTAAATCAGTTGTATGTTAAGAATTATAGTAAGGACAAAAAATTTACTCTGTGGAATACTTATTACCTTTACATGTCAGCCTAACATAAATATATTACAAAGAATAAACCAACCTTTTTTTCTGGCACTTTTTTTTCAGTTTCTTCATCTCCTTCTGCCTCTTTGTCCTTCTTGCTTTTCTTTTCTCTTCTAGTTTTTCTTTCCTGAAAAAGCATTTTTGTTTCCATCTTAAAACTACTTGAATACCTCATATAAATATAATCCTATATAAAGTCAATCAAGGTTCTGTTCTGTGTAATAACGTATTTATTAAAATTGGCACACTTCAAAAGCTAATGGAGAGGCCTTTGCACATATCCACATATAAATATTATTGTTGTAACACCACAGCAAGTGGTTTAAACCTTTAAGTTATGACTATTAAGGGTAGGGGAGCCAGTAGAGAGCTCTTTTTTTTATTTGTGCACGAACCTGGACCATTTTTGGTATATAGATAGTATAAGCAAGTCCGAGTAAGCATACCTTAAAAAAATAATTTCTGATGGTTGTGATGGGAATGGCGGCCATTTTAGATTTTTTAATCAACGATTTACCACGCAATACAAAATGTATCAACTTGATTATTTATCAAGATAATGTATTGCAATTTGGCAGAAATATTTATAAGCTATATCTTTATAAAATTTGTGGATGAAATTTTGTTAAATTGATGAATAAAATTTATATGAATTTTTTAGTAGGACATATGAAAAAAAAATAATTTAATTGCACAATTTTTTTACATTAAAAATTTAATTTAAGGAAAACTATGAATCATATAAAAAATTCATCCTGTAACTATGATTATTAACATGTAATAAATGTATATAAAAAATTTCATAAAGATTTGCTCATAAATAAGGAAGTTAATACAAAAAGAAGAAAAAAAAGTAGTAATTTGAGAAAAACCTGAAAAACTGACAATTTTAGGGAAAAAAATAATTTGGGAGTAAAATTTAAAAATGCAATTTTCTCATCCATTTCTTAATTGTTTGTTGTAAGATTTTTCCCCCACAAAGACAAGATGCTAACCTTTAAATTGATGTATATTAATATATAATTTAACTCATTTTTTATATTACTGTAGTGTAAATATGTTTAAAAAAACAAACAACTTCTGATGTATACCTATTACAAATGCAATTTATACATTTAAATAATGTTACTTAAATTTCCGAACTATATGTTTTAGATCCAGGAATAGTTAAGGTATACAACTTAGGCAAAAACTTAAATATTGAATTTTCTGGCATTTAGATCAATTTCACTGCCGTCCCTACCCTTAACTGATTAACTACTGAAATAAAAGCAGTAAAAAAACAGGCAGAATTAAATTTGGGTCCAGTTTTTCCATGTACGGTGTGTACATATATGTGTGTTGTTCTCTTATCCATTGATATATTTTAAAATGAATATCATTTTGTAGGGAAATGAATTTTGCAAAGATAAGTTTAAACTAAAGTTAGTAAATTTTTTGTTTAGACAATAATATATGTTGAAATGTGATTTTTACGAAAAAATTAGAAAAAAAAAAAAAAAATTGTCATTTTACATCATATTCAAATTGTCCTTAAATAAATTTATCGCTTTCACTTATATTTATTATAAAGTATATCCAAAAATTGAACATAATAAATCCAAGATAAAATTAATTGAATGGTATTTGCACAAACACGCTAATGTTATCTACGGAAAAAAAATTCTGAAAACGAGAAAAAAAAAAATTTTTCAACTTATTTAAAAAAAATTTTTTGCACAAAAACTACAAATGCTTACACTTTAACAGCGCATAGGACTGTTTCAAACGGGATATGCGCTATACAAGTCTTATTATTATTATTTAATATTGAAAACAGGTTGAAAAAAAAATTTTCTGTCGAGAACTACAAATTTGGGAACAAAATTTAAAGAAATAATGCACAAATTTAGCTTGTAACACAGAAAAATAAACTTGGGGCTGTCAATAGCTTGCGGTAGGGAATGAACTAATGGATTCGGCGCTCCCAACTGCTCACCGTAGTTAATCAGTTAACCTTGACAATAACAAAATCTCAATTGAGTTGACCGAGTTATGGGGCATGGTAGCCGAGTGGTAGCACATTCGATTGTCGAGCCAAAGGTCCCGGGTTCGAATCCCAGTGCAGGCTAGGATTTTTTCCTGGGTCTGGAGGGTGTCCCTGAGCCTACCCAGCTCTGATGGGTACCTGACCTTAGTTGGGGTAAAGTAAAGGCGGCTGTGCATAGTGCTGGCCACACAATCACCTAGTATGCCGTGGCCACATAAACTGGTGAACACTGCTTCATCCGACCTATGGATCAATTCGGTCCGACGGGTACTTTACTTTTTATTGCCATCTCATAATATGTACCGGTATTGTAAATGTCTTAAAAACACTTTACCTTAGGTTCTTCCTCTGGCTGTGAACCCTCTTCCTTATCTTTAATTTTCTTCCTTGTTGATTTATCTTTAACTTTATCTTTCTTCCTTTTTTCTCTTTCTGCCCGATGAAACACATTCTTTTTTAAAAGCCTGAAAAAAACATATACAAACATAAAGTTTTTTTATTTTAAATTAACGATCTATATTAAGAAAGATACCCAAAAAACAGTTTGAAAGAGAACAAATTAAACTTACTTAGACATGTAAGCCACACATTTCTCTCTGGATGTAAATATTGCATCTTTACTTTTGGCTGCAGACCATTTTGATTCCATGAGTTTGTCAACAGCTTCACTACCTGATGTTATAATAAATATGTATTTATTAACTTTCTTCTAAATTTCAGACAACTTACAGAAAAATGTTTAATTTATCCAATTCAGAGGGTTTTTTAAAGTTTCTAATGTGTTTACATGACAAAGAATAAAATAAATACAATATTCACATATTTTGTTGTATTTTTTTTAACCCAAAAGGTTACATTTTAGAAATGTATTAATGTAACTAAACTAAGCCTGTTAATATTTTTTTTTCTACCAACCAACTATCGTTTGTAGGTGTCAAATTTTAAACCAAATATCATTTTTGGTTTTTCACACAAAAACTGTCAAAATGAGAAAACATCTTTCCCGTGATGTCACAGACTGGGACAGCCAAAATAGTGTTTAATTTATATCGTAAGTCACAGTATTATAGCCTAACAAAGTTATCCCTATTTAGTGATTGCAAGGCATTTAATGACTTGATTCTTCATACCCAACGAGAACCAATAAAATCATGGGCTAAATCATGGTAAAAGATTGCTTTCTAAATAAAATTTATAAATGCTTTGAACAAATGTTTATCTGTAAAAAACACAAAAAGAACACATTTCTTATTATCATTTAACATACCTAAACTAAAAGTACCTTTAAAATCTAAGATACAGATTACAAATACAAAGAATCTTTGTCCTTTAGTAATGGGCTATCACTTTCTAATTAGGTGGATAACATTTTGTCCTTTTTTTTATAAATGAAAAAAAACAAAACAACTAAAACCATAAAATGAATAAAACATTTGTCTAACCAATAAAGTATTTGACATCCATGCCATGAAGTCTGCCTTCTTTGACTGGAAGTGAAAATCGCAAGTGCTTCGCCACTGCATGTTCTTCTGAAGTAAGCTTCTCCTATGGACAAAAATGAAACAAACTAATAGGCCTAGTTGCTTTAAATATTATTTTACTCAAGAAATCTGATGACAGTTTCTTTAATGATTAATGGGATGTTTCACCAACTAGCAGCAATGTCATTCTATACTACTAAAAGTTAGACCTCGCTGCTTAACTGTATCAAAGTTAGTGATACTTTAGTTTATCTTATCTTATACATTACAGACGCTCCTTCTATAAAGAAGATTATTGCGTCCTACGCTCATCCGTGGTCCGAGTCTAGTCTTGCATTTTTATTAATGTTTTAAATGATGTTTAAAGTAAAACCAAAAGACAAATTATTTTTAAATATGGAAGCAATGATAGTAGGCTAATTCTACATGCAATAAACTCCTTGTAGTTATCTAAATTGTTTACCAAAGACACTTTATATTGTAAATCTTAGGCCCTATATATTTCTTATTTTAAAATTATATCCTGCACAGATATTATAGACCTATTTATTGCCTGATAGGCTAAGGTTTCCTCTTCACACTTTTTTGGGATTTTTTTTTTTTTTAGATTTTGCGTGTGCTTTTTTTTTAAAGACATAATATTTCTTGTATATTCGTTGCTTGAGCTTAAATTATACTTCAAGTTCAAGTGAGTTAAATTGAATTCATGACAACTAAAACAAAAGTTTTAAAAGTCTAGTATCTCAGACCATGTTGGTCTATAGGCCTAGTCAATAGTCTAGAGTCTAGGCTATATCAACTATATATGACTTATGACTAAGTTATGACTAGACTAGTCAAGCTGCTTTTATCAGTCTCCATGTCTAAGGTCTAAGGCATACTGCTCGAGGATTGTGTGTCCAGCACAATGCCCATCCATGTTTCTTTAAATAGGTAAAATGGTAAAATCAAGGAGCAAACTCCAGAACCTAGACTAGGCTAGGTCCTAGTAACTGTGACTATACTAGAGTAACTAGACAATACCTACTTGACTAGTATGACATATGTTAGAGCCTTTGTTATTTGTTAGTTTAATTTTAATCACTGAGGATTCAGTGTATGTTCTGAAAAAGAGGGCTTAGACTTCAAAATATATTGCGTTTATTTTTACATGTAACATACTGAGCATACTGTGTTACAGTGTGTAACTGTAACTCACAAGTAAGTGTAGCCAGTGTAGGCTAAGTGTAAGTGTAAGGCGTAGGCTACTCACACTCACACTGAATCGACTGATGATACTGAATTTACTGATCATTTTTATATTGTAAAATATTGGATACTTTAACACAACCGATACAATATCCAAAACAATATAAAAGTCAGCTAAAATTGGTAAATTTATGTCAAACTATTTTTCTAACAAACCTCTTCATCTTTGTTTTGTTTTCCTTTCTTTTTCTCAACCATTTTTACTTCTTTTTATATTTTTTAAAAACAAATGGACTAGTTGACAATACGTCTTACAAAAAATATTGCCAACTATTAGTTAATTTCGATTTATTTTTATTTTTAAATATAATTAACTGGATGACTATAAAGCCATTGTAAATTAAATACTCCACATTGGATAATTTTAATCAAAGGCTTTTTGAAAGAAAATTCTCTACATATATTAAATTAATGTAATGAAATATAATTATTATATTAGCTTTAATTTAGTAGATTTAATTATTGTGATTTTATTTGATCCATAAAAATTGCACACTTGTCAGCACCCGACGGAAGTCCTTCATTAAACTCAAAACTCTACGCAATGACAATAATTAATATTTTTATATTACTTTTTATATATTAAATTTGTGCGTTTTATATACACTGTATATGGTAGTGATTATTAATAAAAAAAATAAGCATTAATAACCTTTATTAATATAAAAAAATATTAATACAAGCGGTTTATGAATTATAAGCTTACACAGGCTCAAATTTGGTAAGTCCCTGTAGCGCAGTGGATAGCGCGCTGGACTTCTAATCCAGAGGTCGCGGGTTCGAATCCCGCCAGGGATGTAGGGACTTTTTTTTTATTGTAAAACAAATTTTAATATTTTAACGTTTAACTGTAATCTCTGGTCAGATGACACGTAGTCAATTAACGAAAACAATATTTATTGAGTTAATCCGATTTGTAATAATTTAAGTGGGAGTTAATTCGTGTACCTATAAAATAAATTATATTTAACTTTCTATGTAAGCATAGCCTTTTTTTATTTTAAGGTAATTTAGATCTATAGCAATTTATAATGTTCTAAAAAATTATAGCTCTCCATCTATAGCAATTTAAAATGTTCTAAATAATTATAGCTATCCATTGAAAAACGTATTCCGTCATTGTTGTTGTCGTTTCAGCGCATAGAACTGTTATCGACGGGATATTCGCCATATAGGCCTAAGCAGCATTATTATTATTATTACTATTGTTTTTACTAACCATCTACTACAGTTCGATATGCGTTCCCTCCATTGGATGCCCAGAAGCCTATGCGGCGGAGGCAGCGCTTGTGGGAGGTGTCTAACTGGTGCACTTGGCGCGTGTAGGCCTATGGTGCTGGGTCTCGATGTTATAGAGCAGGGTGCTTAAAATGCTGGTCCTGTAAATTACGAGTCAACAACCTACGACACGCGTGCATGACTTGCTTGGTACGCGTGTACGCGTCAGAGCGATTTTCAATGGCACGCAGTAGTTCCCCAATAGCCAATTCGAGTCCATTCAAGAAATAATGCGCTCAAGCAGGACGACTTTAAGGCTTTTCTATGTTGCCGACCCCTGCCGTAAATCTTTTTTTTTTGGTCGTTCCTTGTCAGTTTTGAGTTTTTCCAGACTCTTTTAGAAAGCCTAGCCATTATAGCGGGAGATGCCTTGCTTATACTTTCACCCCACCCATTGTCAATTGACAAATTATAGGAGATAGATCTAGTTGAGCCAAGGTAAATGAAATTCTTTACAAATTTACAACCTGAAAAGTATGGCTGCTAATGTTGATGATAGGGACCTATGAGACATCCTGCCTGACCAGTAATCGTGTGTCTTGCATGTCATCGTGAAAGGTCGTCACCATTTTCAGCAATATCTTTTTTAATGTATGCTAAACTATACAAAAAAAATTATCATTCGAAGACTATGTTATGAATAGCGCCATGTGGCCTAAATATGTCATTTGTCATTTAAAACTCTAGATGGGTATTTTCTTCAAAAAGCATAATATCGTAAAGGTCTATCTATCACATCCGATAAGAAAATGCACAGTAGGCCTCATAGCCCCAGCCTAAGTTGAAAACAAATAATCTTTTCGAACTTAGACTAGATCTAGTTCGAATTAAATTAATTCGATATTCGTTACAAAAAAATAAATAACAAGTTCTCACTGTAGTGGTAGGTATAGGAATATAGGACTATAGGATCAACATAATTCTACATTTCGGCCCGATTTCCAGCCTTTCAAAACTAGGCTGTTTAACTCAATAAATTAGTAAACAAATCCCTAACAGATAATGGAAAAATGTATACGTTTGAAAAAAAAAAGCTAATCAACATTTCAAAACGCGAGTTATTCAAGTGTGCGTGTGTGTAGTTGTGAGTATGGGTGTTCGTATTTGTATTTGCACGCGCTTGTGTCGGGAAAAAAAACTAGAAGAAATATACTTACCAGTAGGTGAGGGCTTCTTCAGCAGGTTAGAAATACACGCCTTTACTGTAAACATGTGTTTGTTTTTTTGGTTTTGTTTTCTAGCCTGACCAGAATTTCCCGTCAGTTACAATACAATTTAGGGGTGCACAAAGGCTACTTAGATAAAAGTCAAATATTTATAGTATTTACCGGGACTTAACCAATTCTGCCCAATTCCTAACTACTGCTTTTGTTGTAAGTTGAAGCCTAAGTATGCGAGTAACGGTCAGGTGTGTGTGTGGTTGTGGGAAGGGGGGCGAGTGGAAGGGGGTGGGGGAGGGGACTTTTATTTAGAGAATAGGGCCTAATGCTTGCACCCAATTATTATAGAGAAACTCCAGATTTGTCGCTACTATAACTCGGTTCGTACTTCGATTAGGCTGACATAATAAAGTCCAAATAAGAGCTTTCTCGTCTACTTGGTTATGATCTACTTTTTGTATGAAAGGTTATGATCTAGTTTTTGTATGACATTGCATCCTTCAAACACAACTGCTCTCGTCACATAAAAAAATACCCCCTATGCCAGTGGCGTAGCCTGGATTGCTATGTATGGAATGGGGCAAAGAATGCAAATGTGGGGAGAAGGGGGGGGGGGCAAATATTGCAAGTTTGGGGAACAATAGCTTAACAAACTAAATAACTACCGAATTCTGTCCTGGCATGCACAATTTCACCATACACTATTAAAAATACTATTGTATCAAATGGTCATTAGTGAAGACATAAAATCACATCGCCAAGGAGCAAGTGCAAGACAGAATTCGTCACTGTATTGGGAAATAGTCAAAAGGCGCAAACTAAAATTATTATTGTATGGCCACATCACACACACAAAAAAAAACATACACAGGGGGCTTCTTAGAATTTGTTTGCATGGGACAACAAGAGTGTGTTGGAGTAATTTGTCATTAGAAGCAGACGTTACAAATAGGGGTGAGAAAAAGACAAGAGAAAATAGATGGGAGTACAACATCTTGGAATGGACAGAAGTAAAGCTGCGGGTGGTGCCGTAAGACACGGCTAGTTATTTGTTAGAGACATCTTGAAAAATAAATAAATCAAAAGGGTCTTCCTTGTAGGTACCTATTTAGTATTCTCTCAACTAGGCTTCGTTCACTCCAAGTAAGCTACCTAGTTTTAAGAGTGCTTACAGTAGCAGCGTGCCGCTGCCAGGATGAGCAATGTGTAATGGTGAGCTAGCAATACAATCATAGACGCATATTGTTTGCAATCAAAAGGATAGACTACTTAGTTAGCGTCAGTCAGTCTAACTTCTGTTTAAAAGAAACAGTTATTAATCGCCATGACAATCATTGTTTACATTACGTCTGTTACTTTCAAGAAAGAGGTAAGTTGGTTACTTTATTCACAGTTTACTTTACTCAATGAAGAGCAAGAGGTAAGTTGGTTTCTTTATTTACAGTTTACATTACTTAAGAAAGAGGTAATCCATAGGATTCTTCACATAAAGTTTACATTACCTAGGAAAGAGGTCATTTATAGGATTCTTTACATAAAGTTTACATTACTTTAGAAAAAGGTAATTCATAATATGATTTTTTATATACAGTTTACATTACTTAAGAAAGAGGTACTTATAGGATTCTTACTTAAAAGTTTACGTTGTTAAGAAAGAGGGATAATTTAAAGGATTCTTTATATAAAGTTTAGGCCTACTTTACTTGAGAAAAAGGTAATTCATATGATTATTTATATACAGTTTACATTACTTAAGAAAGAGGTAATTTATAGGATTCTTACTTAAAGTTTACATTACTTAAGAAAGCGGTAAGTTGATTATTTATGTACAGTTTACTTTGCTTAATGAAGAGGCTAGCTAATTTCTCTATTGACAGTTTACGAAAAAAAAGGTAAGCGGGTTACTTTGTTTACAGTTTACATTACTTAAGAAAGAGGTAATTAGTTTCTTTATTAACATCGTAAATTACTTAAGAAAGAGGTAATTAGTTTCTTTATTAACATCATAAATTACTTAAGAAAGAGGTAATTAGTTTCTTTATTTACATCATAAATTACTTAAGAAAGAGGTAATTAGTTTCTTTATTAACATCATAAATTACTTAAGGAAGAGGTAATTAGTTTCTTTATTAACATCATAAATTACTTAAGAAAGAGGTAATTAGTTTCTTTATTAACATCATAAATTACTTAAGAAAGGTGTAAGCTGGTTACGTCATATACAGTGGGCTATACATTATTTAAGAAAGAAGTAAGTTAGTTTCTTTAATTATAATATATTTTACTATACTTTAAAAAGAGATAATTTGATGTAGGCTATTCATTAACAGGTTGCATTAATAACATTACCTATCTATAAACTATATGTATAATTTGCCTATCTATTATGTATAATATATGTATTATATCTATATAATATATATCATGTATGTATCTATGTATATCTTTCTATATATAAACAACTTATTCTCTCCCATTCTCTATTTCTGTCAGTTTTTCGTGTGTTTTTTTTATGTTATCATAATTTTCTAAATAAGCTTAGTTTATAATCCACCCCCACCCCCTTCTTCTCTTTCGAATCACGACAAATACATAACAAGATTCAAGATAAACTCTATACACTATGCCACCATTGGGGACAAAGGGGCGCTTCCACCAGCCTGAACATTCTAGTTAACTTTCTCCCGTCACCGCCTCACCCCTCCCCCCAGTCCTCCTTAAATGAAACACCCACATATTCTATTGACCTGCCCCTCCCACCTTTCCAATACAAATGCCTTGGACCAGCTTTTCCCAAATGCCGTGTCGCGACCCAGTACCGGTCCACAAAAGCAAAATTATCGGGTCGCAGAAAGCTGCGAAGCTCAGATCATTTATTTTATTACGGTATGTTACATAGTATGGACTAGTACTAGTATGGAATAGTATGGATAATCTACATGTTAGTGGTGATATGTTTACAACCAATCAGGAGTTTTATCTGACGTCATCTACTGTAGTAATGGGGAAGCAGTTCACTTGTCAATTTGCAATGTAAAATTATTGAACTACATGTAGCCTACATTGTGTTTTTCTTTGAAGTTAAAAAGCCGCAGGGTAAAGACGTTATATGGTAAATTTCATGGTATGGTTACACGTGCCAGAAACAAAAAAAAATGTCCTGTCGTGTCTGGAACGCATGCCCGCTGGATAAATATCAATAACATCGGAAAAGAAAAGAAAAAATAATACTTCAATATTTCATAATGCTAGAAATGAGTACAGGCGGGTAAAGTGTAGGATCGTCCACCTGGTAAAAGCATTCAATACCATTTTTCAAGACTAAAAAAACAAACTTAACTTTGATATGCTGTTTTAAATCCATTGACCGGTTTATCATAGCTTGTTTTCACAAACTTCTTTTTTTCTTTGCAGCTGCATACTCAACAGGGCCACATAGAAACAGTCCTGAGGGCCAAGCAGCTGGACTACCAACTCATTGACATAGCACAGGACACCAGCAAGAAGGATGAAATGAGACTCAAGTGCGGGAACGAAACGGCAGTGGCACCGCAGATATTCAACGAAGATGATTACTGTGGAGTAAGTATATTAGATCGAGTGCATGCAGATTGGAAGATTAGCCATTGAGAACAAAAAATTACATGTTTAGTGCGTATCGTAGGTTGCCGACCCCATGATTAGGCCTAAGGTCATCAAGAGAAGACGATAGAGCGCGCATATTATTTACCATATCAGGAATTTAGCATATTCCATGGCATTGGGGCCTACTAGTGAAATACTGAACCACGATTCACAAAAAGGGTCACTGCATTAAATAACAAAAAATTAACAACACATAGATATACAGAAGCTTTAGAATATATATAAGCCTATATATATATAAATTAAAAAAACAAAACGGGCACTCAGAAAGTGCAAACCTCAGTCAACGATCATGATTAACAAAATTCTCTGGTAACTCCGTTCAGTTAAATCTTAGCTTCTGGAGATACCCCATTTCTCATTGACGACCGTTGGCCTAAGAGCCATCTCTACATCTGGCCCAAAAGTCTGGAATCTGCTCCCACTCCAGCTCAAGACATGTTGTATCAATACTTTTTAAAAGATCTTTAAAAAACCCTATTTTAAGATGCACCTACCTAAACATTTTTGTACCAATACTGTTTTACTTTTATATTAAGTCGGTAAATACTGCAATGCAGTCAGCAATGGCGGCAAAGGCTAGACTAAACAGAATCTGGTCCAGCAAAAGCAGGCTTTACAGAGCCCTTGTGAAAACCATTGTTCTGTACGGATGTGAGACTTGGACACTGCCATCAGCCACTGAAAACAAATTGCAATTGTTCGAAAAATAAATGCATGAGAAAATCCGTCGAATCTCCTACCTAGAACACGGGACTAATGAGTATGTCTGGGACAGAATATTCTCTATTGCGGGCCCCCACGAAACCATAATGGCAACAATAAAACGGCGCAAGCTGACATGGTTCGGTCATGTGGTGAGGCAATATAACATGCAAAAAAAAAAAATCCTTCTAGGCGTCGGTAACTTACGGCGCGCGTGCCAGATTTGGCAAGCAGGTCGATTTTCAATGGCACGCGGAAGACCCCCAAAGTAAGCTATTTAAGTCTTTGCTATAAGAAATTGTTTAGTGTCGCACAGTGAATTTTAGGCTGACGGCACGCTGAATGAATTAGAAACTATACTTTGGCACACTACTATCAAAAGGTTGTCAACCCCTGCGCCAAGGCACCAGGGCCCTCGAGAGAAAAAAAAGATGCCGGTACGAGATCTTTTCTGCCCCCCCCCCAACTTTTTTTTATTAACATTCTGTTAATCATGATAACATCTGATGGAGTTTCGTTTGTTGTTTTTTTTTCTTATAAAATTAAAATATACTTACAAACTACCATAACAGTTTAGGGCTTGATGATGATACTTATATGAGCCTTTTCTGGAACTTTAACTTTAGATTCTAACCGAGTAGACGATTTCTACCAAGTACCAAATCTATCTTCATAGGTTATATGTATGTATTGATCAGTGGGCTTCAACTAAAAAAGACGAATGGTCTCAAAAACTCTAAATCCCTACATTTACCAATGTAAAATTTACTAAGCCCGAGCTGCTTGCCAATGATATCGGCACAGGAAAGTTTGTAGCTTTTTGTTTTTATCATCTCAGGATATTTTTACAATTACACATAGATGGGATTTATCGCCCCTTCCCCTATAAAGGAACGGTGGACAAGCGACAGCGCATTGGATTGGCGTACCGATGGTTCTGTGTTAGAATCATATAATTATTTTTTTCCCTGGGTCTACATAACTTTGATGGATACCTTACATTAATTGAGGTAAAACAAAATTCGTCTGGACATTGTGCGGGCGGGCGACACAATGTTAGTATTCTTAGTATGCCGTGTCCACTGCTTCAACGACGTTATAAGTTTAGATCAATTTTGTCCTATGTGATCACAATAAATGTATATGTTAAATACCTATCGATCTTATCTTATATATTACAGACGCACCTTCTGTAAATAAGATTATTGCGTCCTATGCTCATCCGTCGTCTGAGTCTAGCCTTGCATTTTTATTAGTGTTTCAAACAATGTTAGGTTACTGGTTTTCCTGGTTTGTTCAGGTAACCCATTCCATGCCGGGTGCCACTCGGGAAGAAAGTGTACTTATATGCATTAGTTCTTCCGAAAGGGATAAGGAAAATGTATTTGTCAGTATGTTTATCTGAGCATTGCAACAGGTTGTTATTGTGTTGCATTTCTAAGTTAGTATTTAAAGCATTATGTATTATTAGGATACAACTTTACTCTTTGTCCTTCTGTCCTCGAGTGTTTCTAGGTTTAGTGATTTAACTATTGGTGTATACTCTTGTCAGTTGTAAATATTCGCCAGTAATGTATGTTGTGTAGTCAAATGTAAGACTAGATCTGCTGTGGCAATACAGTTGACACATACATTTTGTACAGAATCTTCCCAAAATACATTTTATTAAATGACAAAAAATGTGTTTTAAATTTTCAATATTATGTCTAAAATTATGATACCTTCAACCTCCCTCTTGGCTACCGCACAGGAAATCATTAAAGTGTAAGAGGATCGACTAACTAGCTTTGACTGCCGTACTAGTATGCTATATGCAGCGACATACTAGACTCTTACTAGAGTACTAGAGCATAGGTTCTCAACGATAATAATGTGCATGCCTACTGTTGGGGGATATCAGATATTTAGCAGCACTTGCGTTTACATCATATTTCATCCAAAAACTAATTTAAAAACATAACTTTTTGGGTATCAATTTTGAATCAAATGTGGAAACATTTGTTAATAAAAGGGAGATAATTAACCCGTTACATTTGAGCTAATATTTCTGTATTTTTTGTTTCTTTTATAAAAAAAATTATTGGCTTACATTTATAACTCTGAAATGATTAAACTGTAAATTGTATTTAATTTGAAAATTATATAAATATTATATGACTAAAGAATTTATATGTATATTTTCAAGCATTACAATAACTACCCAGTTTGTATGATTACTCCGAATCTATATCGCATAACTATAATAGATCCCTCATACTAAATATGCAAATAAAGGACAAATCAGTAAAACTGAGACTCTGGCTTCCCCACACAACATGTAGATCTTCTCCGCCTCGTGCGATTAGATTTTTCACACAGGTGTGTGGGAAGTCTTAGTCACCCCGAGCTACGGCTCTCACCTAAACTTACCCAAAGGAGGGGCAAGGATGTAAGAATCCGGACGCGCCTCCTACTGGAAAAAAAAAAGAGATCAAAATATTCTTAATATTAGCATATGTTAGCGCGATAGTGATCGGTCAGCAGGGCTGACTGGCCGGTGAACCAACACTAGGACCAGACGGCCGCATACCATATTTGCCAAATACTGACCCCTAATTCACCGAAAAAAAATGACTGCTGAGGTGTCCATTCGCTCCCCCAGCGACCACAACGGTCAAGGGTCTGATGATGATGAAATACTGCATTCTTTTGCTCTGTCTTATATATTTTCGTCAAGTTCTGAGATGACCAATTAGCTCTAGATCTATATCCTTTGATGTAATCATCAATCTGTCATACCAAACTTTATAACATAGCCTAAATGTAGGCTAAATGACACTATTGGGTGTGCATTTTCAAATGCGTGGCTTTCGTATACACGGGCTTTCGTATAGGCCTACATGGGTTTTCGTTTACATTCGATTTCGTATACATGAGATTTGGATATGGGCTTTCGTATACATGAACTTTCGTGGGCCTATGTCCTATAGGGCCTACATGGGCTTTCGTGTAGCCTATAAGCCTATGGGGTTCACAGTTCACAAGCATGGACTTTCAATTAGACCTACCTTTAATAATAAATACAAGTTGATGAGCTATGCTAAATCACTCTTAAACTACTCTTTTATATTATTTATATTACTAAACTTATTCAATTAATGTTAGTAGCGTATGCAAAGCTAATTATTACCAACATATAAATCAATGATGTATTAATAGAAAAATATTTTGATTTACCAGTACAGACAAGTTTAATATAATTAATAGACCTTAAAACACTATTGACCTATTGATTTTGTTTTTTAAATATCTAAAATTATGAAAATAACCCTAAAAACGATTATCAACTATTTACATTATCAGATCTAGCATTTTGGATAGTAAATATTTAAAAAAATCCATTAAAAATAACAGTGCTAAAAACACATTTTTCAAACACAAGTGCCTGTAGACTTTTATTGTTTAAAAAAGTATGATTATTTTAGTTTTTAAAAAAGAAATTATGAATACAATTCTTGTTTTCTTCATTCAGTGTATATTTTATAAAGTTTTCCCAATTCATTTTGCTGTATAAACCTACATTTCAAACAAAACCTTATCATGACAATTTGCCCCTCAATGGATGACAACTTGCCCCACCCATGGGGCAAGTTGTCATGCCTTGGAGCCTTCCGAAAAAGTGGTCATATTTATTTCTGGAATAGTTTAAAGATGTATGAAGCTAATTTTTAAGTAACTATGAAAGTAAACTTATAAATTTTACAAAAATTGACTTATTAGTTTTTTTTTTTATATAATAAAATATAAAAAGTATGACAACTAGCCCCGGTCTCCCCTACAGTAGCGCGTACGCAATAATAAAAATGATTTTTTTTTAAAATTCAATGAGAATAACTAACGCAACTAGGCAGGCTATAGATACCCTATCTCTAGCAGAAAAGCAGATGTTTTACATAAGAAAAGGTGTGAGCATCTGATCAAACATTTTACAATTTAAACAGGTAGAAAACTGTTCAAATATAAATAAAGTGAAATTAGGCCTAGGCTATATAAAATAAATTATTTTCCTCGTCAGGAAAAGTTAAAATAAAATATGTTATGCTTACTTTTTGTTTATATTTTAAATGATAAACTTATTTATAACGGGGATACTTTTATCTTATTACACTAGGAATACTCCCCTATAGATATGTTATGTAAGCTTATTTGTGGGCCTACGCTTAGTCCTAACCACGTAATTTTTTCTAAACCACAAAAAAATGTAGGCTATTCAATTGAAAATCTTATATGAGAGCGATGGTAAAAATAAACAATGTGATACTAGAAACCAATTATTTTAGAAATTCCTTTTCTTTTTGGCAGTCACAATAATATAATTTATGAACCATGTACCCCGCGGGCACACCACGTCGTATCGACGGGGGAAAAAAACGTGGAAACCATTAAAATACGTAGAAACCATGAAAATACGTGGAAACCACGTTTTTCCCCGTCGATGCGACATGGTGTACCCACTGGGTAAGCGAGATCTTTTTGCTCCAGAGAGCTGTCACGTGGCAATATAGTCGGTGGAAAATATAGGTGTCAAAATATAAGCTTATTAAAATTTTCTTTCGGCAAAGCTATTTAATTCTATTTTAAAAAAATTAAATATTCAGTCCATACTGCCATAGCAATCTCCCTTTTACTCTATGACGAGGATCGCCAAGTCTGTAAGCATTATCTAGCTCGAAAGATCATTGTGTCTATTTCCTTTTGCCAAAAGTGGACCCCCCCCCCCACCCCACCAAAATTACTGCGCCACTGATGGTTTGCCATAATTGATTTTGTTTTATGCGGGCCCGAATAGAAAGACTGTTCTCCTGTGCGATTAGGCCTACTTATGATTCCGCAGAAAATGTTTTACTTCACTTTTCGAATCTATGATTCGCCCACGAATATCCGGTAGCTTACAAATTTCTAGACTCACAAATCCCGCGGTAAGATATAGATCTAAGTGTAGGCCTAGATCTATATATTATTATTATTTCAAAGAATTGATCAGACTATATTTTTTTTTGAATTGCCTATAGGCTATGTTAAAGAGCCGATTGGTCCGCTTAAGGCAGTACAAGCCAAATCAGGTCAAGTCCCATCAAATGTGAAAATCATTTTTAAAAAAAAGAGAGAAAGAGACGAGTGAGAAGATTGGGGGTGGGGGTGGTGGAGGATAGAGAGAGAAAGAAATAATTCCCCAGCGGGCACTGCATGTCGTATCGTCGGGGATAAAACTTGGTTTCCACGTATTTTCGTGGTTTTCACGTTCTTTCTTCGTCGATACGACGTGGTGTGCCCGCTGGGTCATCTACTATTTTAAGAATTATAAAATGAATAAATTGTTCGTTTTTTTTTTTTCAGGACTATAAAACATTTCAACAAGCAGTTGAAGAAGACAGAGTTTTGTCCTTTTTAAAAGTAATCTAAAAAAAAAAGGTAAAATAAAAATTATTTAGCATACCTTAAAAAAAATGTTATTTCTTACCACAGAATTAATCATTTATGCTTGTTTTTTTCATTGTTGTAGGAACTGTATTGAAAGGCCTCTATTTACCCAATCAGATAGACCTATAACAAAAAACTAAATCTATGATATGGGTTATGTTTGCTAAACGTAATCTAACATGATTCTTTTTTTGTTCTTTCAGATTGCCTTGTCTTTAAAGAAACAATGGAATGTGCAGATTACAGTAAGCGATTCTTCAACTATAAGTCTGCTCTTACATCTTTACAAAAAAATCTATTCCTGTCTGCAACAACTTCTTATAACCTGCTTTACCCACCAGGAATGCAAGTACCGACTGAAGTGCCAATTTTTGTAGAAGTTACATAAATATTATAAAATTGATTAATAAATTCTACACACACACAAAAAAAACATATAATTTGACTACTATGGTACATCACTTAATAACTCTAACAAAATTGAACATATTGTTTGAACATAATTAGGCTTAATTTATTTTTGTTTTTGGCTTGTGTTTTAAATAATAGAAAAAGAATTGAATAATCAAGAATAATTGCAATTGTCAGTACATTAATTATTTTCTTGGGTTTTCTATGCAGACAAGCTTGATGTTGTATGTGTGTATGCAATTAAGTGGGCTTAGAGCTTTGAACATTTTCATATGTGGAAGAAAAAAAAACAGGGCCTATTCTGTTTATCTAAATCACATTTTAGAGATTCAAATTTTTAATTTAACTGAAAGCTTATTAAGAAAACCTTATTGAATTCAAAAGTTTCCAAAGCCTTTTTTGGTATAAACAAATACAACAAATATTTGTCTTTTGTTTTACTCTTTGTCAAAAGCACAACTATGAACATTTAGTATAGAATAATATTTTTAAAAAAGGGATTAAAAAAAATTGTCTTCCATTTATCAATTATTTTGGTATTAAAAAAAAAGTAAAATCTAGCACAATTAAAAACTAAACATTTTTTTAATGGCCTGTAAAAACTAATTGTAAACAACTGGTAGAATTTAGAATTAATATATTGTCAAGAACGTATATGTATTTATTTTTCTGTAAAGTTTTAAAACGATGCAGCATTGAAACATGTAAATATATTGCAATTTTTTTTTACTGCATTTAATTTTTTAATACAATTTTTGTTCAAATGTGTATATATATTTTGAACAATAAAAGTGCTGAAGATGTTATTAAAGTACTTTTCTCTGTCACAAAATTTCTTTCAATGTCTTTGTTGATTTTTTAAAAATTACGGTACTTATTTAAAAAATAAAAAAGTGAAGCTATAGTGGTGTGTATGTTTCAATGAAATAACTCTGATAGTCATTGTAGCTTTTCATAATTCTAATGACTGATTATATAATTATTAACTGAAATGTTATATTTCTAAGATTATTTTGTTTTAAATTTACTTTGTAACCTTATCTTATACATTACAGATGCTCCGTCTATAAAGAAGATTATTGCATTACTTAGCCTAATGAATAAATTTATTATAAAAGATAACAGACAGGCAAGACCCTCAACTCATCTTTTTACAACATTTAGTTTAAAGTAAAAAAAATTATAGAAGATTGTAAGAAAATATATAAATACTTAAGAAATGTAAGCCAATATACAAATATTGATTTAAGATTTAAACAAAAATATTTTGACATCTACTACAAATGTGTGTGTGTGTAAATTTTACATTGGCATAGTTTTGTTCCCTCTTCTTTTGGCTACATTGGATCACATAAAAAGACCAACAAGAAAGCAAAAATGTCTGCAGTTATATTTATTTATTAAGTAATCAAATGCTTATGGTAGATATGAATACACAATTGCACATTAAAGTGTACATGCACCTTGAATAAACTATAAACAACCAAAGCTCAAGCAAAAGGTTTACCCTTAATATAATATTAATAACATAGCTAATGCCATAAGAAAACCAAAGAAAAAACCTTTTCAATTACAAAATACTGATTTTTCTTAAATTTCAAATACCTACATACTTTTGCTGTTAAAATAATAATTTTTTTTTTTTTTAAAGTTTACCCATTTTTAGATTGATGTGGTTCATTAGCTGAAGTTTAAAAATGTTTACAGTGATTTTTCATTTAAATTAAAAACAACAAAAAAAATATTTGACATACAAAAATATAGAATATTTTAATAAAATAAAACTTTAAAACAATTTTTTTTTAAAACTTCATTTCAAAAGTAAGTTCAGATTTTATGTACAATCATAGAGTTGAGGAGATTTTTTAAAAACTGATATGGGACTTTCAAAACAACAGCTGATTAAAAAACTTTTACTAAACAATATTAAATAATATGTAATTGTCATTCTTATATAATAATATTAAGTATTATTATTTAAGCTAGGTAATTATTGTTTAATTATATGTAAATATAAAATTACAAAATATTCATATGTGAAGAAAAATGAGTGTTCTTCAGTGTTAAATCCAAACAAAAATTCATATCCATTTTTTTTTATCTTTGAAAAAATTGACACAATTAATTGTGCATAAGGCAGCCTTAAAGTGTTTTAAAAAAATATTTAGAATGTTTAAATAATGGAATTTGATAATTTAGGAAAAAGAACAAACAAACAGCTATATAGATGTGTATGCTATCAAGAAACGCTGTAGAAATATCCACATAAATGCCAATTAAAAACTGGTGCAATTCTGATGCTAACAATTTTAAACGACTATATTTTAATGCCAGCCAGGAATCAAAGGAATGTTTACAATGAAATTCAATTTTTTTTGTATTAATAAACCAAGAAAGGTGCTGAAAAAATAGTGTCTCAAAATATAAGGTTTAGGGAATGTGCCAACATTTTTTGTATTTCAGCAATGAGCAAATTTGTTTTAAAACAACATACCTAAAAACAACACAAGCATCGCAAAGTATTCTTGAATTCACCTTTAAAAAAAACAACAATTTTGCTATTCTAAAAAGCAGGTTAAATTGGAAAGAAAATTTGTATACATATTGAAAAAAAACACTTTACGTGCAATTCAAAAATGAAAACTAAAGAATTAAACAACCTATAGCTCTAGAGACATTATTTTAAAATACAAGGAAATGATTCCATTTTTAATAAAGGAGCATTATACAAATATTCCCACAAATTAGATTTTTTTTTCACAAGATCATTTACTAGCCTAATTAATTGTAGTTTTGTTCAGTTTAATGTGTGCATATTTTAAGACACCTATGACTATCTCACCAATAGACAGTCAACACAATCATAAAAAACATGAAAAGGTAAAAAAAAAAGAAAGAAAATGGACTAGTTTTTAGAAGTTTATCTAATAATAAATATCCTTCAAATGTTTACAAAGAAAAAAAAAAGAAAAAATTAACCAACAGGGAAAAGGAAATGTTAATCTTCGGAGAAATATTTTAACAAATTGATTCAATGCAACAGAGTAGTCATATTGTCAAAAGCTTTTAGAAAATGTACGAAGTTATCAACAAATTAATAATTATTGTGGGTACACACAGTCAGTGAAATATCTGCCCCCTCCCCAATGATAATTCTAAGCTACACAGAAGAATTGGGAAAGTTAGCAAAGTGTTGCATAACAAAAAGTAAGATGTGATCACTATGACAATTTCCATTGCAGGTGTAAAATAAAAAGCAAGAAGTGCTTGCCAATGACAATGTCATTTGCAAATATATAGATACAATTAAAATGTTGAGTCTCAACAAATTTACAAAGTGGTTCAACACCAAGGAGTTTTCTATCCTGTTAAAAGTCTCAGTTAAAAACTCCATTTATAAACATTTCCATTTGGTGAGTTTTAGCTATGTTTATAAAAGAAATGCTGTTTTGAAAGATTAATTCATAAAAACTTATTTGCTGATAGTTATGAAAAACAACAACTGGCCATTACTTAATCACTGAATCTCAGATATTTTAACCAGTATTCTTTAAAAAAAAAATAATTCAGAAAGCTAATATCATTTAGAATTATCAAAACATAATTGAATGGCCTGCTAAAAGAAAATTCAAAACCATAAAAATATAGATTTGCTAGTAGAAAGGCATGATGATCTTTATATTGTAGAAATGTTAAAATAATGCAACTTAAAAAAAGAAGAGTGAGAGGGAGCAAAATTCATATAATATCTACTAAAGTATGATATTAAAGTAAAATAACTTTTTTTGGGTCATTTATTTAAATACAGTTTTTCAATAATATTTTTTCCTATCACAATCGTCAAAATTAATTAAAAGCTCTTCTGTTTAAAAAAGTCAAATTATTTAGGCTACTACTATCAGCACCAGTAACTGTCATTGAAAGAAATAAAGGCATGACTTGCAGCTTACAACTTTAAGAATTCGTTTAATGTCTTGCACTCCACAGCATTGTCAAAAGCATCATAGTCCTGTGGATTAATACAAGGTTTAAAATACAATATGTTATATAGTAATTATAATTAAGTAAAGTACCCTTTGGACCAAACTGATCATAGGGCTGGTGAAGCATATAGCATACGAGAGGATGTGGGGCCAGCACAACGCCCAGCCGCCTTTACTTTACCCCAGCTAGTATCAGGTACCCATCTGAGCTGGGTAGACTCAGGGGGCACCCTCACGTCCAGGGAAAATATCCTAGCCTGCACCAAGATTTGAACCCAGAACCCTGCTGATTGCCAGTCGAACGCGCTTCCGCTCGGCCACCGTGCCCAGTATAGTAATTATATGAATGTCTTAATTACTTCTTATCCTAATTTAGAAGAAAAAAAAAAGTAAACAATTTATAATAATATCTGTTTCCAATCAAAGTGAAAAAATTCAAAAGGAGATTAGAAGAATACCAACCCCACAGTAGGTCCCTCCATTAGCAATTTGAGGGGCGAGTGCATGTGCATTTCCTACAATTTCTCTCATCCTGGCCAAATCATCCTTGGAGGCTGACACATCTACAACGTCAAAGTCAATTTTAGCACCTGAAAGCACATCCTGAATTCTCATCTGTTGCTTTCTAGTCTGGATGAAATAAAAAAAAAAAAGCTCACAGTAGTACCAAAAAAATAATTAATGAACATACAGACAGAAATACATTTAAGAAGAATTGAATATATTTCTTCATCATTTAAGTAGTTCTATAGTGTAAATGTAACATATAATATGAACAATAACATTTCATTCAAAGTAAGAATATCAAATAGAATTAATTTTTTTTTAGTGCTACTGTTGTGCTACAGTTCTATGAACTAACTCTCAAGCAATGTAATAAATAGAGAGAGATATCTAAACAAGGTGTGCAGTTTTAAGACAAGAATCTCATAAACTTATTTGGATTATTTCCTTTCATTAAACCAAAGGTCTTCATGCACAGTTTTTTTTTTAAAAGGTATGTCATAAGAGGTTTCCTTTACATATCATCCATCGATCTGAGTGTCATAAAGTCTCTATTAAATTGTGATTTAACTGAATTATATAAATCTTCAGTTGGAGAAAAGTAAAGGTGGTTGGGCATAGTGCTGAACACACTGTCTCCTAGTATACTGCGGCCATGGAAACTTGTAAATGCTACTTCACAGTAATCACAGGCCCTATGGATCTAATTAGTCAGATGAGGATATTTTACTACTTTCTACTAGGCATTACAAAGCGTGCTATAGTATACATGTAGTTGTTATGAACGCTACTAAACCTAATGAATATTGACCACAACTCTGTCATTTCATGGGCAGGCAACTTTATAGGTATATAAGACATTGCTGCCTTGCCATGTTAATGATCCAGGGGAATCCCACAGGACAAAAAATTTGAGTGTGTCACTAGCTTGCAACATTAGCTAAAATTATGTCTAGATTCAAGAACCAAAAGGCCCATTTATTCATTTGAGGCTCTGTAAGATTGGTCTAATATTTAAGTAATACATAATATGCTATGGGCATAGGCTACTTAGCCTTTTTACTATAAAAAATAATTATGAAATATAATGAATAATACTAAAACTGCATTTAGAAATTACCGTACCGTAGATTAATTTTTTTAAGCTTTTAAAGTAAGTATCTCTTTCAGACCAAGTTGATCTATAGGGCAAGTGAAAAATTTTTCACAAGTTCTGTGGCACAGCTTGAAAGGGGATTTTGTGCCCAGTATGCTTACTTATCCCCAGCTACCATAAGAGCTGTGTAGACTCAGGTCATCCTCCAAGCCTGGGTACAAATCTTACCCTTCACCAGGATTCGAATCTGTGACCTTTGGTATGTTGACAGACTGTGCTGTTGCAAGGCCACCGTGTCCCATAATTATACTATTAGTAGTATTAGGCTAAAGATATTGTAATTTATTATTTACATAGTGAATTACATAGACTATAGACAGTGGCATCAGCGTAGACTTGCAATTATTAATTAGAGTAATATTAATTAGATTAATAATTGTATATGCTACCATTCCTTGTCCTTTGACTTTAAAGTTTAAAGTGTAGGACTATAAAAGTGTATAAGCTCACATACACAAAATAGGCCTAGCTTATTTAAGTAAGCCCTGCACATTCATTAGTAAGAGAATGGCCAATGCCAATGGATTTTTAATAATCTTCCTGGGCATACGCTCCCAAGCTGTGAGCCGTAACATTATATTATATTATTTATATTGAATGTTGCATTTCAATATGGTCAACTACTCAATATTGACAATATGATATGAATATTACTACCGGTTGATTAGGCCTACATTTAAATTTATAGTTGAGAAAAACGGGCCTAGGCCTTTAACAGAATAATTCCTAGCAGACTCAATGACTCAATGCGACAATGCCTCAAACTCAATCTCATCAATGCCCAATGATGCTTAACTTACTTAGTATGATGAATATGGTCAATAATAGTTACTCCATCATAGTTCTGAGCCCATTAAATTTAACTGACACTGATAGATTGCTGGTCGACCACCATATTTGTATTTCCAAAACCATAGCTCAGCACAGTCAGTTGAGTCGGTCACAGTCAGAGCAGTGTTACGGGTTTACGATACTAGTGTTTTTGTCACGCCCACATTCTAATTTTTATTTCTTCTTCGAAAAATAATTTAATAATAACTTAATTATTACCTCCATGTTTGATGCCAGGTTGCTAATATAAACTGTTACTTTGCTGCACATTTTCCACACACAAAAATTATCAATCTAGAAAATAACAAAACAAAAGCTAGCACAATGTCTACAAATTACAAATACAACGAGGAAGTGACAATGACAAGTTGGGAAATACTAGTAGCTTCCCTTGTTTTGACGTGAATCATCATCAGTGGCTGGAATTTTGTCAACAATGAAAGTAGTGGGCAGAGGTGTGGTGCCCGGAGGGGAAGGGGGGGAGGAGAGGGGGCTGCCTTTGGCCTATCTTTATTGTGGGTGTCTATTTTTTTCAAACGCTGACGCCGGAGTTTTTTTAATCAACAATTCACAATTCTTATGTTAATTGTTTGTAAGTATGGTAAAACTTATAGCCTACTTAGCTTAACAAAGTTAAAAAAGGTTACATTAAAATTTTTGAAGCAACTCGATCGTTGATCCTTTTTTTTGTGCGTGGCATAGGCCACACTGGCATTGCGTGGCCAGATCTACGAATGTCTACGATATTTTATTCTTGCTAAATGATAGGATATCAGGTAGCCTATCTGAAAAATGCTAGTTAGCCACAAGTCAACACAAAATGTCAGACTCACCCCCCTCCCACACACCCTCTCCAATATTACTCCACAAATCTCTTCACCTCCCTCCTTACCCTCCGAAAATAAAACCTCCATAGGTGCCTATATCCAATTTCAAAATTGGCATAATGTTTCAATTCAGTTTTATCTTCATTTTCGCATAAAGTATTACAATAAACAATGTAGCCTAATTACGGTAATTAATTAAGTAAAACTTGTTAAGTTCAATTTCATTTGAAGATAATAATAATAATATTTTGTAGGCCTATGCACATTTTTATGTTACGTCACATAAATGTTTAAAAACTCCTCGCTTTCTCCTATCATTTATGGACGGCTCCCTAGATCTAAGAACTTACATACCAGGCTTAAGAGAGATAAAACAGTTTCCTCCTATAGGCCTACTATAAGTGCTCATTCTAAGCTTATGTCTATGTTTTTATTCGAGCAGGATTTCCAAACAGTAAAAAAGTTTGCAGGCGAAGTTTTTTACTAAAAAAAATAAGTGAAATTTTGCAGGTGTGTAAATAGTTCAGTAGACGGTGCAGTAGGTTTGCGTCAAGGGCGTAATAATCTTCGTCATAATAATATGCCCATATTTATTTGTTTCCTTTGTGTGTTTGTGGTTGGGAATGGGAGAAAGGGAAAGGGCTGTTTCTCAACAAATAAAGGGCGTTTATCTGGATGAAAATACACAACCCGCTAGGGGCCAGTTTTGTGTAATTGGAATCTTTTAAAACTTTTGAACATCTTGTATTGATTTTATTGTCATATTATATTATGCAATCATTTGAAAAAAAACTCTTGTTTCTGGATTAATAACATTAGTCTATATACATCATTGTTATAATTATATAGTAGACTAAATATTTCTAATTAAAACACCCCAACAGTGCAAGCGTACCAAATTGCTTAGTACTTAGTAGACCTACTAGTAAGGCCTATATCATTAGGCCAATTAATCAAATATACTTTGGGGATGGACCATAACCAGGGCCGATAAAAACTTTTTGAGTCCCTAAGCACTAAAAAGATTTGATATAATTGATATAATCAATATACTTTACATAAGTAATTCAAAATAAAACAAATTATAAACCATAAAATAAGGTTTCATATATTTGCTGCATTTAAACAAATTTAAACTTACAGTAAGATAGAAACAGTGACAATGGCTATTTTTTTTTTAAATAAAAGATCTACGCTTTCTTATATAGGCCTATATAAACATTTTTATACTTTTTAAAAATTGCAGTCTTTGAAAATATATTTTTTTGTATTTAAATGTGGGACACTTATTTGCGGATCCGCTTTAAGCTGCACCATTTGTAGTATTGAGCCTCATGAATTACGATAAGTTTCTGCTATGGAAAATGTCTGTGGTGCCCCGGGCCCTTCTTTTGATGCCCAGCTTAGCACGTGCTTTATTTTGATTGATGGTTAATCCAGCCCTGGTTAGGACATATTTTTGTGGCACTTCTGCGTTTACTGTTATTGTAGCATGGTAATAATGAAAATAGACAATAATAATTATAAGTCGCAATTCTGGTATATTTTATGTTATTTACATAGTGATAAGAAAGGCCTATGTATGTAGCAGAAACATCTCTTCCACAGTTTAAATACATATTAATTATATTTAGGACATAAGCGATTGTTCAAATTTCACAAATAATTTAAATACGAGCCGCACGTGTGGCGCGCTATTGATTTACTCACGACACACGCCGGAGTAATGCATTCTCCACGTGACCACTCTGGAATGCCCCCCTCCCTCCTATTCAACTCCACCCCTCTCGACACAGAACCAGACACTTACACACACACACGTGTTACTACCGCGTAAAGGTTGAGCAGTAGAAAGACAGAAGAGAAGCAGCTGGCACGTTGTGTTCTTACACAGACTGAGCACTTCGCCTGAAGGCTTTGTTTTCAAATTTTTTTCTTCTATCAAACAAAAGCTCACTTTCTACCGCTGGTTATGCGATAATAATACTCATAAATTATTAACTCTACTGAACTTTTATTGTGGTTTACATGCAGGCTGTGATTTGTATAAGTACTGTTATACTACTACCCACTGCAGGTAAGTTGGCCTACTCTTTGTTTAAGAGATTGAGCACTTGCTGGAAGTGTGTTTTGAAACTTGAAATAGTAATAAGAGAAGCGCTCTGGAATAAATTAAGTTTTTTTTTTATAATCGTGCCAAGGATACGTGCACTGTTCGGGTTTTAATTTAGGAAATATTTAATTTAGTATACTTACAATTAGGCTAGTATTTATATGAAGAACATTTACACTGAAGCGTATACTTTGTTGGACAGTGCTTTCGTAATAATCTATAAATTGTAATATGCAGATTATAACAAGTATAGTGTATGCCTATATAAAATGGACCACCTTTCTCTGACTCTATTTGTGTATCCATCATCTATGTATCCATGCATCCATCCACCCATCCAGCTATCCATCCATATATCTATCCATCCGCCCATTTATCCATCCATCCATTTATATATATTTTTATATATATTAAAAAATGCAACAACTGCTCACACTGTACTCACACAGTTTTGATTAAAAAGAACTAAATATAATTGCATGAAATGAAGCGCTATATAAACAACCACCATTTATCTATCAATCTATCTATCCATTTATCTATATATCTACCTTTCGGTGAAATACCCCACTTCCAAATGATATAAAGACTGCACAGAATCGGAATAGTTAGCAAATCATGAAAAGGAATTTGTTGGCATAAATAGGACCTACATGTGTAGGAATTGATTGGCATAAATTACATTATTTACATAAATACATTTAGTTGGCCTAACAATTGTTTAATTTTAAAGTAAGATAGATAGAAAGATTGTAAAGACTACTAGACGGACAGTTACAAAAACTGACTTAGATTAGTAAATACTATAAAGATAGACATTTAAACACGTAGATAAATATGGGTAGGCAACTGATAAAAATTCGACAGACCTACTTTTTTTTGTACATTATTTAATCCAATGTTGTTGTTTTTTTCTATAGAAAATCAACACTTTTAATAGCTTTTGGCGCAATGGAAGGGGAGAAAACTGGCCTAAGTGGTAAGTAAGATTTAAAAAATCGTATCATAATTCAACCACTGAGCTATAGACCTATATTTAGCTCAGTGAATTGAACCATAAGACTTATATCTCTAGGATTCAAATTTGTGGCTCCGTGAATTGTTAAACCATAGACTATAATACACATGGACCGCTTGCTATAGGATGACTCGTAAGACTGCTTTTCGGAATTTCCGATTCGTTGTTTCCTTTGCACATCCGTTTTATTGAATCTCTTCGATTTTCTCAATGAAAAATAAAAATTAAAATCGAAAGTTCTATACAGCGGAAACATTTAAGAAGCAACGAGTAGCGTCGAATTCATTTAAGACAGCCTTATGGTTGCGCACGGAAAAAAAAGTACATATAAGCTCTAAAAATAGTGCAAGCGGTTTATCTTATTATAGTCTATGGTTAAACGTATATAAAACGCATACAGTATAGAGAAAGTGATTAAATGCTTTATGATAAAATAAGCTAGTTCATTAAATCATGAATCAAAGAGATTGTCTAAGCAGAAACTTAACAATTAAGACATTTCTACAGATAGTATTAAGCTTATAGTGCGATCTATGCTAAGCTAACCACACCAGTATGTAAAGTGCGACGCCGACATGTAGTACAAATACAGACAGCTTTCTTAAAACATGTAAATATAGCGACTAGTACTACAAAATGTAGACAAAGCTCTTATAGCAAGCAACCCGGTATTTACAATGCGACCAGTACCATGTAATGCACAGAGCGCTGTTATATTATGTATACCGCGACTAGTGCAATGATATAGAGCGCTATTAGGCAATTCCGATAAAGCTCTAACGATATTATGCAAACACAATAAATGTTACTGGTGTATGGTGTCATTAGAGTCTGCAGATGTGGGTAAATCTGCACATTATTATGTGCCATTACCATTTTTTTAGTGGTCTCCCTTTCGTCTAACATAATTTTAACCCTTACAGTCCCGGGCGCGTATATAGCGGAACTGAAGGCAGCATAGATAGAAGTAGGTCGGTACGGGAAGGATTAACAACACTTTGAGGGACCGACCCTTCATATAATTTTATTTCCTACCCACTGAAGGTGGACGGGGGGGGGGGGGGGGTTGGGCTTAGAAGATTTTGCGTACGGAGGCGTACTGGAAAGGAAGGTGGGGCTCGACTTGCCTGAACAAATCATTAGGATTCATGAAAAAGGAACTTTTACAAATGTAATAAGAATAGCCTATAAAACTAAAATACTAGGCCTATCTCACATTAGTTAGGCCAATACTAGAATATGCATTATGTGTATGGGACCTATCAACTAAATAAAACATTAAAAAATTAGAACAAATTCAGAAAAGAGTTGCAAGGTTCATTACTAGGTAATATTCACAACTGACAAGAGTTACACTGACAGTTAACTCACTAAACCTAGAAACACTAAGGACAGAAGGGCAAAGAGTAAAGTAGTAATAATAAATAAGACATTAAACTCTAATTTAGAAATAGGGGGCCTACAACTCAATAACAACCTGTTGCAATGCTCAGGTAAACATAAGGATAAAAACCCTGGCCTTATCCCTTATGCGAGAACAAATGCAAATAAGTAGGCTACTCTTTCTTCCCAAGTGGCATTCGGGCATGGAACGGGTTGCCTGAACAAACCAGGAAAACCATTAACTTAACATCGTTTAAAGCATTAATAAGCCTAAAGATGCAAGACTAGACTCGGACCACGGATGAGCGTAGGACGCAATAATCTTCTTTATAGAATTAGCGTCTGTATTATATAAGATAAGATAAGATACAATGTATCTTATTTATCACACAAATTTAGGCTATATTTAGCAAAAGGAACAAACAAAAAACACAGCCTAGTAGGCCTACTACAAAAGACAGTTTTGCTTATAAAGAAATACATTTTTAGTTGAAGTTTGGCCTCTACGAAACACATTCTATATAAGTTAATGTTCCTCCACAGAAAGCGAAAGTAAGATTGTATTGCGAGGATCCTTCTCTACAGAACCATGCGCCGACGATATCACAAACTCGTCAATTGGGCCGCCATATGATTTCACGGTTGTAGACGACACTGACCAGTCGCTAGTGATCGCCAACCAGCCACGGAAGAGTTCCAGAAAAACGGCGGACAAATCCTTTCACTCGCCCTTCAATGATGCTCACAGTGAACGGAACTGGTCAACTGGTTTATATGAGTGTTCGGGTCAAGGTCGCTCATGTAAGTACAGTCACTCCAAAACACCTTCTACTAATGTAGTTTCAGATTTAAACTGTATTAGATCTACCTAATTTCACTAAAAGGTATGCCAAAAAAATGAAGCATATAGACCATGCAAAATATGCAACCTAATGCATTTAAATTATAGCCTAACCCAGGGGTCTCAAACGCGCGGCTCGCGAACCGCATGCTGCCCACCAATAGGATTTTTGTGGCCCGACATGAAAGCTTTAAAATTATACTATTATTGTGAAATTCAGACAGCTAGTGCTGATACACATCAACTTTTATTGTTAATTTTATATACGTAACATACTTAATAATAATAATAATAGTTCACTTTGGTATCATTCTTGGTGTCTAAATTGTTTAGTGATACATAGTAAAATGAGTTAAGATGTATGAAGTGTTTTTTTGTTTACTAGGGTCGGGTTGTTGAGGATGGGTGGGGGGGGGGGGGGAATGTGCAGCCATTGACACATCTCTTAAGTGATAAAATGGCACACATGCCTTCATCCGAGTTTGAGACCCCTGGGGCCTAACCTATGAGGAATTACACGTAGGCCTAGCGCCGCCTAACGGTGAATTTATATAAAACAGCATTCCTGGTGGTATATAGATTTTTGTTTGCATTAGGCCTACACTGAAGGTACACAGTCTCACTTTTTAGTCCAATAATTTTTTGTTATTTGGCCTATAGTTGAGCACCTTAAAAGACTTCAAGATTCAAAAACAATAAATGTATCTATAGACTCTGTAACCTAGTAAGTCCATGTAGACACGTTGATCTTAAATGAAAATTGCACCTATGCCCGGCGCCATTTCTAATTCTTTTAAAACAGATATAGGCCTACATTCTGTTTGACATAATAACACTATGACTACATGCTTGTCTGTGTTGTTAGAAACAAAATTAATCACGGGTAAAACAATACACGCTTAAATATAAATCAATACCGGTACTGAACCAAAAAAACAAGTGCAGATAATGAAAAGGAATTAATGCGGATTGATCGCTTTTATAACTATTTAAATTAGGGATGTCAAACGAAAACCGGAATACCGGATTCCGGTTTTGAATCTGAAAACCGGTTTTGATTTTTAAAACCGGATTTCGGTTTGTTGGTTGGAATGTAATCATTACTTCAAGTAGCACACCCTTTATTTTTTTTTATTGGTTCTGATGGAAATATAAAAAAAAATAATGTTGGATTCACGCAAAACAATTCTTTAAATGCCTTGCTAATACCGGTACTATTTAGTCTTAGATATTGTGTTTCTTTTTTTTCTCCAAATACCAACTATGGCTTGCAATAAATACAACATCAAACTAAATGTCGGCTCATCGTTTAGATGTGCGCTACTGTTTGATTTTAAATAGCGTTTTTATTAACGCACCTGAGTACATGACCGTTCTATGACACAGAGAGGCGCCTAAAATCAGGGAGCGGTATAAACAGTAAAATCTATATAATAAACTTCTTTTAAAAAGGGTATTTGGAATATTCGGATCATACTGAGTAAAATTTACCTCACGGCCCTGTTTGAATATTATATTATATTATATTTTATATTATATTATCTTATGTTATCTTACTGTGACCTAGTACTAATGGGCCCACTGGACCTTAACTTAAATTAGTTTATGTTCGTCAATTTTTTTTTGCTGACCATTAAATAAAATGAAACATCTTGATGTTTGCTACAGGTCCAGCAATGTATTGTTGTTGACCAATAAATAAAATGAAACATCTTGATGTTTGCCACAGGTCCAGCAATGTATTGCTGTTGACCAATAAATAAAATGAAACATCTTGATGTTTGCCACTGGTCCAGCAATGTATTGCTGTTGACCAATAAATAAAATGAAACATCTTGATGTTTGCCACAGGTCCAGCAATGTTTTGCTGCTGGCCAGTCTACAGATATTCTCTGGCAACACGATTGGGAGAGACGCCATTTATGCCCCTGATCCCTTGCGCAGCTTTTGCTCTACGGGTCAAAATGAGGTCACTGTTTGGAATTAAAGTAAGTCTAATTGCTTTCCACACGCGACCATAATAGACTTTAGGAAATGTCTCCATTTCCGTTTACTGTTCTTTTTTTTAAACTATTTCTCTGTCTCCATTTCTCTCTCTCTCTTTCTCTCTCTCTCTCTCTTACTCTCTCTCTCTAAGCCTCATCTAACTATATTTAAAAAAAACAACTAAAAACAAACATCTGGTCCGAATATTTCTTAACCCATATGCAAAACCAAATGCATTAAAGTACTCTTTCTTTCCGAGTGGGATCCGATCATGTGATGGGTTGCCTGAACAAACCAGAAACAGTAACTTTAACGTAATTAGATACAACTAATTAAAATGCACGACTAGACTCCAAACACGGTTAAGAAGCGTAGGACTCAATAATCTTCTGTATAGCAGGAGCGTCTGTAAAGTATAAGATAAATAAATTTACTCGCTTACTGTTGACATTTTCAATGGTTCAATAGGATAGTATAAACCTGTGAGTTTGACTGATACGTTGTTCCAGAATACCCATAAAAAATTTAAACTCCTGTGTAAAAAAAAAATCAATGTCATTTAAACCTGCGCTTTTTTTTACTCCACCTTTCCTACCCCCACCATAAAATATTACCAAAATCTACTCAATAATAGAACTTTAAGTGTATGCTTCAATCAAGCGATTTTATCTCTCAATTTTTTACATATTTTTTTCAGGGATCCATAATCAAAGATTTTTTTACAACGTTATGTTGTGAGCCTTGTGCCGTGTGTCAGATGACCAGAGAAATGGACAAGATAGGCCTATGAGCCAGTAACATAAAGCAAATCATATGTAAAGAAACAAAACAAATTATGAACAACGCAATGAATGTCACTGTATGACTTTAGGTGGCTTCATATTATATGAAAGTAGGCCTACACTAAATACCTCGTTTTTAACGGACTAGTTGAAGCAGGGGTCGGGAACCTATGGCTCGCGAGCCAGATGTGGCTCTATTGATGGCTGCATCTGGCTCGCAGACAAATGTTCGATTATAAAAAAAATGTTTCTTTATACTCCTTTGATCTACATATTAATTGCATATCAATATTCCATTCTACAAATGAGCTTAAGTCTACTGCAGCTCAGCATCAGAAGTGGTAAAGGAGATAAACTCCGCTGACCTAAAAGACAGAAAAATAGCAACCCAGCATTCATTGTAATTCAAGGGAAATAGCTCTTGCCTTACGTCCATAATTATTGTACTTTTAGTGTTGAAATTAACAAAATGCACACATTTACTTGAATTGATAGTTTTAAACATAATGAATGTACGGCTCTCGCAGAATTACTTTTCAAAATATGTGGTATAAATGGCTCTCTCAGACAAAAAGGTTCCCGACCCCCGAGTTGGAGATTAAATTATGAGTTTTCTGTTAAATGCTTAGGTCAGTGCAATTATATTTGATACCATAGGGTTCGACTGTATGCTATTGTTTCTGCAAGTGAGTAGATGGACACTGGAGTATTTTTTTTTTAGAAACTGTTATTGTGTCCAATGCCTTGAGAAAATATTAGCCTACAGGGGTAATATAGAATCTAGTAGATACCCTCTGGTCTCTACTTTGTGAATATAGTAGCCCATGGTCGTAGTAAATGATCTGTACATTAACTGTAATTTGCTTCGTATAACAAAATGTTATTTCATGTATTAAGAGTCCATCATTTTAACTAAGTTCTAACTAATGGCATTAGCAATGTGTTATTATGGTCTACTAATACTAATATTTGATATATTATAGGCCTATACGGAAATTGTCACAAAGTGTTTATATGTATTTAAATTATCTAGTTTACTTGCATGAACGATGTTAGGGGACTAACTACTCCACCTTCCCTGACTTTTTCTAGTTACCCAAATTAATCCAAAAACGAACTTTTGTATATTATAGAACTCACAAAACCATGACACCAGAGTGGATTTATTTTTTTTCGATATTTTTTTTTTTAGCACTAGATCTATATATCATAAACAAAAGAAAAACAGCAAGAATTCCAGTCCCTCATTTAAATGAGAGTATAAGCCATTAGCGAATAACTAGTAGTTGTTTTTTTTGTTTGTTTTAAAAAACGGCTTCTGTTCAAAGTTATGGCCAACTTTGAAACGATCACAGAATAGTGGATACAGCTATATCTGCTGTGTGGGGATCACGTGACAGCGTATTTTGATAGCAATAATTAATAATGGTTCGAATACTGGTTTCAAAGAAAGACACACAAAAAACGCGAGGGGTGGGGGGGGGGGCTGGGTCCGTCCGTCTCAGAAGGGTTACCTTACATCAGCGGGAAGAAAGTAAAGAGGTAATAAACCTATTATATGTGTCTCGATTATAGTATTAGGCTACCCCAGGGGGCTATTGTAACTTTAATATTGCTGGTAAGCTCAATATATCAGGCAAAATGTTATCCTTGTGACAATTAATCAGACAGTCGATCCATTATTGTGTACGTTTATAGGCAGTTTTTTTTTTGTTTTTAAGTCTACTTTTGATTAGCCTATATATTTGTAACTTGTGTTAAAACAGAAGACTTGAAGCTATGGTGATTGTGTGTGGTTGGGAGAGAGGAATAGTTTCTACAATATGGCCAAATTTGACTATGGCTAGGGTGGGGGCTAGACGAGTGTTCGATTCTATGATGATGTCAAACAATCAGTATTTTGTATTAGTTGGACTTTTGATAAGGCTCTACTATTGTGTTTCTATGAGTTAATAAATCAATCTATAACATAATATAGTTACTATAATTTGTGAACGAAGATGACAAAAGGAGAGAAGGGTGGTTGCATATGTGAAACGAATTTGCACTATGTTGGGGGGGGGGGGGGCTTGGTTTGCGACAGTCAAAGGGAAGTGTGTATGTTTAATTATCCCCGTCTCATTTGTTTCCCCACTGCGTGATTTCCCGTGTGGATGAATTCTTGCTCACAGCTCAAACAAATGTAATATTTTTTATGTTGTTGTTTTTATTTCAACTGTCTTGTTATTTAAAAAAACTGTTTATAAAATGTCATTATACTTTGTATGTATGCTTTTATACGGCTATTAATTTAACAATTTTTTTGTTATAATATATATTTATTTTGCATGTACAAATAAAACATTTTCATCTTTTGAAACAATATCTACTTGTGTCATTACTATAAATAATAAATACTGGTACGAATATATATGAAAAAAAAAATTAGCGAATGAGACAAGGAAAAAAGTATTAAATTGTTACATATATCATATAACCAATTTTATTATAGGCTAGGCTATGGCTGTGAGGCATGGACAATGAACAAAAAAACAACTGCATATTTGGAAAGTACAGAGATGTGGCTTTATAGAAGAATGCAACGAGTGGCATGGACAGAGAAAACATCTAATGTGTAGGTGCTCAGAAAGGTCAAACGCTAACAGAGAAGTAGACTAATTGTAAAGATCATGACGAGAAAATCAACGTAGTGTCGTAGGCCACATGTTTTTTTTTATTTATACGTACTAAATTCGCTAGCTATTTGGTAAATGTTGGTCACACAAAAATTCAACCCCTCCTGGAATTTGATAAATGTTTTTCAAGCAAAAGTTCAGCTCCCCCCCCCCTGGAACAAATTTCTGTCTTCGCCCCTGATGGTGCTTAATTATTTTTACCATCAGGTAATTGCCGCCAGTAAGAGAAAAGGAAGGGGGACAAAAAATGCTGGCCTATAACTGTTTTAAAAATATTGCGATTGCCTCCCCTACTAAAAGTTTTATTAATGGCCTGCGTACCAGTCATGATTGGCACATTATTTTTTTTATAAACCTTGCTTGTGATTCCAACTACAATTGATTATATTTGATTAATATTGATTGACAGTAAACATTAGGCACCAAATATGAACCAGCAGCAGTTCACCAGAGTAGGTCTAAAGATCATAAACTCTTTGAGAAAACATAAAACATTGCAAGCTTACTTCACCATTTATAATTAGGCCTTTATGTTGATAGAGGAAACATTTTTTTACCTACAATAATTTTTGATGGATAAAAATAAGGTTAATGGTAGCACAATGGTAGTAATCTTGACATGAAAGATAATAACTTTAGGCAAAGATCGCAATTATTGAACTCCGCTAACTACGCCGATATTTAGGCCTAAAATAAAAATGACGAAACAACGACAATCAGAAGGCGTTACAGCAACAAAAGTCAGTCACTCGTAACTGTAATAACACGACACGGTTGATCACCGTAAGGTCAAGGTCATCGCAGAAAAACCTCTCGGGTTCAGTTTCTTTCGTTTCTACAACAAATGCGGGCGGAGTCGGTGTGTCAATGTCGCATAAACACCACCACCGGGAAACTAGCGACCCGTGAAAGGAACGAAGGAAGGATAAAGTGTATGGTCCAGCCTTGGCTTTTTTTTACGGCTTCAAGTTCAAATCTTGGTAAAAAAAAACAACAACAATAACTTGAATAACCAAACAAAAATAAAACAAAACATCTTTCATCTAGTCCTAATGTGAGTCTACAGTTGTGGTCTACAGAGCTCTTGATGGTGTATTATTTTTTAGAGTTGACCTACTTATACTTATAGTATTGGATTTAAAAAAAAAATACTTCTCAACTTAATGTTTATTCCCTTTAAAAAATAATTACCAAAATGTAGGCCTATTTGTAACGCGGTTTTGTCAATTTTACTGAAATTCACAAACTTTCCCAAACCTCTAAAAATCAAGACAAGTTCTTAGTAAAGTCTTTCACAAACTTTTCCAAACTGTATAAACTCTGATATTAATGTTAGGCCCACTGAACATTCCAGAGAGCTTAATATAAATAAAAAACCTTTTGTCCCACACGGCTCCTTTTTATTGTTTACCTCAGTATGAGAAATTTACTAGAATTGTCACTGAAGGTTTTCTTAATAACCTTGTGACAGTCAAAGGGAAGTGTGTATGTTTAATGTACGGTATGTTTTTTTCCCAGGAAAAAGAAAGAGGAAACGCGATGGAAATGAAAACAGGAAAATATGGACACCAAAGATGACAAGGAAAAAAAGAGAGACAGACAGAAATGGGGGGCGGGGGGGGGGCAAACCAGGGAAACCTAACTATAGTCTACACATTTAATTTATTTAGAATATTAAGAGATAGCCAACCCATGTGGATCCCAACTGGTAAGCCTACTTCAAAATCTCAGAGCCATGCTTTTTCCAAGCTATTCACAATTCATTGCCCTGCAGATGAACATCTCCAAATTCACAATTCATTGCCCTACAGATGTAAATCCCCAACTTCATAATTCATTGCTCTACAGATGTACATCCCCAACTTCATAATTCATTGCCCTACAGATGTACATCCCCAACTTCACAATTCGTTGCCCTACAGATGTACATCCCCAACTTCACAATTCGTTGCCCTACAGATGTTCATCAACATTAATGCTACCTTTACACTTATAAAAACCTTTCAGTAGCAGCACCTCCCAGATAAAACAGCTACTCACAACAGTAAAGGAGTCTAGTCTTACTTTCTGATAAATATTTTAAATAAAATTAAGTTGTTGACTATGGTCCAGGCTATGCAGGTGCTTTCATTGAGCAACTAGCTGAACAAACAGACTAGATAAAAGGGAAATAATAGCCAACCAAAAGTGAGGCAAGAAGATGGAGCAAGCCAGGAGGCTAGATAGTCTTGTGAACTCTTAACCTTTTTGACACTCTTTTTTTTTCATCTTTAAACAGTTATGACTTTTTGCCAGCAGTCTTTTTTCAGCCCACAACACCCACTTAACACCAATGTTAAGATGAGAACAGGAAACTTTGCAATACATTAATATGGCCTTAATCGCTTTCTCCTTTTATCTTGTTAAAGTTTGAAATAAAAGTTTTAAATGAATGTTAAGTTAGGATTTCTAGCTTGATAAGGTAACCCATTCCATGCTTAGATGACAATTAACTGTTATATAAAGTAGGAAAAAAAAAAGAAAATTTTAATTAATATTAAGATTTAGGCCTAGGTCATAATTATGTGTTGCAATCTTTAGTTTTACATAATGTTTTCTTCTCATCAACAGAAGGTTTTAAAAAATTGATAAACAAAATTAAGGTATGACAAGTCGGACAAGACAGATTTTTTCCCCCATTGAGTTCATAACAGTTTATTGTTTTTACAAAATGAGAGCCATTTAAAATAAATAGTAGAAATCTGACAAACATACCGGTACATAAATTTATTGACTAAAGGAAAACCAATAGGAAACAAAAAATGTTTCAAAATGTAATGAACATTAAAATATAGAACATTATAGCACTTACACATGTTATGTTATTTTAAAATATCAACATATAAAATACACAACCATTCATGTTTATACATCACAATTAATAAACATATTGTTATATATATATATATATATATGTATTGTTCCCATATAGAACATGTTTTTATTTACACATAAAAAGTTACCTGAACAATTGGTAAAAATAATTAGTAGGCTACCTGAAGTACCTGTAGCAAAATATTTCATTCATCAGTGTATTGCAATAACAAAGACTTTGCCTCATATGATACAATACTAACACAAATGTTTTGTTGCACAAACAATAACTCCTTCATGGGGAAAATAAGATCAAACACTATAACATGTCAGTAACATGACATTATTAGTATGTTACACATTGTAATTTTGACTGTAGGTGTGTGTGTGTGTTTAAAAATGAGGTAAAACATTTTTTTTAAATTCTACTATTTAAAAAAAATTGTTTTATGAAAACTGTTGTAATGCTATCTTACATGTTACAGATGCTCCTTATATAAAGAAGATTATTGGCTCCTATGCTTATCCATGGTTTGAGTCTAGTCTTGTGGTTTGGTTGAACTTTATTTAGGAATATAACAAATAGCTTGCATGGTAAGCTGTCAATAAAATGATAAAAATTAGAATTCAGAATTAACAAGAAACATTTCTGTGTACCTGACAATTATTTTGTACTACCAATATAGTTTGGGTTTTAATTTACAAAAAAAAAAAAACACAAAAAAAATCAAGAAAAAAAAACATATCTTGATGTTTCACAACATGACATCACACTGTGTCACACATAACAACAAAGTGTAAGTCTAAGTATAGGGTGGACTTTGTTGGGCTTTTTATACTTGGAGAAACCTACACCCCCATACATAACAATATATCTAATATAGTATGAGTATGGTACTTTAAAAATAAAGTCTATTTTTGCCATTGAGGTATAATAACATTTTGTGTTGTCTTACATGTAAAAAGTAAAAAAAGTACCTGTCGGACCGAATTGATCCATAGGTCCAATGAAGCAGCGTTCACCAGTTTCTGTGGCCACGGCATACTAGGTGATTGTGTGGCCAACACTATGCACAGCCGCCTTTACTTTACCCCAACTAAGGTCAGGTACCCATCAGAGCTGGGTAGACTCAGGGACACCCTCCAGACCCGGGACTTAGTTTTTATATACACAATCAATGTAAATTTTCTAAATGAGTATAGATTTCAATCTAGGAAAGTCCCTACGGTAATTCTGTAGTAAAACAACTGTAAAATACTGTACATTTACTTCAAAATATGTTTGTATTAAATTTGTTAATGATTACTTTTATTACAATACAGGTATTAATATGATATTACTTTGAGTGTAATTACTGTTCTTCCATGCCAACTAGCAATGTTAAATCAAGTACCCGGTAGTTAGTTCAAAATTGTAATATTTGTCAGAAAAAAAAGAAAAAAACAAACTTTTCCAATAATTACAAATAGTAGAGAAAAACAAAATCTATAATTTGATGAAAGGTAAAGGAACAAAATTCTGAGTTATGATTAAACTATTGTTATTATAGATGCACGAGTTTTGAAGAGAGAGAAAATGGTGGCTAGCCTAAACAATTCAAAGTTAATATGATATTTATTGCAGGGACATTTAAGAGCCTAGTATCGATTTCTGTTCTGAAAGTTGATGATTGTTGGTTTCTGAGTTGAAATTTGATGTTTATTTGTTTCTGGGTTGAAAGTTGATTTTTTATTGTCGCTTTCTGGGCTGAAATTTGATGTTTATTTGTTGAATTTCTGGGTTGAAAGATGATGTTTATTTGTTGAGTTTTTGGGTTGATATTTGAAGATTTTTGTCGAGTTTCTGGGTTGAAATTTGATGTCATTTGTTAGTTTATGTTGAAATTTAATGTTTATTTGTTTGATAATGAATTGGAATAGATTTTTTGTTCATGAGGTGAAAGTTGATTTTCATTTTCAAAACAAATAATCCTGAGATGAATAAAGCTGTAATTGAGTAAAAAAAAAATAAAACTCATTCAGGCCATAACGGTCCTAACAGAGTTCAACAATTTCTTTGGTTTTGAAAAACAAGATAATGAGGGTAGTCCCATTTGAGCTGAATAAACCTATATACCCCGCCCCCCCCCCCCACACACCCACCTCCAGACCTAAGTAAACAAAAAAAATCCTTTTATCTATAAAGCATTAATTACCCCTGAAATATTATTATTTACTTTAGCCATAGATACACACAAAAAAAGAGAAGCACTAACTTTTATAAAAGGTGACATTACAGTGTTATATTTTATGAATGTAAGCACACAGAAATGAACATGACAAAAAAATTTAAATGCTTTAATACATAGGTTCTCAACGGGGGGCGTGAGAAGATCCTGGGGGGGGGGGGGAGCGCTGACCTTCTCGGGGGAGGTAGGGGGGGGGCGGTGAAGGGCGAGTGGGCTGTACGAACGTTCTTTAATCATTTTGAACTAACACCCACTGCTTTTTTAATTACTAAAATAATAAAATGAGAACCTATGCTTAAATACAAATGTTTAAATTTGGTTATCCATATCTGGACATTAGTGAATTAGTCAAAACCCAAGCTACTTTATCAACAGATGAAATATATAGCCGTTATTAATATAAATCAAACAGTGCCGCATTAATTATCTGATAAATTTGATCCTACTTTTAAACATGTGTATAAAAAACTTTTTAGAACAAAGACAATCCTATCAGATACTGTAGAAATATACGTAATTATTCAGAATTCATTTGTTAATCAGATAACAGTCTTCACTGCTGCCACCTTGTGGAAAATACTTAGGTTTACTTAATCATACATTTTTTTAGCCAAGATATGACACAAACACTAGATGACATATTTTATAAAAAAAAACATTTTAGTCAGGTTCATATAATATCATTTTTTTATATATATACAGAGAGAGAGAGAGAGAGAGATTCCAAATGTACAGATTTATTTGAATAAATTCACTCTTCTTACATTTTAAAGTTAATTTGGTTAAAGATACACGTACACAAATTCATCCAATTGTTATGATAATTATATCATCATGAATAATATAGATTACTTGCAGCCAAATTATATTTAGAGTCATTTGATCAAGAAACATGGGGTAAGCACAAAAGTTTTATAACCAAAAGGTAACGTAAAATGTAAGCATTTAAAACCTGACTTACAACATTTGAATAATCTGCTGAGGGATTTTTTTTCAGTCAAAGTAGAAAAATATTTATTCTCAAAGCTCAATACAAAAAAGTTTTCTGTGTAAATTTATAGAAAGAAAGAAACTTTACTTATATAAGTCAAAATAAGGAATAAGATTGACCTATAAGATTTACATATAAAATAATCTGTTCAAACAAGTATGAATTATTACAAATATATTTGTACACTTTATTTTGATTAAAAGTGCAAGAAGATTTCTTTTTCTACTTGTTGAAAAAAAAGTTCAAAGTTTGGTAACTGTTTTTTTTAAATATTTATAAAGTAAATAATATTTAATTTTAAATAGTACTTAATTAAAACCCGGGAAAGCCTGAATTTATATTCAATTATGTGTAAAATAATAAAAAATGTTTACAGCTGTTTTAATTACAACCAGTTGAACCGTTAGTTTGATAAGATCCAAAGAATGTATTGAAAATGCACTGACCAGCATTAGTATTAAATACACACCAGAGGCCGGCGCACGTGAGATGGTTTGAAGCATTTTCACTATATACATCTTCAAGGGGTTAGATCACTTTCAGAATAAATATGCAACCTAAACATTTTAATTTATTTACAATTTGAGCAAAAAAAGCATGAACAACATGAGGTTAGAATTTATCATAGGTTTATCTACATCTTCAATCCATATGGAAGAACAAGGTTTTATATACAAACACACATGTCTAGGAAGAAACACACTTTTGTTTTCATTATAGCATACAAATTTAATTCTGTATGTTTAAAAATGTATGAGGATAAGAGATAAATTACCGTACTAACATATTGAGTTCATTCTCAAAAGAAAGAAAAAAATTTCCACCACAAACTTGTAGTATAATGTTGTGCGATATTTATTTTAATCCTCAAAAGTCACATCAAAGTCCGGGCAACCAGTTTGTATAGATGTGACTGAAATAAGCACTGCTGTCACTACTAAGTCACTTTTGTGAATGGAAAATGTAGCAAACAGTCACAATGCTGTTGTTTCTAAAAAAACATATTTGGTAATAGGTGAGCCTGAAGCACAAACTTAAATCAGAATATCACATTTCCATTTATAGAAAATATTATGCATTTCAATCAAGTATTCCCACTGCTTTGTCTTTACATTTTAATGTTGTCTGTATTTCTGTGATAAAAATCCACATTTTCCAGTCAAGCTTAAAATGAAATCTTCTATATGAGTCATTATGCACATTATATACGTTTGAAATAAATGCAAGCACTATCCTCAAGCTGTCCCTAACCATCACACAATAAAGTCTTAATGAACCGATACTGAAATGAGACACTTACACTCTTACAGTCCCAGAAAAGTAATAATCACGTTGATTTTTCTGCTTCTATAGAATGTTTCGATGTTAATTTAGTAGCGCTGCCGTTCGGTAAGTTTGAGGAATTGTTCCTTGTGAGTGTTAAGTTATTACCCAGCAGTTTGTTCGGTTGGTCCTTTTCTTCTAAGCTGTTTACTTTGCCAGGCAGCAATCCATTTTTATCCCCTTCCACAGTTTCCCCTAGGGAGTCTTTTCTTGCTTTCTCTTCCTCTAAGGCTCGTTGCATGTCTGTGTAGTAAGCCAAAGCATCTCGAACTGGTTCTATGATGGCACTCTATAGTTTAAAAAGGGAATGAATGTAATTAGTGTGAGCATTCTTGCATGTTTTATAAGTTGATTTGGAGATTTGGAAGAATAGGACAGCATAAATTATAAGAAGTAAAAAAAATATTTTTTAATTGCTAATCAATAGCACTTAAACAACTTAACAAAACTTGATTTTATACATTACTTCATCAAAATATATTTTCCACAAAAGTGCATGTACAAGGTCATATTGGCCACTAGTGTGAGGAAAGTCATATTGACTTACTACTGTAAGGTGATACATTCTCGCTAGTGTGCATAAGGTCATATATTGACAACTACCACACATAAAGTCACAGCGTCACTGACAACTGCTGCATGTAAAGTCACAACCGCATGTAAGGCGAAAATCCATTTATTGTCAAAACAAATGGTCATATATTGACAACTACCACATGTAAGGTTAGTAGTTTACAAGCAGAAGGTCATATATTGACAATTATCATGTGTAAGGTCAGATAGCTTACTAGCAGTAGGTCATATATTGACAGTTATTGCATAGATAGACACATAACTTACAAGTTGAAGGTCATATATATTCAACTATTGCCTGAAAGGTCACTAGCAGAATGTCATATATTGACAACTATTGTCTATCAGGTCACAGACAACATTGCAAGTAGGATTCTAGTAACAGACAACCACGGCATAAAAGGTCATATTAATTTTCTGGCAGAAGGTCATAGAATGACATGTACCGGTATAAAGCCTTATGGTATTGAACTATTTGTACTAACCTCCAGCTGAGGAAAAAGTTTACCAACAGTTTCAAACAATGGCAGTAGAACAAACTTAATGAAGCCAATTTGAGATGAAGACTTAGACACCTTTTCTCTGTCCATGAAAGGTGCTACAGGTAAACCTTCTAATTTTTCAAGGTCACTCTGCCAGGTAAAAATTCAATTCATTAATAAAATATACAAAAATTTTAAATAAGTGCTTAATATTTTAATTATTATAATTAATATTTAAATCCAATGTTATTTTATAATTTTGCAATGCATTTGCATTTACTTTCCTATTAAATAAAAACGTTGCAGATATTTAAAAAATCATAAAGGTTATAGGGGTGTGTGATATAAAAGTATATAGATACAGATTATTCAAACAAATAGAGCAATACAATTATATAGTAAAACACCCACACATACAAAATAAATATAAGAAAAGCGAAATGTAATTTAACATAAAAATAAAAGCTGAACACAGTACGGCAATAATTAAAGAAGAACTCTTTGTAGGTTAAAGAAAAAAACTTTACTTTATGTTTACTTCTTTTTTGGTAGCTTATATAAAATCTTGCTAAAAGTTTACATTAAAGTTGTTTTTTTTTAAGCAATCTTGTGATTAACTAGAATTCTATTCTGAAATCAAACCTAACTTTCCATTCAATGGTTTGTTTCATAATACAGAAGATCTTTCCTTTCATGTTTTAGTGATCACCAAAATTGTGATCATGGGAAAAGCTAACCTGATTAAAGAATTCTTGTAGCAAACATTCTAACCAAGGTTCAGCCACTGCTATTGGCCGCGCTTCATTTGAAATGTCAGCAACCTTTATCAAGATCATCATTAGCTATAAAGTGAAACCAAAGTTAAAATACAACACTAAAAATTGATGCTTATTTTCCAAACTCAAAATAATGATGTCAACTAAAATACTGTGTGATAAAAAAACACAAAAAACAACAACTTCAACTATTCTACTCTGATCAGTGTATGTCAAATATTGGCAGACGCTATTACATTAATTGTTGAGAAGTTAAATTAAATGACAATAAGAGAATCTCTTTAAATAATGCCATGTTTACATGTATGAAATTTGAAGAATTGTTTTGTTATGTTTATTCTGGTACTTGACCAGTGCTAATACTTGAAGTTGTTGTGTTACAAAGTTTGTTAATACAAGTAACAATATAAGAACATATATAAATATAAGTCACACACTAAATATCACACAGAAAAAAAAGCTTTTTACATTAACATTAAATTACTGCTTAACATAAATATTCAGCATTTAAAACTGCAAAAGTCCGTTGCTGTTTTTTTTGCTATCAAGAAAGATTTAATATGACTTTAAATTATATATATATTTGAATTATTTTTATACAAACATAAATTTTACTGTGTTTTTTGTAAAACAAAGGATAGCAAAAATAATCAATTAATTATGATAATCTTTTTAAAGAATTGGTATATTGATGATGGTTAGATATTTTGCAGATATTTTAGTAACTGTTTTCATTATAATTTTTTTTTTTACTAAAAAGAAAATCTCAATATTGATTTATTAAACTATATAAACATCTTCAAGGCAAACAATAAACAATGATAAAAAACCTAACATATTTTTGAAGGTATAGGGCTGAAAATATTTTTTTAAAAGGTAAAACAACTAGAAATTGGCACAATAATAATATAGTTGGCTGATATCACCACTGAACTATATATATTAACTGAAGTGAGCATGCCCTCTATGATGACAATATAATGCTTATAAGTGGTTGGATGGAAAAGTGCCATCTTGTGTTGTATGATGTTGATGCAATCGGCATTGATCTATATCTTCAGCCTTTTTTTAGTTGATATTTACCAAATCATGAACTCAAATATTTCCCACTAAGAGAGTGTAAAGAAGGCCTAGTCCTAATTGTGTTCTTTACAAAAAAGTTTTTAAGTCCACCAGTTCTGAACTGTTTCTGAGTTTCCCAGACAACCAGGAATAAAGAGCGCAGCTTAATAACACTGGACACAGCTTAGCTGTCTGGCAACGCAAGATGTCACTTTTTCTTCCAATAAAAAGAGGCCAGGTGCATTCCAGTTAACAAATATAGTTCAGTGGATATAATCAACCAAAATGGTGAAGTTTTTAAAGGAACAAAATACATTATTAATATTATTTTAATTGGACTTTAAACATTAATTTAAGTTATTTACATGTATTAAATTTGAAAGAATCAGTTTAGAAAAATGTTGTTGTTTTTTAAAACACACACACATTTTAAATATGTTAAAAAAATGTATTTGTTCCGATAAAAACAAAACAAATATACTATATGAAAAAACACCAGGGATACATCGAAAACTGCAAGAAAACCTAAGTATAAGCCAGTGCCACATAGAGATAAAATACTTAATTTCCTTAAGCAAACCTGATTAAAAAATTCAGTTAATAGACAGTCTAGCCATGGCATAGCCACGGAAAGTGGACGAGCCTCATTGGAAATGTCCGAGACTTTCATGAGAACCATCATCAGCTAGCGTGGATCAAACAGGTGTAGAATGATAGTTTAGATTTATTTTGTTAACAGGTTACCCATGCCAGTACACTATATTGGCCCAATATCTGGCTAATATGTAGCCAAGATGTAAAATATTGCTTCAATATTGGGTTGCTATAGTAGGCTGACTAGAGTGATTCATTCATAATGCTCAACGAAGTGTAATAAAACCAGAAAAGCTGTTTACTATTTAAAAGCCGACTCAAAAGGAACAAAGAAATGTAGATTTATTCCATGTATGCAATGTGAAAAGCATTACTCAAAAGTCATTAGCCTAACAGCACGCTATATTAACCCAATATTATGCCAATGTTTAAATCTTGCCCTAATGTTAGGCTAATATTGGGCCAATATAGTGTGCTGTTAGGGTAGCAACCTTGGCTGATGGCTGGAGTAAAAGTTTTAGACTACAAGAACAAATAGAATAGTAATTATATTCAAAATTGAACAGGATAAACTATTTAAGTAAAAAGTATTAACTCCAAAATAGTGGTAGGTCATGAAGCTATGGATCATATTAAGAAATATAGTAACAATGGTAAAATAACATTTTTTAAAAACAACATTGAAAAACAATTCTGAAATTAAAGGTAATTCTATTGTGGATATTTATGGTGAACCTGCAGATAAAATAAGACATTCCTAGTTCAGTAAAATTAATAATGTGTTTTTATCACACAAAACAAATGATTATAGAGTGATACCAAATGTTACACTTTAGAAATAAATTCAACTTACCACTGACTTGTGTTCCTTGTCATTGAAGTCAAAGTGTGGTATAATTGATTTAAAAGAGTTCAGTATCTCATTGTGTTTGGCCATATCTGTGGCTAGTATACATCTGATGAACGGAGAATTTTCAAGAAATGTCAAGTTATTGCATTTAACATTCTGTTTTGTAAACAATCATACTTTTGTGTTAGTTAGGTTGTTAAGAATACTCATCCATAATATTATATAAAAAAATATAAAGCTTATAAAAATGTAAACATTCATAATCTATAAACCAAATTTTTTTTATTGATAACTTTCTTAGTGCTACTGTAATAAAAGTAAACTATTAGCATTAATAGTTGGCAACAAAGCTTTCATTCCAGTGACCTTATTATGGCATGTTTGAGAAACCTTGTAATACCTTCCCAAACATACCTTCATTACAACATCACTGACATATCACTATAAATCACTTACTATGCCTTTGAATATTTTGTTGACATGTCAAGCTGAACTAAATGTAGTTAAACCTGCCATCCTTAAAATACTGTTAATATACTGACATTGCCAAGTCCATGACAATCTAGAAGATTAACCTGATCAGTGGCAAACCTGAATCATCATTACAAACACACACCTGGATCTACCATCAATTACAAACATTTTTTTTACCATCACTGATATAATATGATTATCACAATCCTGTTTACTGTCATTCTGGATTATTCCACCACCAACTAGCCCCCTTGTACCTTCCCTCACATACCTGATCATGCCATCTCTGAATCGTTTGAACTGATCCCTTGAGAAGTCTTTTGTAATGTTGCATTTGTCCTTTTTAAGAATATCAAAAGCCACAGCGCAGTGATGATTCTCGAGTGGTGATATGTCATTGTAGCGCAGTGCAAGTTCTGTTTTGGCATTGATCTACAACAAGACAATGGAAACCATCCTTCAACGGTTAAAGAAAACATATCGTTAATACCAGCACTGCCTATACCTCTCTTATGTATCATTCATTTAAACTTTTTGTTAGGAAAGTAAAATGTTAAGATTTCATAGATTTCTGTTGTAAAAAAATATGAAATAGAAATGGCTTCAAAATGTACTGCCTTGAAACTTTATCAGTTGTCCTGATATTAAATTACCATAAGATTGTTAATATGTTTTCAACATAAGTTGTTGTTTCTTGTTCTACTACCTGGTAAGCATTGTTGTAACCAGGGTGGTCAAGGTCATGGCAGATTGCTGAAGTCAAAAGTATAAATATTTCCAAAGTGTCCAGTTTTGAAGGTAGGTCTATTAGCCATGTTAAGCCATACATCTTTAGAGAAAGACAACAGAACTAATACAGTAGCAGTATATGAATAGTCTAATTATACTGAATACTTTGAATATAGAGCTCACATTTCAGGAATAACTATACATTTGCAGTATTTTAATTATAAATTTCAATTACTTCAAATGAGCAATTTTAAATATTTAAATTACCGGTATGCGTTTGAGTATTTTAGCTATATAGTCATAACTTAATTAATAATATCAAATAGAAAAATTAATGAAAACTTAATAGACTGTAATCTTTTAGAGAGACCATAATGAACTTACCATCTGTGCTACCATAAAGCAGTGCTTAAAGTTGTGGAAGGGCACCACATTATAGTTGCGGTAGACTTCATAGAGCCACTCATGAAGCACGTTAATCTAGGGAGAGATAAGCGAGGCAATCTGTTATCACAACTTTGGAAAATAAAACATCAAGATATTCCTGCTGTAATTATTTAGTATAATTTTTTCCATTAACATTTTTTATTATGAAGGAAATTAAATTGCATTTCCATTAGGAATCACAATTCCTTTTCAGATACACAGTATTTGATCCATAAGGGTTGGAGAAGCAAACATAATCAGGAATTCTGGATAGGCTATATATATAAATAATATAATATATATAAGGGGATTGTGTGGCCAGCACAAACTTGGCCAACTTAGCTTTCTCCAACTGATGTCAAGTGCCCATCAGAGCTGGGTTAACAGTAAAAGAATCCTGGATCATAACAGCTTTGAACCCCGTGCCGTTGAAATGGGGACCCATTGCTCTGCCACTAGACAAAACCGCCACATACAAATAGGACGCAAAGGTAAAATTGCACTTATATGGCTGTAAAACACATTCAAAATTTTTATTATTTTTTACATCTGAAAAGCGTCAGTTTCATTAGACTTACATCAATATTGAGTTTTGATATGAGATTCAGGTCAATGTACATCTGTCGTAACAGAATCAGCATCTCAGGATCATCCCACTGCCAGTTATCAAAAGATTGTTTCTTTAGCTCCCTTCTGACTTCATCACTAACATGAACTTTCCTGCAACAACAGAGACAACAATGGACTTATTTTAAAATCAATCCAAGACATGATTCTAGGTGTGCTGATTGATAAGCTGTGCTACCTTAAACAAATTGAACAAAAAATTGCTGGAATAAACAACTTTGTGATGTTTGATATTAACCAAACAAACCAGGAAAACAGGTAACTTTAACATCATTAAAGACACTAATCCCTTGCTCAAACCTGCATGGTCCTAGGAATTGGTCAGTGGAAAAGGTTGGAAACTTGGTCAGATAGTAGACAAGTCAGTCAGGAGTACTAACTGCAGGACCAGTGTGGTCAAAGAATAAATGTAGACTGAACACAATTCTCAATAAGTAAAACAAAACAACAACACATCCATATAGTTTTATATGTGTCCCTGAATTTATCGACACTTTGGAAATAAAAGCATCAATTCAATTTTACTTTCAGATCAAGACCACTTCTGAGGACGAAAATGCACAGAGCATGCTAAATGGGATAGCATGGAGATTTGCCCAATTTGATAACCATCATTATCAAGTGAAAAATGTATATTTGCTCTTTGTCCCTTTTGGGCTGCTTTGAATCTATGATATAAATGTCTTAGAAAAACTTAGAAAAACTCATTTATTTTTAGTCGCCTTAATTTTTCAAGTGTCAGACAAAGTGGACTTACGTGAATTTCATAAACCTTTCATACACACGTCGATGATGGGCTTCCATTTTTCTAGGTGATGACTTTCTATGCCAAAAGGGCTGTGACATCCCAATGGATAAATCTTTGGATAAGCCTAACCAGCTTAGGTGAGCTACATTCTAAAGAAAAATATGTCATAGTTGAAATAAACCTAAATAAAGATAATTACACAAAGAATTAAACCTTTTTTTAGGTCAATATTCTATCAAATTCTATCATAACATAAAGTTAAAACTAAACTTCTTATTTTGATTCTAACATATATATTATGACAGAAAACAAAAGAATAAAAATACAAAATGGCATAAAAAGTTACACATGTCTGAAAAATGGAGTTAGTTTTTGACCATTAAGCCTATTTTTGACCATTAAGCCTATTTTTGACCATTAAGCCTATTTTTGACCATTAAGCCTATTTTTGACCATTAAGCCTATTTTTGACCATTAAGCCTATTTTTGACCATTAAGCCTATTTTTGACCATTAAGCCTATTTTTGACCATTAAGCCTATTTTTGACCATTAAGCCTATTTTTGACCATTAAGCCTATTTTTGACCATTAAGCCTATTTTTGACCATTAAGCCTATTTTTGACCATTAAGCCTATTTTTGACCATTAAGCCTATTTTTGACCATTAAGCCTATTTTTGACCATTAAGCCTACCTCTAGTTTTTCTTTAAAATTATCAACTTTGGATTTGAGATCATGTAATGAGTCTGGCATATCTCCATTGTCTATGTACACTTTCTTTTCCAGAGCCGACAGTCTGTAATAAGATAAGAGGAAATGGACATTGATCTTTGTATCAATACATATTGTACCATGAATTTCTAGGCACACATTGACAAATAGAACAAAAAGTGGACATAAAATTATTTTTTATCTTGCTATGTTTAAAATATGAATATACAAATATATTTTGTGTACCCCAATTAAAATTAGGAATTTGAATTTGTACTGAATGAAACCCAATTATTTTAATGAGTAGTTTATATTTTTTTCCATTTTTTTTTAAACAATCAATAAATATGGTAATAATAAGTGATTCATAAAGCAGTCAATCAGTTGAAGGTTGGACATTATTGCGTACTAGTGATAGACTACCACTTGTCTTTGATCTATGCCTTTTTGATTACCCCACCTTTTTTTTAAATCTATAGCACTAAATTAACCTTTATTGTAAGTCAATAAATTATCATTACCTTTGATTTTCATCTGAGCCCTAGATCATGACACATCTATAAACTAACTGACTTTCAGATTAAATTATCACTCATCTTCGTCGCATGTAGTTTGATAACCGCTCACATTATGATTCAAAGGCCACAAGACCAGCACTCACCTTTGATCTAATGCACTTATGTCCAAAGTACCTGAGGGTGGGCCCAGCAAACCATTTTTATCTGTACAAAGAACAAGAGACAGAAGACCTGATTAAAGCAAAATAAATGTGCTGCTGCCCAAAGAATTGTGAGACAATGTGGTAGCTAAATATAAAAATATATAATAAAGATCTAAGAACTTTGATGTAAACACACTAAATTCCTTTTTTTTTCCTTCAATAAATGATATCAAATAAAAAAATCTTATAATAATAATAATAATAATTTTATTTCTATAGCCCTGTTAACAATGATTCTAAAAGCTCAAAGTGCTGTTAAATCTAAAGGAACACAACAGAAAACAGACTTAGATCTAGAAGTAATTTCATATAAGAACCAGACTAACCTTGGCTACAAAATATTATTAGATTACATACTAATTTTTCTTTTAGAAATACATATTTTAGAAAGTAGTTTCTATTAATAGTGTTGGCATAAAAAGAAATACATAAAATTTAATCAAACTTGAAAATTCTAGTGATATTCAAGATGTCTTCCTTTGGGTAGTTGTGTCTGACTGAATGTACTATGAGTATAACTAAGTTTCCCAACTAAGTTACGGTACAGACTGAATGATTTTATAACTAAATATTTTATCATGGCTTGGATTGTCATTATGAAGGTGTCAAGTTTGAATCCAGGTAAGGGACAAGAGGGTGCCACTGAGTCTACCACAGCTCTGATTAGCAGGCTACCTGAAATTAGTTGGGAAAAGTAGACATGCAAAGGTACTGTGCTGGCCACACAATCCATGTGTATTCTATGGCCACAACATTCTCATGGCCTGAAAGGAATACTATACATTTTCCACTGGCATATATACATACAATGCTATTGATATTAAGACTAAAACTCATTTTGAAGTGTAAAAAAAAAAAAGAAACACATCACAATGGCAATCTTTCAGGCCGCAGTTGACAACACATTTCCTTCTTCCATTAAAAAAAATGAATGACTGCTGCTATTTTCATAAACTATTTTTTACCTGACAAAGACAGTTTGGATTAAAATGTATGCTATTTCTGCTCAAATGTTGATGAATTATGACATAATGCAAAAGGCACCTAGAAAAAATGCTAACAAATTAATTTCTTTATATAGAATTTAATATTTGTATACACATTTATTTGACTAGAGTATATATCATTTTACATAAACACATTATGCCTCTTTGTCATTTTACATAAATACATTATGCCTCTTTGTCATTTTACATAAATACATTTTGCCTCTTTGTCATTTTACATAAATACATTATGCCTCTTTGTCATTTTACATAAATACATTATGCCTCTTTGTCATTTTACATAAATACATTATGCCTCTTTGTCATTTTACATAAATACATTATGCCTCTTTGTCATTTTACATAAATACATTATGCCTCTTTGTCATTTTACATAAATACATTATGCCTCTTTGTCATTTAGTTGTTTTATTTGTACTTTTTTTTTTATTTGCACAAGTGAAATAAGAATAACTTTTGATAGATATGAATGCAATATATATAGAATACAAAAAAACTTGAACATCACATTATTAATTAGAAAGGAGATACAAGTTATCTGTACATCTATTATTTATACCGTAGTCTGAAGAAGACTTACTGTAATCTGCAGCTACCACCTCTAGTCTGTAGCGGGTACTTGGTGTGTTTTCGGGCAACTTGGGAGATATATTCACCAGGTTTTTTCTGGTATTGTACAGTTTCAAAATATCAGCTGGTCCAGCTTCAGCAGCTGCTCTGAATGTTTCTGAAATAAGATAGCAGACAGGCATTGTTAATAGATTTTGCATACATAGAGATAGCCCCAGAGCTATGCTGTGAGGAGAGCTGACAAAGGGCGCAGGGAAAAGGGCGCCTGTGGTTCAAAGGGACACAACCCTGACGATCTTGCTGAGGACCTGGCCTCCTGGCGAGCAGCTATGCGAGAGGGCACGCAGAGAACAGATGCCACCCATTGCAGCAAAGAGCGTAGAGAGGAGAGCCAGAAGAAATTCAAAAGGCAGACACCAAAGAAACTACGCCATCGTCCATCCTAGTAAGGCCGGATGACATAATATATTATATATATATAGCCTACAAGTGCTTATGTATATATATAAACAGGCTATATTTACCCAACGAAAAGAGAACAGGGGGGGGGGCAATATGAAAAGCTAGTTTGTTATACTTGAATTAGAATGGGTATTCTATTCATTTAATATAGATCTAGTATATAGTTTCAGCTCCATTGTTATACATTTTTAGAGCCTCTTATAAAACTAGGCTACCATCAATCACTAACCGATGTCCATGTTTATATTTAAAATTCGCTTTTTATCCCATCAGCACGCTAGAACTATAGATTCTAGCTGTAAAATATATAGATTTTAGCTGCAAAATATATAGATTCTAGCTGTAAAATATATATATTCTAGCTGTAAAATATATAGATTCTGGCTGTAAAATATATAGATTCTAGCTGTAAAATATATAGATTCTAGCTGTAAAATATATAGATTCTAGCTGTAAAATATATAGATTCTAGCTGTAAAATATATAGATTCTAGCGGTAAAATATATAGATTCTAGCTGTAAAATATACCTTATTAAAGTGTTTTGCTAGCTATACAGAAAGCAGAACATATTATGCTGAAAGTAAAAGCTAAATGCATCTGCTGCTGCTTCTAAATTTAGCCCTAGGCTTGCCACCGGATGACGTCAATAATATACAAAAGGTAACACTATAAGGTCAGCCGGAGTGTACCGAAGTCGACCTAACCCCTGGGTCACTCAGATGTTATCGTAATGGGACAGGTAGGAAAGATGACGACACACACACGAATACAACGTGAAAAGGAAACAGTTGGCTGACAACTCGGCTAAATCAAGGTGAACACTGACATAAGAACATGATTAGACAAACACATAAAGGGGAAATCTCAAGCTTGGGTTTTGGGGTGGAGGGGGGCGGACTAGAGCTGGAGCTTCGCGGTTAGACCAGATTTAATAAACATTAAATTGGTTAGACATCTGTCCGAACATTTGACGCCACGTGTAACACCAGTGGTCTAGACATGACGGAAGTGATCAAGGCTAGCCTTCGAGCAGACGGTTTGGAATAATCTCTGTGTGGCCTACAAGCATACTTGCTTAGTATGTATTTTCCATAATATGGAATTTGTTTGAGAACAATCATTAAAAACTAAAAAAAACACACACACACACACACAAAATCATTTTTCTCTGTATGTTTTAACTCATTATCTTTTAATACAACTCATATAAAGTTGAATACAATAGTTAAAACAAATAAGAAAATGATTTTAACATATTATTCAAAATTAATAAATTTGTTGACTGTATATCGTGAAAAAAAAAGGGGGGGGGGGGCGCAGGACTAGGGCTCCACCAATTAGTTAACATCATTTATAACTAATCAAATTTGCACGACTTGACCAAGGATGAGAATAGGCTGCAATAATCGTCTGTATAGAAGGAGCGTTTGTAACACATAGGATAATGTGATGTCATTGGATATGTTCAAGAAAAGTTTGGCCAAGAAATGTGTGGTTACAATAATAATAAAAAAAGATTAATTGTTTATGGGCTTGCATCTTTGGCAGTTAAAAAACAACGTAGGCGTATGCCTGCATTTTATTATGGAAATAGCAGGAAGCGACGTTCTTTGTCTAAAAAAAATTTTGAAAGTTTCCGCACACGACACACACAAATCTGACTGAGCTGTTTAGTAGGCTTTTCTTTGCAGCCCACTGATGCTGTTGAGCTGTGTTTTATTTATTAAGGTTTATTATTCGGGTGTTCATTTTCAATTTAGACATGGCGTTACCTTATTTAAGTAAATGACATGGTTATGATAGAAATAGAACTTACATGCAACTCAAACAGCGTAATTATATTGTGCTTGATTAAAGTTAACGTTAGGGAATCAAGGCTTCTAAATCGTTAATTATCTTGTCTTATATATTACAAACGCTCCTTCTATAAAGAAGATTATTGCGTCCTACGCTCATCCGTGGTCCGAGTCTAGTCTTGCATCTTTATTAATGCTTTACATGATGTTAAGTCATTGATTTTCCTGGTTTGTTCAGGTAACCCATTCCATGCCCGAATGCCACTCGGGAAGAAAGAGTACTTATATGCACGTATTAAAAAAAAAGCATAATATACGGGAATGGCTAAATCCAGGGATCTTACTCTACAGTCATTTTAAAATTTCTTTCACAAACGTTTCCCAAGCTGAGCAAAAAATGTCACGTGCGTGCGTGTAATTTACTACTGTTAACTGGCAGTAACTGTAAGCTTATAGTTAGTTTAAATAAACACAAATGTAGGATGTTTTAAAAGTATTTGCCTATTTAAAAAAAAACAAAAAAAAAATTGATGGGAGTTTTACTAACGACTTCTCACATACATTATTCACTTTTTAAAAAAAAATTTAAAAGAAGTATTTTTCAAGCTATTATGTCCATTTTAGTGAAATTGACAAACTTTCTCTATCCTTAGTCAGTTTTCCCCAACTTAGACAAATCGTATAACCTGTAGATTACAGAAACGAGGACGAATAAGACACATACCATATATATGGATATTAAACCCCTAAAAACTAAGTTTTTCGCTCGCTTTTATACATCTTTTATATGCACTTTAGTTTCGGTCAAAACGTTTAAATTTACCCCCCCCCCCCTCCCCCCAATAATTTCTTGAATATTTCCCCATTGAGAAAACTCTTTTTCAGAAGTTGACGTGAAAGAGGGGGGCGTGAGTCTGAACATTTGATATAATTTATGTCAACGAGTCTATGTATCGAATTTCATCTCGATAGGATGACGGAAAGTTGGTTATAGTTAGCACTCCGACTATTTTTTTTTTTCGATTTCGCAAAGAAACAAACGTGATTAAAAATAAAGGAATTGTAAACGTAGGTGTGGTCACCATACGCGTGAGACAACAGAAAGAAAGGAGTGTTGTTTTTTAAATACATTTTTACAGGATCTAAGCTAAAAGTAAGATGGATAAACATTAGTGTTAAGTTTAGATGTTGACAAAATATAAATAAATCATAATGAGCATGCGATTTAAAGAGCAAAATATCAAAATGCGAATCTCGGGCCCTATCCCTTCACAAATTCACAAGACACGATCGCATTACTAATAGATGATGACGCTTGATAAACTTCGACGACTTACAAACCACAGAATAAATATATCTATTCTGTGTTACAAACCAACGCTTTATTACAAAAAGAAGTCAATACTTAGGCCTACATGTTGAATGTTGTGTAATACTGTCAAATTGCGTATATACGAGCAATCTATTATATAACTAGAGTAGCCCTACCTATTTTTGTATCCTACACACACTATTAGTAAAACTAGGTTTGGCTTAAGATGTTTCAATGAAAAAAAACTGTCATCAAATTAATAGCTTCAAAAAAACAACAACAAACAGCTGAAGCCATTTATAGGAATATTTTGACAAGATGTAGTAGATCCTGTCTTTCAAACAAGTGAAATGATCCAAACAAGTGACACTTGCAATAAAAAGCATTTAGCGAAACATGCATAGTTTGACGCTTACTTCTATACGGATATACAAATAACAGACAAAAATGCTAACATCTAGTTTTCTTTTGTTTTCAGCAATATATTATAATATATAATCGTTCCAAGTACAAACGCAGCAGTGGGTAAAGTGCGATTATAACGGGTACAAATTCTGTTGTTTTTTTAATTGTCACATCCTTTTCCCCGGGATCAGTAGGATGTCAGTGAGTCTGTCCAGTAGGGTGCATGAGGTCAGTTGTGGTCATTAAAGTCTTTTGAGTGTTTTGGCGTGCGTGTGAGTGTTAGCCACACAATACAGTTGTATGCCGCGGCCAAAACAAACGACTTAACGTTGTTGTTTTGTTTTTTTCAATTACCTTATAGACCAGTGTCTTAACGTTGTTTGAGCTGAAAAAAAAAAGGAAAGTCTTACGCCTATGGCTTGAAAACTTCTATTGAAATAACACAAGAACGATCATGAAGAGCTACACCCGGGGAGACTACGGGCTTTGTAATAACAGGTGCCAGAGTCGTAACAAGGGGGACATCGTTCCTGTGGTAAGGATCGTAATTGGCGCCTATTAAGAATCAAATTATTGTATTTATTAGTAAGCTAACATAGGTATAGGTTACGAAAAGTATCAGTTTAGCGTCTTTTCAAACCTCGGCACCCGAGACGGGGCCGCCCCAATACCCCCCCCCCCAAAAAAAAAAAATAGTTACGCCTCTGCCACGTGACTTACTTTGCCGCCGACCCCCAAAATAGGTGCTCTTGCCTTGACCCCAACACCACTGACAATAAAGATTACAACTCATGCCACCCCAATTCAAAATTCATTACAAGAAACGCAGACTTATTCAAAACAGAACACAACACAGATTTCAATTAAGATCTTAAGATGACGAAAATCTATACGAGAGAGATTTCAGCAAGGATTAGGTCTACCATCAACCAAATGACACAGGTCGATGACGTCAATCTACACAAAGACCGATTCAGGCGTACGATATGAAGCAACAGGTTCGATTGTATTACATTTCTAGCTAAACTCTGAATATGATACCTCTGAACGACACCAAAAAATAACAAACCCAATAGAAGGTAAATAACAAACCCAATAGAAGGCCCAGCGTATTGTCTGGCACTCTAGCACAAAAGGCTTTATTAATGCGTCACACGCGAATGAATGGTTTTTCCAGGTGAATACACATCGATTCTGATCAGTTTGATGTTTCTCAATAGAATGATCTTGGAGCTAGATCAAATTCTCCCACATTATTGTAGGTTTGTAACATATCCGATATATAAAAGGTAATGTAAAGCATCCCACTAAAGTCGGAGACGCAGGCATAAGAAAAATGGATACATGCAACATAATATTATTTAAACCACAATTAATTTAGTTTTGCGTTTCATTCTTGTATAATATAGTCAATACGTTTGTTTTCTTTAAATCTATTGACAACATCATATCACTAGGACAGTAAGGTTTTCGGTGATATTTTTTATTTAATTAGCTTTAGATTGTTTAGCCTAGAGAGTTATATCCATGTTCTTGCTTGATTGTTGCTCAATGTTAAAGGCGTTCTGAGCTTACATTATGTTTGTTGGTAGCTCTATACAAATAGAAATATTTATGATTTACCTAATTAGGCCTACTGCCTTTAAAATTAGCTTCTTTCTTTTAAAATGTTGGTGGCAAAAAGGCTAAATCTTCAGATGGCTTTAAAAAATTACAAAAATGAATGTAAAAAAAACAACAACACCTATTTGGTGTTTACATCCTTACATTTTAATTGTGCCTTTCTCTTTATAAAATATAGACAATACGTTCTTTATTATTTTCAATTGTTTTTTTATAATTATGTGGCTTTTCATTATTGTATTTTTGTTCGTAGAACTGGATGGCAATTGGCAAAATCTTCGGTAGGTAAAAAAAAATAAATTATAAAGGATATATAATATATAATATATATATATGAATAATTTCGTTTTATGAGTTGCTTAAAAATACCTTTACCTGTTTACCGTCTAAAGCAGGGCGGATTAAACCAAGTTTAGGGTCTCTAGTTGACCCTTTAGTGACGACCCTTAAATTAAAGGAGGGTGTAGGGACTGCACACATACACAAACAGGTTATCCACACATATCCACAAACACATAACCACACTGGTCCCACACATACTCACACTCTGTTCCAACACATACCCACAATATGGCCCCACTCATACCCACAATATGGCCCCACTCATACCCACAATATGGCCCCACTCATACCCACAATATGGCCCCACTCATACCCACAATATGGCCCCACTCATACCCACAATATGGCCCCACTCATACCCACAATATGGCCCCACTCATACCCACAATATGGCCCCACTCATACCCACAATATGGCCCCACTCATACCCACAATATGGTCCCAGATATACTCACGCTCTGTTCTCACACATACTCACAATATGGTCCCAGATATACTCACGCTCTGTTCTCACACATACTCACAATATGGTCCCAGATATACTCACGCTCTGTTCTCACACATACTCACAATATGGTCCCAGATATACTCACGCTCTGTTCTCACACATACTCACAATATGGTCCCAGATATACTAACGCTCTGTTCTCACACATACTCACAATATGGTCCCAGATATACTCACGCTCTGTTCTCACACATACTCACAATATGGTCCCAGATATACTCACGCTCTATTCTCACACATACTCACAATATGGTCCCAGATATACTCACGCTCTATTCTCACACATACTCACAATATGGTCCCAGATATACTCACGCTCTATTCTCACACATACCCACAATATGGTCCCAGATATACTCACGCTCTATTCTCACACATACTCACAATATGGTCCCAGATATACTCACGCTCTATTCTCACACATACTCACAATATGGTCCCAGATATACTCACGCTCTGTTCTCACACATACTCACACTCTTTTCCCACACATACTCACGCTCTGTTCTCACACATACTCACACTATGGTTTCACACAGACTCACACTTTGGTCCCACACATAGGGCCTACACACACAGATGTCCACATATACACTCACGCGTGTGTATGCAAATGTAAGACTATATTGTAATAGCGTGGACCAGGTGTTGCAATATGACGTCAATGATCCCATTAGTGGTTTTAATTAAGCTGCTTAACCCCCCCCCCACACACACACACACACAAGTCGTGTGTAAAAAAAGGGAAACAATAATAAAGAAATGAATGAAAGAAAAACGCAACTATAAAGCCAATTAAGAATCCACAGTTACTTTCACACATAACAACCGGAACCCGGCCCATGTATGAATGTATCGAGCAGAAATCGTACGGACCTAGATCCAGCACAATACAAATCTGTAAGCAATTTCCTCGGAATGCACCAATGGCGTAAAAGCCCGGAAGTGACGGCAGACGGTGGTGAGTGGGCTCCACAGGAAATGGCTTCAGATAAATGAGCACGTATTTCAGCTCCCTGGGACATGACCTGGACACACGGAGCAGCAGATAGGTAGGAACGTGAGGATAGAAGAGTGGCCTAGAATTTAACATAAATATACGGAGGCGGATTTGAAGATAAAACTGGTCAGATAAAACAGCTAGAAGAAAACACCCGTGTTTAAACTAGGCCTTGCAATTACAGAATAAAAGAGCGTTTAAACTAGGCCTTGCAATTACAGTATAAAAGAGTGTTTAAACTAGGCCTTGCAATTACAAAATAAAAGAGTATTTATACTAGGCCTATCAGTTACAGAATAAAAGTGTTTAAACTAGGCCTCGCACATACAGAATTTAAGAATATTGAAATTATGCCTCGCAATTAAATAATAAAAGAATATTGAAACTAGGCCTCGCAATTACAGAATAAAATATAAAAGAATAATGAAACTAGGCCTCGTAATTACAGAATAAAAGAATATTGAAACTAATCCTCGCAATTACAGAATAAAATATAAAAGAATAATAAAACTAGGCCTCGCAATTACAGAATAAAAGAATATTGAAACTAGGCCTCGCAAGTACAGAATAAAATATAAAAGAATAATGAAACTAGGCCTCGCAATTACATAATAAAAGAATATTGAAACTAGGCCTCGCAATTACACAATGAAATAGTATTTAAACTAGGCTTTGCAATTATAGAATACAAGAGTGTTTAGACGGCCTACAGAATTGAAACCGTGATGTTTAACACATGTTTTTCGGGGTTTGTAGAACTTAGTCCATTAAACCTATATTTAATCAATCTTTCTATATCCATATATAGGGTGAAAGGTTTTTCTTTCAACAATGCTTAAGTAAAATAATGTACTCTTTTTCGATTCACGAGGCTAGTGAAGCTGAGTTCAAGGTGATTGCGAGGCCTGACCACTCCCGATATCAGGGCTGAAACAATGGAGACTATTCAGAACCGAGGTAAACAAGGCCATATTTTTTTTCAGTAGCTCTGTTGATGCTTTTTCGTCAATCCATCGCATACATTGTATTACGTATCACTTACTTTTAAATCCAACTTTCAACAAATTAATCTAATACCAGTATTCAAAATGTAAAAGTACAAAAGCGAAAAAAATACTAATTAGGCCTACGCGAAAGATACTATACAAATTATTACCTAAATTATACAATCCAAACATGACTGTTCTATCTATTTTCTTATACCTATATTTTAGATACAAGCGACATTGTAGATGCGATGTGTTTAAGACGAATATAGATTCATTCAATGCGACTAAGGCTAAATTGTTTTTTTTTAAATTGAAAAACAATCAAAGAAAAAAAACAACAACAACAAACAAACAAACAAACGAGCAAGTGTATACACCCTCAAATATAAATGACATAAAACAAGTATACAGTATCCTTCTATACAATAACTACAGCGCTTTCGTTTCATGTAATTATGGTGTTAGCAATAAACGGATAGTTATTGTTCTTTATGATTTATTTACGGTCCCGACATCAAAGAAGCCATCACGGTGCAGCCAAAGCGTAGTGTAATAAAACCACTATAGGGGTATAGCCTACCCGGTTTAACGACAAAAACCGTAAACGACAGTCGCATAATATAATATAATGTTCACGACCCATTTACAACTCAATCCAAACACACATTTTGAAAATTCAATTTTCCTCAAAATTTTCCATTCAACTCAAGACTTGTTAGGTTCGGAAACAATAGCTCCAGCCAGACCCCAGTTGTTGCTTTTAATGGTTTGGATTCAAACATCGGGATAAATTAGCTGTAAGGGTTCGTCCATTAAGAACTGTGTCGGTGATGGAGAGACTACAAGAAGAACCTCGTGGATTACGGTTATGCTGGGTACACCAGAGGAGACGCCCATTTTCTAACTGCCCTTTAAACGTTATTTGGTGTTAACCTTTACCATAAAAAAAAAAAAAAAAACAAGGAACTTTAAATGTTTCAACCACAAAATATTTGTTGACAAAAGATTATTGACATTACATTCTCAGGCTTAGACTATATGTCGTTAATCCAGTGGAGCTGTTTGAACAGGAAAATAAAAAAAAAATAAAAACAGAGATCGACACGCACGTGTTACAATAGATGGCCACAAATATATAAACATAAAACATCCACATGTGGCTGTAGTTTTAATATAGATATACATTATAAAGGACACATTAGATGAGTTTAATGTGGGATTTATGGAAGTGTTACGCGAATGTGTGTAGGTAGGACTGTGATAATAAAATCGTGCACTGAAGAAAAAAAAATATAAAGACAGGGGCAGAGAATCAACAATAAAAACTAAGTAAACAACAAAGCGAGCATAAAAAGTTCATGGCTAATAAAAAACAACAACATCACGTTGTTAAATCTGAACATTCACAGCAAAAGGTTTTTAAAAAACAATACTTACACTTGTATATGCGATGTAAATCATGTAGTAGCCTAATGTTAAAAGGGGATCTAAACACCCGAAACAAGAGACGAGAACAGGAAATGTGCGTAAAGTACAGAAACAGCACACACACACAGCGAGGCGATTGTCGAGTGACGAGGTGCAAGCACAGGTGAAAGACTTGCATGCTTCAGTGCGACCCAACCAAACAAAATATATATAAAAATAAAGAGGAGGGAATGACGACGGGGTGCGTGCGTGGAAGATAATGGTTGTTATTCTGGTAGAGGACTAAAGGGTCGTACATGAAGGACGCAAGCAGAACATAGTTTGTTTTTTTTCTGTTTTATTTTACTTCTTTGTTTACTAGTTGCCGCCTCCGCCTTTAACCAACTCTATCCGCCATTTGACCCACCCCATTCCAACAAAAAAGAAGCGCAAACAAAAAAAAAAGATACTTCACGGATTCACTGTATTAAATAACGGTGGGGGAAAAACGGTAACGCATCTGTCAAAACAAGTATTTGAAAAACGTTTTCTTGTTTCTAATGGTAATGACATGCAAACTGGAGGAAGTCAACTGCAACCGAAACTTTGACAACTTGGATTTGAAGAGGTCCGCAAGGTCCTTCCCCCCCCCCCAATCCACGTAATTTTGCACCCTTGACTTCCACCTGCAGCCCTCGCCCCCCCCCCCCCCACAACCATCCCTATTCCAACAGATCATCGCGTACGTTATAAACTGGACGACTTGTAATCGATATTATCAAACATACGGGTAATTAACAAGGTGATGTGGAAATGAAAATAACGGTGGCCTTTTAGCGGAACCAAAACAAAAACCAAAAAAAAAAAAAAAAAAAAAAAAAAAAAAAACAAGACAGACTAGAGTAAACAAAAAAGTCCAAAATATGGAGCCACACATAGACCACAATAATTCAAACATTAATGGGGAATTAATCTAACACGTCAAGTAAAGTATAATTTTGAAATCAAAACAAATTATTTTTATTTTGTTGTTCAAGATCATATTGTGTACAGCTTTTCTTTGGAACTTAGGATGTTGAAAAAAAAACCCACAACAACAACACAGAACATAGAAAATACACAATGCGGTAAAAGGAAGTGCCCTTGTTTACAAACAAAACAAAATGGCTTCTGAAGATTATTGTGACATTCAATTTTGTTTATCATTATGGAGCATTACTCATGTGAAAACAGTGTTTTTAAAATGCATTTTGCTTATCTGATTAGTCATAATAATATTGACGCACTTATAACCATTAAGCGACAAATACAAAAAAAAATACATTTTAAAATAGAAGTGTCTAATCAATTTTATTTTAGAAGTTCACTAAAAAGTTCAAAATAATTATTTTATTTCCTATTTTAGAGCATAATCATAAATGTATATATATATATATATATTATTTATATTTATATATATATATATATATATATATATATATATATATATATATATAGGCAATATATATCTATAGACTATATAGTATAAATTTTACACGATCTAAATATGGCAATGTTCTGCTTAACTATTTAATCTGTATCTAAGTGGTGTCTTTTAGCTCGGTTTTATATTATAAGTTCTACTATTTATATATAGTTAAATGCTAAGGCGACACAAACACTGGGGTTAGTCTGGAGAGGTAAGGAGGTCGGTGTTTGTGTGTGTGGAGGATGCCGGGGGGGGGGATAGGATTTCTTATGTAACACTACTTTTGATTTATACCGCATCACGAAGCCAAGAATACTTTTGCTTTTAAAGGTCAGATTCGCCGTAGACAGGTTTGTATAGAAAGGTGGCCTTATGATTTTTTTGTTTGTCCTTACTGCCCGCTACAGTGATGTCACTCGTATGTTGTTGTTTTTTTCCCCCACTTAGATCTGTGTTGCTGTTTTTTGAAGTTTATACACTGGTCCCACACATAATTTTTATTTATGAAGTTTATATTTTTTTTTTTATAATACATAAAAACATCTACTATTTAAAAAAAATTTGCGAACTAAAATAATTTAGTAGCAGAGTTAATTACAGTTATATCAGTTTACAAAAGTGATCTTGTTTCTCGGTCAAACGGCATAGTGATAAAAAATACGACGTCATAGAAACCTATGCCTGGTCGCCTTTGTTCTGTCAACTGAGGCAGCGTACAGCACTAGAACTGGGTGAATCCGGGGACCCCATTAGGATACTGGTAAAAAACAACAACAACATCAAATCCATGTGATTTTACGAGGTTTGACTACCAAAAAGCTTCGGCTAATATATTTGCATTGGAGGCAAGTGAATCTGATGTAAACATTCTGCTCAGAAAGTTAGAGATTTAAAATAAAAAGAAAGAGAAAGTGACAGAGAGGAAAAGAAAGCGAAAGTATGTGTGTGTGTGAGAGAGAGAGAGAGAGAGAGAGAGAGAGAGAGAGAGAGAGATAGATAAAGAAAGAAAGAAATAGAGAGAGATTGTGTTTGGGGAAAATACAAAGAAAGGGAGAAAGAAAGGGAGAAAGTAACAAATACAGAAAGAAAGAAAGATAAAGTGAGAGAGAAAAAGATAGAGAGAGATATACAGAAAGAAAGAAAGATAAAGTGAGAGAGAAAAAGATAGAGAGAGATATACAGAAAGAAAGAAAGATAAAGTGAGAGAGAAAAAGATAGAGATATATACAGAAAGAAAGAAAGATAAAGTGAGAGAGAAAAAGAGAGAGATATATACAGAAAGAAAGAAAGATAAAGTGAGAGAGAAAAAGATAGAGAGAGATATACAGAAAGAAAGAAAGATAAAGTGAGAGAGAAAAAGAGAGAGATATATACAGAAAGAAAGAAAGAGAAAGTGAGAGAGAAAAAGAGAGAGATATATACAGAAAGAAAGAAAGATAAAGTGAGAGAGAAAAAGAGAATGAGATATATATACAGAAAGAAAGAAAGATAAAGTGAGAGAGAAAAAGAGAGAGATATATACAGAAAGAAAGAAAGATAAAGTGAGAGAGAAAAAGATAGAGATATATACAGAAAGAAAGAAAGAGAAAGTGAGAGAGAAAAAGAGAGAGAAATATACAGAAAGAAAGAAAGATAAAGTGAGAGAGAAAAAGAGAGAGATATATACAGAAAGAAAGAAAGATAAAGTGAGAGAGAAAAAGAGAGAGATATATACAGAAAGAAAGAAAGATAAAGTGAGAGAGAATAAGAGAGAGATATATACAGAAAGAAAGAAAGATAAAGTGAGAGAGAAAAAGAGAGAGATATATACAGAAAGAAAGAAAGATAAAGTGAGAGAGAAAAAGAGAGAGATATATACGGAAAGAAAGAAAGAGAAAGTGAGAGAGAAAAAGAGAATGAGAGATATATACAGAAAGAAAGAAAGAGAAAGTGAGAGAGAAAAAGAGAGAGATATATACAGAAAGAAAGAAAGATAAAGTGAGAGAGAAAAAGAGAGAGATATATACAGAAAGAAAGAAAGAGAAAGTGAGAGAGAAAAAGAGAATGAGAGATATATACAGAAAGAAAGAAAGATAAAGTGAGAGAGAAAAAGAGAGAGATATATACAGAAAGAAAGAAAGAGAAAGTGAGAGAGAAAAAGAGAATGAGAGATATATACAGAAAGAAAGAAAGAGAAAGTGAGAGAGAAAAAGAGAGAGATATATACAGAAAGAAAGAAAGATAAAGTGAGAGAGAAAAAGATAGAGAGAGATATACAGAAAGAAAGAAAGATAAAGTGAGAGAGAAAAAGAGAGAGATATATACAGAAAGAAAGAAAGAGAAAGTGAGAGAGAAAAAGAGAGAGATATATACAGAAAGAAAGAAAGATAAAGTGAGAGAGAAAAAGAGAATGAGATATATATACAGAAAGAAAGAAAGATAAAGTGAGAGAGAAAAAGAGAGAGATATATACAGAAAGAAAGAAAGATAAAGTGAGAGAGAAAAAGATAGAGACATATACAGAAAGAAAGAAAGAGAAAGTGAGAGAGAAAAAGAGAGAAATATACAGAAAGAAAGAAAGATTAAGTGAGAGAGAAAAAGAGAGAGATATATACAGAAAGAAAGAAAGATAAAGTGAGAGAGAAAAAGAGAGAGATATATACAGAAAGAAAGAAAGATAAAGTGAGAGAGAATAAGAGAGAGATATATACAGAAAGAAAGAAAGATAAAGTGAGAGAGAAAAAGAGAGAGAGAGAAATATACAGAAAGAAAGAAAGAGATTGAGAAAGGGGAAGAAAAAGAAAGAGAGGAAAGAAGGGGTGCGATAAAGAAAAATAGAATGTTGTCCGCTAGAAAGAATGTTTGTGAATAAAAGAGAGAAGAGAGAAAATAAGAGAGAATGGGGAATGGGGAAATTAGAGACAAAGAAAGAAATTGAGAAAGGGGGAAAGGAGAAAGAAAGAATAAAAAAAAAGAAAGAAATGGAATTCGTTAGAAAAAGATAGAATGATTGTGAATGAAAAGAAAAAGGAGAGAGAGAGAAAGAGAGAGATATAGATAAAACCAGCAATAGAAGAGGTCAAAATAAACTTACATGTTTATTAGTACGGTAAAAGTTGATATTTTCCAACAAGACGCGATATTGTGATACAGAGTTTAAGCTAAACAATTTTCTTGAAACAAGTTTAGTTTTTAATTTATAAAAAAAATAATAATTATAAACAGTTACATAGATAAGTCGGTGAAGGTCAGTCATGTTTACATCCTTAGCAGGGTTTCCGGGCAGGGCGTGGAGCTGGGCATTTTCGTGTGGGTGCTCAAACAGTGGAGTTGGCTAAAAACAAATTATCCGAGCTCGTAACAATATAATAATAATAATAATATATCTTACATTCTGAGCTCCTCCGCTAAGCCTTATCCTACCAGAGCCCACACAAGCCTATGTAGCGCCCCAGGGCAAAAGTTTCAGCGACGCCCCCTTGCATACTGTAACTGCTTTGTTTAGTGCTATATTTAGACTATATTTGCCGCCCTGGGCATATGCCCCTCCCCCCCCCCCATGTGAGGGCACTGTGTATCCCCACCCAGACAGCATCGCTCCTGTCCTAAACGGAGATCTGGCCGCTGGAAAGAAGAAAAACAGGTCGCCCGCGCCTCCGCAAGAACGATGACTGCCAAAGGGACATGCGGGGCAGCCAGCATAAAAGCAAAAGACCTGGGAGCGACAAGCAGACGATCGCTCCATACTTACACATATAAAGCAGGAAGTGCCATTTTGTTCTTAAAAAGTATTCCTAATTATTACCCACAGGCATTTATAATTAGATCTAGAGTATCTGTTAATATCGCTGCTTTTATAACCATCAGAATTCTTATACAACAAAAACACAATAATAACAACAAAAGTCCTGTTAATGAAAATATAGGCTCGGCATTGTCTTTTTGTTTATTTTTTTTTTACAGAAAATTAGCGAAGAAGAAAAACTATAAGCTAAGGGACTTACCGTTTAAAAAAAAAACAACTAATGTATCTACTTATTAATTATTTGTGCGCCTCTTTCGACATGCCGCTGCCTGACGCGGGCCCTTCTTCTCCGCCTTGCAAAAACTCAGAGCAGCGATTAGGTGACCGGGTTTGCTTAAGAGATTAAATCCATCCTCTTGCTAGAGGAGGCCTTTGTGACCGCTGCATAAGTGGACACCGAAATCTGTAAATAACTGAGATTAGGTGACCGAGTATGCTGGCCACAATGCCCGTCCCACCAGCCATATTGGCACTTAAAACGAACAAGTGACCAAGGCAAAAATTGACAAACAAGCCATATTGGCACTTAGAACGAACAAGTGACCAAGGCAAAATGACCAAGCGGCATGTGACCCAGCCCATACGTGGGAAACTGAAATCAGTGACTTTTTGACATCTGGATATTTTGAAGTCTTTCTTTTATCTTCACGTTTTTAGAAAGAGTGTGGCAAAGTTGGGACCTGCTTCAATGTTCTCCCGTTCAACAAGTTCTTTAATTATAGAATGATCATTTTAGGGAGAATCGCCGCGATTGATGTTTCTGTGACAAAACAGCAGGGGCCTCTGAATGACCATGACGCTCTCTGGCGTTGTCCCTTCTTCTATGCCTTGCAAAAAAAAAAAAAAACAGGATGAAAATCAGAACTGAGATTAAGTGGGTCTGGTTCGCTTAAGAAATCAAACCTCTTGCTCTAGAGGGGCCTTGTGACACGAGCGTTCCTATTGCCTACGTGGACACTGAAACCAGTATGTTTTTTTTGTTTTTTTTACACCTGGAGATTTCTGCACTGTCAAAACCTACGATGTAGATTAGAACTGAGATTAAGTGACTAGGTATGCTAGACACAATTGCCCGTTCAACTAGCCATTTAGGCGCTTAGAACGAACAAACGGCATTGTAACACTTTATCTTCACGTTTTTAGAAAGAGGGCGGCGGTCCGGCTTGAATGTTCTCCCGTTCAATAAGTTCTTTGCTTTTAGAATGATCATTTTAGGGAGACTCGGTGCGATAGATGTCCCTGTGACAAAACAACAGGGACCTCTGAATCACCATGACACTTTCTGGCGTTGCCCCTTCTTCTCTGTCTTGCAAAAAAACCCGGGACGAAAATGAGAACTGAGATTAAGTGGGTATGGTTCGCTTGAGAAATCAAACCTCTTGCCCGAGAGGGGCCTTGTGACACGAGCGTTCTGAATAAATTTACCACACAGATCTATGGTTATGTTTACCACACAGATCTATGGATCTGAAGAAATTTACCACACAGATCTATGGTTCTGAAGAAATTCACGACATAGATCTATGGTTCTGAAGAAATTTACCACATAGATCTATGGTTCTGAAGAAATTCACGACATAGATCTATGGTTCTGAAGAAATTTACCACATAGATCTATGGTTATCAAGATTAAATTCACCACACAGATCTATGGTTCTGAAGAAATTTATCACGCACTATCTGAAGGTTCAGATATTAGACTGAAGATATCGTGTTCAGACTAAACTATATATATTCATTATAAGTGACAGAATGTGTCCAATGTAAATATTAATCTACCTTGTGGTTATGTCCGTTAAAAAGGATGGAGAAACGAATGTCTACTACAATGTGTTTTGTTAAAAGAAAGAAGAAAAAAGAACAATGTTACAATAAAAACTGTACCTAGGACGTTTCTTTCGATATTAATCTATGATTGACATAAACTAAAATATTATAGATAAAACGTTTAACTTTTTATCCACTCCTCTAGCTACATACGGAGCGAACATAAGGAAATGAACCGCCTGATCTGGAACAGGGGTACTGGCTAGTAACAATACTAGGGTTGTTACTCGGGTGGCCACTTGCTTCGGGTAATTCATCTCTACAATGTGTAAAAAAAAAAGAAGATTGTACGGGGTTGAGAGAGGCTTGTGGGTTATTGAGAAACTGTTGCCAATACAGTTCCAGTAGAGTATTTGTTATGGTTTCAGTAAGGGAGGTAACATTGTACCGAGAGTATTGTTTACCCTTGCAGTAAATTGAGTAAAAAGTTTGTTTTTTGCAGTATTCATTGTGTCCAGGTTTAATATAGAGTAGATAGTATTGAAATGTTTAAAAGTAGTGCTAATTTATAAAGGTCGGAATATAAACCTGTTTATGTTTTATAATAATTCTAAGTAGATACACGATTTAAGAATTATATATTCTTTTGTTTCTGCACAATGTTTGCAGTATTGGTTAAGTTTTGTTATAGGAGAAAAGTACATTTAAATCTAAATGTTGTTGTTTTTTTTTTTGTTTTGTTTTTCAAGTTTGGCTAGTATAAATGTTTTAAGTAAATAAAGATTTCATGTTTTGATAGAGTTTCATTGTATAAAATATTTTTTACATGTTTTACTCACTCGAGACTAAATGTTTTTAGTAGAGCTCCAGACGATACGATTACATTATTGCTTAGTTTACAAAGCAGGCCTGTACTGAGTATTATTATTAGGTCAAAAAGACCAAAGATTCAACTGTACAGATCGGAGAGAAAAAATATGCAGCTTAGCCCAGGCCATATATCTCTATTTGAGACAACGATAATTGTATGTCAGATTTTCTCTTCGAGTTACCAGCATGGTTTTTTTAGCTTGGGGCCATAGGCTGCTATTTCGGAATGTGTGGATTTCTCGCCAATTATCTGAGAATTACTTCCTACAGTCCATCTCATCTATTAATACAAGCGCCTTACATACGTATATTGATTTCTGTATAATGGGACTCTTCTTTCAACTTAATATAAGAGGTATATAAATATATACTGATAAATCTGTAACATGTATAGTATACTTTAGCTATATATATATATAGATAGATAGAGAGATATAGATATGTTAGATATGTATAACATTGGAATGGTAAGTGAGACGGATATTGGCATTTGAGGTTAATCCCATAAGATTGTTCCGCGTCTCACAATTTCAGTTCGAACAGAACCTGTCGAGTTAAAATGTCTGGAAAACATAAATTGCACACTGAAAGCATCGAGTATATAATTCGTGAAGTTTTGTAGTTGTTTGCGTGTGATGTGTTTACAGGGAAAACATTTCTTTCTTCCATCCCATTTTCACCTTATTTACGTAGTGCATCCTTTCCCCCCCCCCCTTTTTTTTTTGAAACTGGGTGTGGGGGAGGTGGGGGCGGGGTATCAATAAATTCTGTTCAGTCTCAGCAGGCATTATTCTCGGACTTGAGAGGAGGACAAGAGAGGACAGGAGGGACATGTACGTGATCGCCCCGCCAAACCCTTTCTTTGGCTTTGGGGTGATTTATATTGCGGAAGGGTTGGGGCCAGGACTGAAAGGTGCCATGATCTCACAGGATCAATAAAACTGTTTCAGACCTGACAACACAGAGTGGACTGTAGACTTATCTCTAATCTACAATAAAAACAACCGATGCTGGAGATGCTAATGTAAAATAGAATTACAATCCAAACAGACTATTTATAACGAGGCAGAGTATATGAATAAAAATGAACATTTATTTGTTCAAATCTTCTATTAAAAAAAAACCTTTAAACTAATTAAACCAGACAGTTTATTAACCCTTTACCAAAGACAGACCTCAGGATAATGTTTAGTAGCCATCGTCACATTAGAAGCAGCTTTATTCTAACGGTTTTTATTTTAAAATGGTTTTTTAAATTCCAAAACTCAATGAAAATTCACAAACCTAATTATGTATAGATCGTCTTTATGTTAACCGGCAGACTAAAATTAACTTTTTTTCTTCTATTTTGTGTGTGTGTGTAATTTTAGTTATTTTAGTAATTTTACTCATAGAACTCACACTAATAGAAATGCAGGACTAGACACAAACCACTGATGTGCGTGGGACGCAATAATCTTCTTTATAGACGGAGCGTCTGTAATGTATAAGATCAGAGGCGTATTTAGGCATGTTCCACAGGTTTCATTGGAACAGGGGCCCCTACTGAAAAGGGGCCCCCACACATCTCAAAAAGAATTTTTTAGTGGCATCACCATTCTTTCGTTGAAAATGTAAAATTCATTTATTCCCCTACGATTTTGAGCGCTCCAGTCCAACCAAGTTATAAGCGAAACCTAAAATTTATTAATGATTTTACAGAATGTAACGTGTATTTACGTCACATTTCTTAGGTATGTGAAAGGCAAGGCGAGGCCACGAGGGGCCCCCACAAAAATTAGGGAACAGGGCCCCCACATTCCTATATATACGGCCCTGTATAAGATAAGATAATATACTACAAAACTTTCCCAACCTTTATGAATCATGTAAAGTGCATTCCTTGCCTAATTCTTATGACCTTTTCTTATAATTAACGGAAGCATCTTCTAAAGATAATTTCTTTCTACGAGTTATCGGTAATTAATGGCCATATTTCCTTTTGAAAAGAGTTTTTAAAATGAGTTTTCACTTCTGATTTTCCTGACAAGTTCCGGGAACCAATTCCTTAATCAAGGGCGCGGATAGGAATTTTGTCTTTGCATACGGAATGACTAAAAATTAATATTTATACCTATGTCCGTCTTTCTGAGCAGCATTTACCACGGATGACAAGTTTCCCCATTTTCCCCACTAAGAAGTGCATTGATTAAAAGTTTGGTGCTAGGTTATCCAAGTAAAATAGAGCTGTGTTATCACGTAGAGTTTAGTAACTTATAACAACCAACAACAGCTACAATAAAAGGCAAGAATGAGAGAAAAGAACTTAAAGAGTCGTCCTTAAGAGAATCAGCTGACCATTTATTTTTACCTTCCTTTCCCGAATTTTATAAAGCATCTGTGTATTTAGACCGTCTTGCATGAACGACCCCTCAGATGGAGTTAAAATTTTGGAGATATGATAGACTATAAAATATTATATGATTTTACATCGTACACAAATATTGTCCTTTGGATTACACTCGAATTCACTAAGAAAATTAGTAGCACAAGATTTATGTCCCAAGGAGTGTGGTTCCATTGATTTAATTGGTGCCGTTGTAAAAAAAATTACATTTAGATCTACAGGAGCATTGGCATTCTGTAGGCGTCGTTTCATTTCTAGGTTTTCTAGCAATACAATTGCATAACAATAATATAACAAAGTTATGAGACATACGCATGAATAACTAACTATCTGCCTGATTGATTCGTCTCTCTGTCTCTATCTATCCAGGTCTAAGGGTAGATAACAAAAAACAATATATTTATCTACGAATCTATCTATTTATCTATCCAGGACTCAACGTATATAACAAATAGCATCTATCCATCCAGTTTCCTCCTGTCTATCTCCATTCTCTCTATATATATCAGCTCACGTTATAACATCTCTTAATTGTTTGTCTTCAGTCCTATTATCTTCCATCGGTGCGTTACTCGAAAACAAAGTAAAAACAATTCAGACTTCCCACAACTCCAATCTACACCTCCCACCCTCTCCCCAGGGACAAAGCTAGTTAATAGAATGCATAGTCACAAGCCATGGAACCTAAGCACGTGTAAAATATCTTCACTTTAGTGCTCACCCGGTATAACTATATCACAGTCAGTGTAAACAACCTTCTAATAAACACATTTGCAATTCAATGAGCCACGGCCCTTCCTGTTCTCTTGTCCAAGAACTGAAGAATTCAAAGCTTGAAAAGAAAGAAAAAATCCGCCAGGACTTAGAATTTGTTCGGTTTTATTTATGTTTTTTTTTTTTATTTGGTGAGTCATTTTTTTGTTAGAAATTGTAAGGGTAAAAACTAATTGTATAGCCACTGATTAAACCAGATTTATCGAATTATTAAATTATGTTCCACACAGAATACGTTCACACTTTATTTTATTTAGCTGAGACCAGAAAGCTATGGTAAGTATAGCGGACAGACATATTCAGACATAAAATAATACTGAGCTAAATGTTATGACTGTATTGGTCACAGGGCAGAGTCACAAATGTGGACGTGCTCAGGAGAAGCTAATTGCTGAGTGTAAACAAAATTCTGAGTGAGAGGCGCCTACGGAGGATAGGCCATGGCCACAGAATGGATTCGGAACGTAACCCAAGAGCCCTGCGGTATGGAGAGCTGGCAGTTGGAACAAAGAAAGGAGGCCGCCCTTGCATGCGATTTAAAGACGGATGCTAAAAAGGAAAATGTATTATTGTGTTGCCAGCACAAGCCCAACAGCCTTTACTTTCACCAAAAACTCCCCAGAGAATTTTAGAATCTATTGGTATACTTAAAGTCAAGATCCATGCTGTTTTTTTGTTGTTTTAACCGAGACTTACATCCAATGACCTTTAGACTGGCAATTCAACACTCTGGCCATGAAATAATGCACATTGGGCGCATAAGCGATGCGTCTACAATTTTTTTCATAAGCCCCATAATAAATGTACGCAGAACAAAAAATGTAAGAAGAAGTTGTTAACTTTCTGACGCACATAAAAGCAGAAGACATAGGAGTCAACAGTCGGACAAGATTTCTAACTCGTGACACGTGATCTCATTTTTGGGTCATATTAAATCATGCCACATAATTTATCATCCTCATATGTCATGATCCATGTGGCAAGTCAGATGTTTGTTGGGATTTATTTTTTATTTTTAGTTTCGTAAAAAGAGAAACGCCTAAAAAAGGAAACGCCCATGTCTTGCAAAACTAGACTCGGACCACGGATGAGCGTAGGACGCAATAATCTTCTCTATAGAAGGAGCGTCTGTAAATGTAAAAGATAAAATAAGAAAACGGGCAAGTTTGCATAAAGTAAAAACCGATACGTATTTGTGATTAAAAAAAAAAAAGAAACAATTTTAATGTGTGTGCCAATTCTTTTTTTTTAAGTTGGTCTAGTGACAATGCGTTTGTTCGGCATCCCAAATGTCTCACTTTCCAATTCTGATGTCCCATGCATTCATTTTTTAAGGGCTGGGTATCATGTTTTTTTTTTGGTTATTTGAACTTATTTTCTGAAAGTGATAGTGAATGTTTATGGTTTAAATCCAATCCAGGATTGATTTCCATGTCTATGCACCCAGCTCTGATAGCTAGAGGGCCATACATAAATTACGTACTTCTCCAAAACACGTACTTTTATTTTTTTAAATCTAAATCCACCCCCTCTCCACCTATATGGATGTCCCCTTAAACATACAAACTCGGCATGCGGGCAATAAAAACGGGTGGCGTCTATTTCACTAGCCGTAAGCATCAAAATGATTTCGGCTGCGATGCGTTAGTTACTGGCTGTACGTTATAATAATATAGATGTGTGCGTGTGTACTCATAAGACCTCAGCGCAGATCGCATGCCCAGCAAAAAAATATTCAAAAACTCAACCCAAGGATTCAACTTTCATCTAAATTTTGTCATCCAACCCTAGGCCATAAAATTTCGTGCAGCTAATTAGCATTCAGAAAGCAGGTAAACTGTCAACTTTCATACATATTTTACAAGAAAGACACAAATTAGAAACACTTTCCAAATGTTCACCTCTATTTTACTTTGCAAGTATATTATTTAGTATATATATATATATATATATATATATATATATATATATATGTTGCCTTTATGTCATTTAGACCCGGTGGTCATATTTCAGGCCACTAGTAGAAGCCATTGGCACTTTTATAATATTTTATTTATACAAATTCTGATGGGGGGGGGGGTGTTACGACTTGGTTATCCTGCTTCTAATATTCAATTATAATTCATTTAATTACAACGGCCCACTCTCTCAGGCTTGCGTAACAATGATTTAAGAGCAGTGCCCTCACATAGGGGGGGGGGGGCAGAGGGGGGCATATGCCCGGGGGCGGCACTTCTAGGGGGGCGGCAAATGTAGTCTAAGACTCTAAATATAGCAAATATAGCACTAAACAAGCAGATACAGTATGCAAGGGGGCGGCGATGAAACTTTTGCCTTGGGGCGCCACATAAGCTTGTAAAGGCACTGTTGAAGACTCAGATTTATTAAATAAAACTTGAACATTTAATTCCTAATTCATTTGCATAGTAGTCCATAAACGTTAAATAATTTCGCCACACACTCAATCTACTACTATCAGGCTATTCTAAGGTACATCCTACTAGATCGAGAGCCCAGCCTAATATGTCAACCATTTATTTATTTATAGTCCTAAAAGCGGTACAATATTTAAAATAGACTTAAAACACTTTATATATCTAGTCCAGCGGCTCTCACCTAGTGCTTTTTCAACAGATGATACACGTATCACCACTAGTCGTGGTGGTGATAGGGAACCTGTCGAGCTGTACGCGTTTCACTGTACGCGATTCACTCTCGGCGTACTGATGGCCATACTTTGGACACCTGCCATGTGGTATGCGTTTCGGTGCCCATCCGATGAGGAGGCATACAACCTCTGGCGCGTCGGGTACCCGACATCTATTTATCCTAGAGATAGTTCCAGCTTTTTACATTGTTGACACTTCGCTAAGCCAACGACGTGTTTTTCAATTTCCCTAAAAGCGGTCGGAACGGAACATTATGTAAAACAGATTAAAAACGAATTTTCTTTCAGCCATTTTGATCTCCTATACCTTGATTGATGACATTTTCCGTATTTGACTACACCTACTTCTGATAAATCAACAGATCAGCGATGGCTGTCATGTTAACCCTATATTTCTTGGTGTTTCCGACAGGTACGAATTTTCTTTTGCATACCCAGTCCGCATGGTACAACCAGGGCCACGTATATCACAAGCCGAGAGCCGCTATTTTAGATGTCTTCTCCGGTCTGCAGAAATTGTTTCAATACGATGACAATAAATGAAAATTAAACGCGTGCATGCACTTGCAACATATAATTTACTATTAGATTCACACATTTTACGCACGTCCATATTAGTATTAAGTTAATATGAAAAATATTTTTTTATTCACTCATATGTTAGATTCCCAGTGATAACCTTTTTTTTTTTGTCTTTTTCTGCTTTTTAAACTTTCCAATAATATTACTTTTTTTTTTTTTTATGTAGAGTATTGCAGGACTTAAAGTTTTCCTAAAATGTTTTCAATAAGTGAAATCTAATAATTATATTTTAAACAAATGCGGGAGATGGGTATTCGATTCTCAACCAGAGAGTCCAACTTTTTTTTTAAATAAAAAGACAAGCCCTTTTTTAATCCGATTCAAATATTTATTTTAAATTACTTTTTTTTTTAAATGTTTAAAGTAAATAATTAATAATAAAAAAAAAACAATTATTATAACTTTCTGTACATTATAGTTTATAACATTTTTACCAGTAGCCAAGCCATAGGCCTATGTATTTTTTTCCCCGGGCAACAACGGGGAATTTGGCTTGTAGATCATATGGATACCGAATGAACGTCTAAATGCAAGTAGTCTCAACATCACAGTCACAGACACTCGAAAGACTTGCGCACAGATGATTGGGTAAAGTTTCTAGACGAGTGCACCGGAGAGTTACACGGGATATGACGTAACTATGACTCGATTACTTCCACTACATCTGCCTCTATTTAAAAATCTCACCAACACACTCCTCCCCCTTCCCGCTCTGTTCCCTTGTTTCCAAATCACACACACACTCGCGCGCAAATACACTACAGGGCGCATAATCAAAGTGATTGTTAACAACATATCGATTTGGTTTTTTGAAGTCTATTAGAATCTCTGTGTATTTTTATTTTTATTCCTATTGACTTCACTATTGTTGCTTTACAAAATGGCATGAAAGAAAAGTAGAGCGTAAGAAAATGAAAGAAAGGAATTAGAAGAAAGAGAATGGGCCGTATTGCTACTGAGAGTTAACACCCTTGCCCCTTATACAAGTCAATCTTTTATGACTGACTTGTAAATTACAAGGCATGTAGGTGACTAAGTAGCTAGGCAGGCAGACATCAGGCAGGTAGGCAAGCCCTATTTTATTTCATATCCTTGCCACTTTAACACTACGGTTATAAAGTGTGGCTTGTTTTTTTTTTTTTTTTTTTCAAGGGGAAGGGTATGTTGTCTTTAATGTCCATTGAAAAAACAACAACAAAACGACAACCTTAATCTAGTAGACGCGTCTATTGCCAGTTGCCGATATTTCCCAGGAGTTCATTATGTGACACTTAGTCCATTCAGTTCCACAACATACACTTTTCTTTACTGGTCTCGCGCCTCAGAACAAAACTCTTGATGCTTTGTTATTGGTTCTTTTTTCTATTTCTACGATTTTGCCGTATGGATAGTTTTAAAGCCTTTGTGCGTCGACCGTATGAATAGACCTTTGGTCCACATTTTCCTAACGAGGAACTCCGCGCCATGCTTTTTTTTTTCCTTTTCTTCTTCTCCAACTTCCGGACAGGAGAGAGAGTGACGAGAGAGAGAAAGAGAGTAAGAGAGAGAGAGAAAGAGAGAGAGAGAGAAAGAGAGGCGTATTTTATCGGAAATGGTGTGGTCAGCAGTGTGACGTCAATACGACTAACGAGTATAAAAAAATATAGACAATGTAACAGAAAGACATGTGTAGGTCACAAGCATAAATTATGTCCTTTGGAAGACGGGCTCTTTAGAATTGACTCGAAAAAAAGGAGTGGTTTAGGCCTAATGATCCATATTCTAGATCTACTGTGTTTTTAAGATTAATGATAAGCCCACCTTAAACTGTTCTAGAAATAATTAAGTGTGAGTTTATTGCTTAAGTTGAGACCTTATTTTTAAAAAAAAATATTTAAAAAAAAAAAGTTCTACCCTTTAGAATGAAAAACAACATTTATGCAAATTTTGATTTTTTTTTTTTATGATGTGCAAGAAATAATGTGTCTTTGTTAATAAATACAACTTAGCCTATTTATGTTAATACATATTTATACACAAACATAATTAGTTCTAGATAAATACGTAGAATCCGAAGGTTTAAGGGTTTAAAAATCGATTATTGAGTATCGTCCTATGTCAATAGCAATTAGTAAACCTCATAAAATTCACAGTGCGATACTTCGATCTCTAACAAATCATCTATGTATATATAGAGAGAGTCTATATATTCTGGCATTTCTTTTCTATATTAGCCTACACTTTATATAACGTATCGTTCACCAGTTTCACAGTGTTTCACCGATCCCATGGATCATTGTGGTCAGACAGGAACTTTACTTTTTTTATACAAAGTATACAAGTTTAGTTGTTGTTTTTTTCTTAAAACGGTGATTTGTAATCCAAAAACAACTTTCGCGACATTATTTTATTAAGATCAGCGTAGGACGCAAAATCTTCTTTATAGAAGGAGAGGAGTGTCCGTAATATATAAGATAATATAAGAAAAAACAAACAAGAAAAAAAAAAAGATGTAATCTAGATTCAACAGCAATGTTCCTAAAGAAACGAAACAAGGAAACATTTATCAACAAGCCCAACAAATGGGGAAAAAAGTAAAAAAAAAAAAAAAAAAAAAAAAAACCAGCTACAGACTTAGGCTGGCCAGTGATTTCCAATTTTGTGCAACATTAAACCAAAGGTTAGCTTCCATGTTGACCCATTCTCGACCGATGGTGGCGGGGGAGGGGGAGGGGACGCTTTTCCATTGAGGCTATAGAACAGCATTTAATGGCGTACTGAAATCTTAATGGGCTAAGAGTTCCCGCTGTTTCTGGTTGGAATTGCTGGAGAATCGAACGCACAAAAAACAAACAAAAAACAACAACACAAGAACCCAGTAACAACAACATCAGTAACAAGAACGACCGCACCGCTTCAGGATTCAGTCTCATTGAAACAGCACGGCTTGGGCTTTATACAAACCAAACCGTTAACAGATAGACTTTGGGTCTCCTGAGTTAATAAGTCGTGGTCTGCTTAGGTAGCACTTTTTTGGTGATCATTCTATGATGCTGAAGAAAAAAAAACCTCTCAACTTCTGCGACATCTAATAGTTTGTAAAATAAATTTATTCGCAAAGAACAAAAAAATCTACGCGCGGGGGTCTTAAGAAAGAGTTTTCCATTATTACTTCTAATGTGTCAGATGTAAAAGGGCTCCAGATTCTTCACTGGTCTGATGGGCAACAGAAAAATCGTTCTTGTGGAAAATTGTTTTGTTAATTCTTTCCATGCTTCAATCAAACTAGGACCTTGAGCCCGGCAAACCAAAGGCTGCATCATTGCACCATCGCGCAGAATCAAGGAGATAATAGATACTGTCATCATTATTATGTTCTTTTTTGTAAATAAATGACCGTGCGAACATGACTGGCTTCGACTTCTAACATGACTGTTTCTTTTCTTTCGCCCTCGCTCTAGAGCTCGTGCTTCAATCACTTGCAGTGTCACAGACAAATATAGATCATACAGATTTCCAAATCTCGTTCTGATACAGGTTCTGAAATACGCGTGTTTAAATGTAAACAAATATCTTATCTTATATATTACAGGCGCTCCTTCTATAAAGAAGATTATTTCGTCCTACGCTCATCCGTGGTCCGAGTCTAGTCTTGCATCTTTATTAATGTTTCAAATAATGTTACGTTAATGGTTTTTCCTGGTTTGTTCAGGCAACCCATTCCATACCCGAATGCCACTCGGGAAGGAAGAGTACTTATATGCATTCGTTTTCGCATAAGGGATAAGGATAGTGTTCTTGTCCTTATGTTGTATTTCTAAATTAGAAATGTCTGCACTGGTTGCTCGTACCTTCGTTATGTATTGAAACTTGAAACGTCATTACTTCGACATTCGTGTAAAATGAAAACAAAAGAACTTTTTTTTAAAACGTTGTTATTACAAGAGTTATACACCGGAGTGTTCACACCGTGGCTAATGAATATAGAAAATTTCGAAGATTTTTTGTGCTGTGTGTGCTTTGTTTGTAAAAAAGGCATTTCCGGAATATTTTTATCAGCGAAATCATGCGCTTTGTGTATGTTCAAGTTTGTTTCAGCGAAATCATGCGCTTTGTGTATGTTCAAGTTTGTTTCAGCGAAATCATGCACTTTGTGTATGTCCAAGTTTGTTTCAGCGAAATCATGCGCTTTGTGTATGTTCAAGTTTGTTTCAGCGAAATCATGCGCTTTGTGTATGTTCAAGTTTGTTTCAGCGAAATCATGCGCTTTGTGTATGTCCAAGTTTGTTTCAGCGAAATCATGCGCTTTGTGTATGTTCAAGTTTGTTTCAGCGAAATCATGCGCTTTGTGTATGTTCAAGTTTGTTTTAGCCTTTAAAAAATGGATTGGAACTACATTTCGATGCTTCCGGTCTGTCTGTGGAGACGGTTCTTGGTCTCCTTGTGTGAAAAAAACGGAGGGGGGGGGGGGGCAGTGTCTATGTGAGTATTTAAGTGTACGCGATGAAGCGTACGTCAAGCGTAATACATAAAATACCATCTACCATGCAGTTCTAAAAACAACCAGGAAACACCTTTACATAAAAAAAAAAAAAAAAATACTTTTTTTTACAACCAGTTACCACTGAATGGATTTTGACCGCCCCCCGGATCGATGTTTTATGAAAGAGATGCGGAGTGTGTATGCAGAGAATCGATATTCTCTCCCCCCCCCCTCCCCCTTTATCGTCATACACCATACACCATATCATCACAGGAAATGACGTGAGTCGTTATACCACGTGATCAATGGCGTCCAGGGTAGGAAACCGCTGAAAGATTTACCGTGGAGATTATCCAGCGAGGTGGGTGTAAATATCGGGGAATAAAGGAAAAGGCGTGGAAGAGGGGTGGGGTGGAGAGGGGGGGTTAACAAAGGCTAAGATGATAACTGTGGGGGGGTAATCATCTGATAACCAGCGAGGACGATATCAAACCCGATTAAAAAATTTAAAAAAATGTTGTCGTATTATAAACGAAAATGTCAAAAGATGTTGGCTTGATGCCGTTGTTGTTTCAGTGTCAACAGATCGTTATTTCTGATATAATGATGTACGTTCATAGAAAATCCCATAATTTAGTATCACGTTGACCTTCGTCGAAGAATAAAACTTTTAAATGCTTCTTTAGAGTTCTGTGCCATTAATGTGCCAATCAGCTTGCTTTTTTTTTTTTTTGTGTAAGGGTAAAAAAAATTACTCTTTGCCTATTTTATACGAATTCAGTTTGAAGGTTAACATTCGCTGGCAGTTTGATCAATTATTTGATTACGAGAAATAAAGGTTTTGCCCATCAGTTCTACGTTTTCAGTACTTAGCTCCCTATGTCTGCCTCAAAACGAAAGCAGAAACTAAGTATATAAACGAGAGCGTAAACTATTTAAATTTAATTATAAATACGAAAGTGGAAACTAATGTAGTGTTCTTTACTACTCGGTAACTCAGAGTAGGAAGTTTTCCCATTTACGAATTGTGTATTTTCACATATTATTTTTATTTATTTTTTTTTTGGGGGGGGGGGGGGGGCACTTATCTATCAATGTCTCATTTGCGTTCTTTACGACTAAGTGAATATTAACAGAAAATATTGAAGAGTGATTTAAGGGGATTAAAAAGGAAAAAAAAATAGGCCAATTGAAAAATGTTATTTTCAATTAAAGTAATTTTAGATAATCACACTACAATGACTACTGTAGATGCTGAAAATGAGGAATTGGCTAAAACATATTTAAATGCCATGTTACTACAATAGATAAAAAAAAAGCTTACAAATGCATCAAATCGTCAACTGGGATATTTCCCTCTTGGTTAACATTTGTCATTATAAGCTGAAGAGCTTACATTTCAAATAATATATATATAAGTGCTTAATGCAAAGCATATTTTTTATGCTATTTTGAAATAATTATATTTAAAATTGTATTTTCTTTGATTAAAAAAATAACTTTATTTATAATTCTACAAGATTGCTAATGATTGCTTCAATAAAACAATTTTAAAATGCACATTTTCAGAAACCAGAAGTTTACTTTCAATTATTCCTACTCGGAATTTCCGATTTTCCGATAAAGAACAGACAACAGACCATAAGTATAAAAAACAATAAAGCATAAACTATCAATCCATAAGTATAAAAAACAAAAAAGCATAAACTATCAATGTACGCTTGCAAACTAAATTATATGTAAGATTGTAGGAATACTCATAGACTATAATATACATGGACCGCTTGCTTTAGTTTTTTATGCTATTATCTTCTTTTTTTGCAATTCCCGATTCTAAATAAAGTAATTGTCATACAAGTTCCGTTTTTATTAAATCGCATTTTTTCGACTTTAAATGAATACTAGTAGTATTTAGGCCTATTAATCCTATTATCATTGACTATAAAAAGATGGACCGCCTGCTCTATTTTTAGAGCTTATATTTTTTTTCCGTGCGCACACAACACTGATCTATAAATGTTTCCGCTCTGTACAACTTTCGATTTTAATTTTTCATTGAGAAAATCATAGCGATTAAATAAAACGGAACTTGGATATCAATAACTTTATTTCCTGTATAGCAATTACTTTATTTTAGAATCGGGAATTACGAAAATAAGTGTTTCAAGTCATCATATAGCAGAAATACTAAAGCAAGCGGTCCATGTATATTATAGTCTATGGAATACTCCATCAGCGTTTATATATATACTAGTGGTTATGCCCGTCAAAATATACAATTCTTACAATAACGATCATAAGCGGGCGAAAACGAAGTTTATTTCTTTTAAAGGCTTCTTTCCAAAGTGGCCACGTGATTAATCAACTAACTAACTGGCTTATGGTTAACGCTGCTTCACCGGCCCTATGATCAATTCGGTCCGAAGGTTACTTTACATTTTTTTTTGCTATTCTAAGTGTGCCCCTCCCCCTCCCATCCGCGGAGTGGCATTTAGACGGTGGAATGGGTTCGATGAATTCTTCTTGAAAAAAAACTAACAGCTTAACAAAACACTTCTCCTTAAAAGTTAGTGGCAAGACTTAAAACTTTAAATCCCATGGAAAAAAAAAAGCGAAGGCGGCAATAATCCTCCCCAAATAGAAAGAGCTTAAGCCGTGATACGTTTACCATTTGAAACGCCATTAGTGATCATTGACTTTAGCCTGCTGACACTTGATCAATTAACCAACAAAGTTTGATCCATTAATAACAAACGTACAAAAGACTTCCTGCTGCGGCCGTTCGACCATGACGCACGTCCTTCGTTAAAACACGCCGTTTCTCTCGGTGCAATCAATGTTTTGTTTTTTTAAAAAGCCAATCAAGTGGATAACAACCACCCAATCATTGGACGAGTGCTACCGAGTTTTCCTTGGGTTACTAATTTGTCTGTACAACGAGCTCAAGGTCGAGGGCGGGAAAAAATAAGAGGCTGTGACAAATTTCTATGTTAAAGTCAAAGTATATGACCCGAGTGAAAGAAAGGTTAACCTAAATAATATCTTTGTAATCAAGTGTTTTAACTTATGCAGTGGCAAAGCTTTACCACTAAGTCTTATAATAGCCAACTATCTGTTACATCATTTATATTTGACAGAACATAATACATAAATCTATATAACTATTTTAGTCATGTACCCATTCAATCTTTTACACATTCAGTTATAATTATACACACTAGGTTCTAGCAGATTTTATGTGCTCGAGATTTTGTGCCACTTTGGCTTTCAGTTTTTTTTTTTGTTGTTTGTTTCTTTTACTGTCGTTGAATTATTATTTGGAAAGGAAGTCATTCTTTTAAAGCCATTCAAAAGTTACCTCACCCCAAAGGGATTGTGTGGCCTTACCAGCGTTAGGTCGCCTTTGTTTCGGCCTCCCCGCCCCCCCCCCCCCGGTCCGCCCTTCCAGTTAATGTCAGATACTCATCATAGCTGGGTTGACCCAGGGACACCCTATTTCTTAACATTAAACAACAACAACAAAAAAAAAAACACATTTCAATCTTAATCAATTGCTACACGTTTTTGGTCGTTAGGGAAACCCTTACTCTTTCTTACACCACAGAAAAGTAAATATAAAAGATTTACTCGGAGTGTAACATAGAATGTGTTTTAATTCAAGGTTGAAGGGTTATCCGTGAGATCATACGGGATTTTGATTAAATTTAAAATAGAGAAATTGCTCTAATTACAAAGTCTAGTGGAATGGTGGCGCGTGATCTCAAGAATACCGTTAAAATCTAATAGCTAAAGAACAAAACTATATTAAATAGAAGAAGAAAACTCCTAGTAATAAACTAAACCCTTAACTTTATTTACATGAAAAGAAAAAAGATAATAGATTAAGAAATACAATAAGGAGACCCGACTCTAAATAAATAACTGTTACAACTGAAAGTAGTACTAAATAAAATATTAATCTTAGGACTAGCAATGGAAATTGAAGCTTATCGAATCCAATCAATAAAAGCAACAATCTATAAGATTTAAATATATAGAAATAGATCTAGTTGGAAATATAACGAAGAAGATATCAATATATTGATATATTTAAGAAGATATTGACGTAGTGTAATATATAAACAAACTACTTACTATTAAGATAAAAAGGGGAAAAGAAATCAAAACTAATCCTAACTGTCCCGAGGAGTCTAATCTACTAAAAAACTAGGATCAATATCCTGTTTACACTCTAAAATTGATTAAAAACTCTAATTTAATATACAAGGGATCAATATTCTTAACAAGAGTAACAAAGTAAGATGGGCCGCTTGCTTTAATATCTCTGCTATTTGATGACTCGAATGACTTTTTTTCGGAATTTCCGATTCCCTTTTGTATTGTACACTTCCGTTTCATTTAATCGCTATGATTTTCTCAATAAAAAATTAAAATCGAAAGTTGTATACAGCGGAAACCTTTAGGCAGACATAGGAGCGTAGAAATCATTTAAGACAGCGTTATTGGCTGCGCAAGGAAATAAAGAACATATAAGCTCTAAAAATAGAGCAAGCGGTCCATCTAATTATAGCCTTTGCTTTAACATAAATTAAAACATACATAAATATAAATAGAACACAATTAGCTTATTTAAAAAAACACACTCTTCATTTGCTTGATGCTGTATTTGAACCAAAGAAAGAAGAAAAGATAAATACAAAGGATAAAAAGAAAAAATAAAAATGATTGTGTAAATAGAGGATGACACTTGTCTGGATGTCCAGGCAAAAATTGTGTGGACATTTGGAAAGTCTTTCATGAACTTGTGCAAACAGAATCTGTTTATGAACATGCCACAAGATGGCGGAACTATCACGGAGGATGTAATCTCAGCATTCTGGGGATGCCCGGCTCAATCTTCGAACATTGATTAAACCACAAGCAAGAAAAGTATGCAATGTAAACATTTTGTAACAAATAAAAATAAAAATAAAAAAAAGTTAAGGGCCATAGAAGCATAGAAGACTTTCAAATCTATTTGAGGCAGACGTGGCAGAGATCTCCGGTTTCATGGGAGGAGATTGTGTGGACAAAATAATGTCCAGACCCATTTACTTTTTCCTAACGGGTCATCAAAGATGGGAAGTAGTAGAATTTCAGAATAATAGTATTTCACGATTCTCCCACACCAGACTCCTCCAGATCAATGTTTTGTGAGGAGTTAACTTTGTTTTACAAGGAAATTTTTAATAGTTTTTACAGTTCTTGATGGTGTAGTTTTGTATTGTTTTTGCGTTTCAACTATGTGGTCAATAGGAATACAAGCACCGAACCAGGTGAGATCAAGATGTTTGTAGGTCGACAATTTAATACGCGTGGCGTTGTTTTATGTGGTAGTTAAATTGATATGGTTAGCTGGTTATTTTGTGTTAAGCTATGTCAAGTATTGTCATAGACAATATAAACTTTTTATTTTGTCGGTAGTAGCCATTACAATTTTTTTTTTGCTTGGCACTGGCTGTAAGAGAAGAAGAAGTGTGTAGCCCTGTAATTTGTTGTCATTGTACATTGTGTATGGCTAGCTTGATATTGTGTGTAGCCCTGTCATTTGTTGTCATTACGCATTGTATATGGCATATGGATATCTAGATACTTTGTGCGTAGCCGTGTCATAGCAGGCCATTTATTGTTTGCAAGTAATTCTGAGATATGAAACGGCCGTACTCTGTGGGCAATTATTTCAATTCCTGCTATCCCTGAGTGGGTTACCTTGCGGGGTTACATTGCGTGTAATGAGTGTGTGTCTGATCGGTGTATTTGTGTTTTATTGTTTGATTGGTGTGTAGCGATGTGAAGCGTCATTCTGATGTCCAATCACAAGCAGTTGGGATTTTTTACGACTGTTTTCGTATCGTTAATGTTACAGGACAGTTATTGCTTACTGCGATCATCCGTGGTTTGAGTCTGGCCTTGCAATTTACGTACGTGATAACTTGGGTATCTATTCGATAACTTACATTTGTTGATAGTAGGCTACTAAATAGGACAATAAATAAATGGTGTAGACAAGGTTTTGAAAAAAATATACAGTCCCGGGCGCGTATATAGCGGAACTGAAAGCAGCATAGATAGAAGTAGGTCGGTACGGGAAGGGTTAAAAAAAGGTTAGAGATCGGATGATTAAGACGATGTTTAGAGGGATTTGGAAAGTCCATGGACGCTAAACATACTCAATAGACACAAATGAAATATCGATTCTTCTAGAATTTTCTTTGTAGTCCGCCCTCCCAGGTCTTTGATTAGATGGAGCAAGAGGGAGAGAGGGAGATAAAAATAGAGAGAGAGAGAGAGAGAGAGACGGTCGTTTATTGAGGAGCTCGGTCTATTATGCTCTAGGACATGGAGGTCAAGATTAGATTTTTTTTTGTTGCCATAATGTTTAAACACTGTAGTTTTCAGTGACGCCTCTCGTAATGATGATTGAATAATGTTGCTGGGATGGTTAGGCTTAGGTCATCAAGCTCAGAAAATAAAAATGTTTCTTTAAAACACTTCTCGCCTCATTGTGTATTTGTGTTATTTTATAATAAATCTGTAATGGTCACTGGTGAATAAATCGTCTCTCTCTCGCGCATTAACCCTTACAGTCCCGGGCGCGTATATAGCGGAACTGAAGGCAGCATAGATGGAAGTAGGTCGGTACGGGAAGGGTTAAAAGAACGCCAAATTAAATTTGGCTTTGTGGGTAGAAATGGGTTCCCGTGTAAATGAAGGAACTCTACATTTTATGACATTTATGGCTAAAAAATATTGGTTCCCCGGGTCTAAGTCTACCCAGCTCTGATGGGCCCCTGACATTAGTTGGAGGATTGATATAAAAAGGTTGGCTGGGCGTAGTGCTAGCCACACATTCCCTTGTATGCCGTGGCCACAGAAACTTATGAACACAGGCTTCACATAGGCTTATCTGTTATATGCCTATATGTTATAGGTTTATCTGTTATAGGCATACCGGTATCTGTTATATGTCTATCTGTCAATTTTGCTTTCATGGCCCGGAACCGGGTCGCGGTCCGGCATCTGGGAAACACTGCGCTGTATAAATCATTGCTGGCAATCACAAGTATCAGGTAATATATCCTTTTTTTGTTCACAGTTTTATTTTCTTCCTGAGGTTATTTACTACGCTCCGTTGGCTTTAGGCTTTAAACAGATAACTCATCTTGTTTGGTAATCTATGGCAAAATACATTTATTCTATTTATTTCGTACATGTGTTTGAAAGTTGTCAGCAATATTCTGTTTCTAAACAAATCGGCGGCTGAACAAGTTATACAACAACAAAAAGGAAAACATGACAACAACGTTAACCACAAGGCCTTATATAGCCGTCGCTGTTGATAGGCTGGAAAAGCAACAGTTCGGCTGTTGGTGCAACTACAGAACGATGTTAAACCACACCGGGCTGTTGGTGCAGTTGCAGAACGATGCTAAACCATGCCGGCTGTTGGTGCAACTACACAACGATGTTAAACCACACCGGCTGTTAATGCAACTACCGAACGATGTTAAACAACATCCACTGTTGGTGCAATCACAGAACAGGGTTAAACCCCATGTACTGTTGGTGCGCAATCATAAAACGAGATTGTTAAAACACACTGGGAGTTTTCGGTGCAATCATAGAAAGAAGCAAAATTTCACCGGAAAACAAATTAGACGAGACAAAGACGTCAGGATCCTTTTGATAGCATGGACAGACTTCCTGTCAACTCCTACACTAACGGCTTATCATGTTGTTTAAAAAAATAAAATAAAACAACTTCAAGGAAGTCGCTATAATGTAATTTCGTTATTCAAAGAGAATTCAAAAGTATTTGCCCCCAAGGTAGCAGAAAACGCAATAGCAATGAAGATTTTTAAACAGAAACAATACAATATTTTATGTAAGGGGGGGGGGGGGGGGCAAAATCGTTCGAAACGCTTAAAATGATATAGTATGAGATATGTCAAGGCTTGGTTATTAATGGAGGCTCTTATTTAAACACTGATCATACAAAACATGCTTACGTACATGGACGGTGTTTGAACTAGACGAGATCACACGGTAAAAAAAAAAAATAATCACAGAACTTGCTAAATTAAACCAACAAAAAAAGATTTAAAAAAAAAGATAAAAAAAATTAAAATCGTTTAAATCTATGCCTAATCTAACTCACATCAAGCCGGATGTGTAGTCTGTATTGGCGTATTCGGCCGGTGGTATAGTTTGAAACGGCACACCAAGATAATAGTCTAGTTTGAAACGACACACCAAGAAAATGGTCTAGTTTGAAACGACACACAAAGAAAATGGTCTAGTTTGAAACGACACATCAAGAAAATGGTCTAGTTTGAAACGACACACCAAGATAATAGTCTAGTTTGAAACGACACACAAAGAAAATGGTCTAGTTTGAAACGACACACCAAGAAAATGGTCTAGTTTGAAACGACACACAAAGAAAATGGTCTAGTTAGAAACGACACATCAAGAAAATTGTGTAGTTTGAAACGACACACCAAGAAAATGGTCTAGTTTGAATCGGCACATTTCAGTCGGTGGTCTAGTTTGCAATGGTACACCCAGATGTATAGTTTGACAATACCCAGAAAGTGGTATAGTCTAGTTTTTGCGAACTCACTGAGAATGTGGTGGTATCCTTGTATGCTTCATATATTTAATAATATATAAAACAAAAGGCATCACACAATTAATCATGTTACTAATACTGTTAAATACAGTCTAGACCATAGGTTCTCAACGGGGGCGTTATCGCCCCCCGGGGGGCGGTGAGAGGCTTTAGGAAGGCGCTGACATTCCCGGGGGCGATTGGGGGGCGATAACGGTACAAACGTACCCGATATAATTTGAACACCTCAGCTATTTGAATCGATTAGTATTTGCATGAAATATGATGCAAACGCAAGTGCTGCTAAATATCTGATATCCCCAAAAGATAGGCATACATATTATTAACCTAATAACAAATGGGAATCGCAATGACTTTTCGATGAAGTAGGGGTCGGTAGGCTATTTGGCAAATATGGTGTGCGGCGGGCTGGTCTTATGGTTGGTTCACCGCACTGTCGGCCCTGCTGACCGATCACTGTCGCCCTAACATCTTCTAATATTATTGATATTTTGATCTCAATTTTACCGAGATGTCCTTTAATGTGTTTAAAATTGATGATAGGAATCGTTGCTGTATCGTTAAGAGGTATGGATGCGTAGTAATCATACAAACTGGGTATTTAATATAGTGTTTTAAAATATAGGCCTACATATAAATTCTTTAGTCATATAATATTTATATAATTTTCAAATACGTTTTACGGTTTGATCATTTAAAAGTTATAAATGTAAGCCATTTCATTTTTTTTTATAAAAGAAACAAAATACAGAAATAGCTCAAATGAGACGGGTTAATTATCTCCCTTAATAACAAATGTTTCCACATTTGATTCAATTGTGATGTCGAACAAGTTATGTTTTGTAATATAATACTAATTATTATTAATTCTTTATATACATTCAACTTTATGGTATTTATTACAAGATTTAATTATTAGAGGATTAAAATAATTTACGTTAAACAGTTGTAAATAAAAATTTCCTGCGTTAATTGTTTTGTCCATTTAAGGAGTTGTTATTTTAAACATTAATAATTACAGAAATTACATAATATAGTGCTATTAAATAAGTATCTTTTTTTTCTAAATTAATAATACAAATAAATTTGTTTTAGAATTAATTATATTTATGTTTAATTAAAATTAAGTTGGGGGGGGGGGGCGGTGAGCGGAAAAAAATTGTAAATGGGGGCGGTGAGCCGAAAAAGGTTGAGAACCTATGGTCTAGACTCTAGACTAAGGGGTCTCAAACTCCAATTGCTACGCGAGCCAGATGCAAAACAATACCAAGTGCCGCATCATCGGTTGTAGGGTGTGTTAGGTCAATGACGTTTGATTTAATCATTTTCGATCCCATTATTAAAACTAATGTTTGACAGGAGATAAATTATCCTATTAGAAAGTCAGCAAGGGATGTGAACGTTCCAAACAGTTAAAATTGCGCTAGCGTTTAAGTTCAAAGGGCGGCAAGAACACAGCTTAATGATAAGATTTAGGGAAATCCAGAACTGGTCGCGGGCCGCGAAATATGACCCGTGGGCCGCACTCGGTATTTGAGACCCTTGGTTTAGTTAGAGTTTAGACGCTTACGTCACCTATCAAGATGTAGAAAATTTAATTCTTCGGCCAAATCTACATTATAGCCAAGAATATAATGAAAGCAAAATAGCTTTACGTTTAGTGGGAATTTAAAAATAAAATCATAACGATTCATCATTTCCACATTGCGGTAAAAAGATATATATTAAATATCACATTTATTGTTTGAAATCACCTAAAGAATACTGGTGTAAATTTAAAACAAAACCTATTCATGCCCAAAACTTGAATCTTTTTTTTTTAAATAAATATTTCTTTTAGTAATATCTCGAGTCAGGTGTCCGTTAATAAAACTGACACGACACCTGTCAGGCGTATTCTGAGTCCTTTTGCGATCATCTTGCAGGGCCCCCACACCGTCGGAGTGACAATTATTATTGCAAGAGACGAACAAGTAAGTTATTTATCCAATCAAGTACGTGAGGCAGACGACAGGCTACGTCAGTCAGGCGGAACTAATTCACGACATTCCAACTACGCAAGAAACAATGAAATCCGGACTCTTTCACTGTGGCATATTTAACAACTAGGTCGATGGTTCTATCCCGATAACTAAAAAGTGCCTCAAAAGCACTGTGCTGTTTTTTCCTAGATGTTTTTGTTTTTTTACTCCCTTTCTATTATCTTGCGCTGTCTGTCTGTTTGGTTGCTTGGATGTTTGTTAGCAAAACTTTGCATCGATTTTTTGAACACTTCCCGTCGTCCAATCGAGCCGAAACTTGGCCAGCAAACTTGTCCCGACTAACAATACATTCTATCAAATTTTCAGCATCATAGCCTTTGGAATAGTCACGAATTCATTCGATCAATTTGCGAATCGAGGAAAATATTTTAACTCAAACATGGCTACCTCTACCGGAAGAGACGACAGTAAATAAACTTTTCGGATATGTTCGTTTTTACGAAAAAAATTGAATGAAAACGACACAACGTAGCCGAAACAAAGCGATTTATCTTTTTATGTTTTTTTTGCGGGCCAAAGCTAGAAAAAAAAAGGATGCGCAAAATTTTAGTGTGGAAATTCATAAGGTATGATATCACTTATATTTATTTTAATCTATCAAAATATAAATCAAATTAAATATAAACTTAGTTTACAAAGAAAGGGAGTATAATAAAAACTTAATGTTTATGGGTTAGTCTTATTTGTCTTTTAATGGTGCAAAATACTGAGTTACAGTGATGTCTTGTTAAAACGCCAGGAATTTAAACCGTATAGTGAATGCTGGAGTCTTAAGGTTAAAGTGAATGCTAACTTTTATATTCGTAAGATAACAGTAAATGCTAACTTTTATATTCGTAAGATAATAGTAAAAACTAACTTTTATATTCGTAAGATAACAGTAAATGCTAACTTTTATAGTCGTAAGATAATAGTAAACGCTTTCTCTCAAGTTTAAAGTGAAGGCTGCCTCTTAAAGTCGATTCCACCATTTATAGTTTTAAGGTTATGTGCACAAACATATTTTACAGATGTTCAAGTAGTCTAGATTTTACTACTGCAAATATTTTACAAGGGCACCAGAAGATTTCACAGATGTAAAGCTGTGAAAGCAGATTTTTACAGAATTACACACCGATTTTTCAAATGTACAATGATATTTTACAGATGTACATTGTTAGATTTCACGGCTATAAAGGTGGATTTTTACTATATATTTACTATATATTTTTACTATATATTTCGTTGTCTGTCTGTATTCTGTAACTGTCGTCTGCGCAGAGAACTGTCACCAACGGGATATGCGCTATATAAGCACCGTTATTATTATTATTATTATTAATATGTGAGCTATAGAATTATATATTCCAGATGTGGTTTTAATTAATGATTCGCAGTTCACGGAACATCTTACTGAATTATCTATGAAAACTCAGTTCTTTCTCGTATCGTCGTTTGATCCCATGGGGCGCGAAACACAGTGGGCTGGCGATGTCAGCGTCTATTTATTTATGAGGATTAGCACTCGCCATCGGTCTCGGCTAATTAAGAGCCACAACTCGTTAAGGACGGTGATTATCGGCCTTGTCAATATTTAAATGTCTCCGTTGTTTGCTCTTTCTCTCTCGACCACGGTCGCACTCCCCCGTCATATGGACACGCGTAGACTCGCGCGCTGACCTCAATTTGACAGTGCGCGTGAGACTTCGCCACCAGGCGTTGGAAATAAAGTTTTCCTGTATTAGTCGAACTACTAAAATAATAATAATATTAATCATTTTATGTAGACTTATATAGGGCTGCAAACAAACATAATGTAAACTCAAAGATCATTTAACATTGAGCAAATCGAATTATCATGTTATATTATTGTATATTATACATTACAATGTAACATATTAGGTGTCACATTTTTTTTGGAGCAAACAATACAATGGAAACAAAACATTGCATTCATTATATTGATGAATATTAGGCCTTATAGTGCACGCAGAGTGTAATATGGTGAGCTCAATATAAAAAAGCAAAACAATCTTTTCAACTCATAGTTTCTTTATCCCTTCAATGCGTTTTTTTTTTAATATTGATACGCAAATTATTTGTTGTAAAGGCGGGTATAAATCATTACAAGTTTTAAGGTCTTCATATAATAATGGGCCGTATTGGTGCTGAGAGTTAACACCCTTGCCCCTTATACAAGTCAATCTTATATACCGTAATTGTAAAGATTGCTGCTGAGAGTTAACACCCTTGCCCCTTATACAAGTCAATCTTATATACCGTAATTGTAAAATGGGCAAGGGTGTTAACTCTCAGCAGCAATACGGCCCATTGGAATAAATTAGTGGAAGTGTAGTGCCACTACAATAAGTAAAGTACAAGTCCGACCAAATTGATCAGAGAAGGGTCGTTGATGCGGCGTTCACCATTTTAATACAATGGAACCCGACAATATATCTTCAAAGACGTTTGTCGACTTTACTTGGTCACGACTAGGGATGTTAAACGAAAACCGGAATACCGGATTCCGGTTTTGAATATGAAAACCGGTTTTGATTTTTAAAACCGGATTTCGGTTTGTTGGTTGGAAGGTAATCATTACTTCAAGTAGCACACCCTTTATTTTATTTTTTTATTGGTTCTGATGGAAATATTTTTAAAAAAATGTTGGAGTCACGCAAAACAATTCTTGAAATGCCTTGCTAATACTATTTAGTCTTAGATATTGTGTTTCTTTTTTTTTCTCCAAATACCAACTATGGCTTGCGATAAAAACAACATCAAACCAAATGTCGGCTCATCGTTTAGATGTGCGCTACTGTTTGATGTGCATCAAGTGCGGCAGGGATTGCCCCTCCCGGGTTGGCCTACACAGCCATTCTCGGCGGTGCAGTTGGATATCTCACCCATGAAGCTACACCATCGTCACTCGAGACGGACTGATGCCGACGACGACTCTTTGATGTACGCAATGGAGATTGGAGAGACGCAAACTAGTTTTGTCCTGTGACCCTGAACAATTCGGCTAGACACCGCGTCTGTGCTTTATTTTAACGGCAGCATTAAATACACATTCTTTTGACTTTTGATTAGCGCTACGTGATCCTATTCAATACATTATTTGACAAGTCTAAGTCCACGGTGCACAAATTATCACTATTGAAAGCTATTAATCAATTAGCCCATATTTTTTTTATTTCTAAAGAATGTTATGGTAAAGTGTACAAAATAATAATGTATTCACACAAATCAACCTCTTGAATGCTATGCAAACACTTATTAAGTTTGAAATATTTTTCAAATACACCTACAAAACTACGCTCATTTGTCTTTTTTGGCCTGTGACTTGTGACATTGCGGCCGGGGGGGGGGGGGAATCGAAATCCGGTTTTAAACCGGTTTTATAGAACCGAAAACCGGTTTTTAAAACAAACCGGTTTTAACATCCCTAGTCACGACTCGTGTTCGGAAAAATCATAGAACAAAACGAACTGCACTCATAATTATTATGGTTGTAAAGGGGCGAGGCTTTTATACATTGAAGTTTAGATTATACATAAGTTACATAAGCGACATTGGAATAAAAAGTCAAGTTATTGCAGGCATTAGGATTCAAACCGTAGCATGGATTTGAAACCGAGAATCCTCAGAACTGTTAGACAAAGCTATGCCTCTAGAACACCGCGTATTGTGATATTGAACATTGCAGTGGTGCACCCTTAAGAAGAAAAATAATAATTAAGTAAAAATCTATTCGGACCCATCAATCTTAGTTTCTGGATGTTAGCAAATATTTCAACACTCCCCTACAGACTTGTTCCCAGGAGTGCTTCGTACTGGAACGTAGTATAAACAATGTACAGACTATCTACTGATAATAGCACCACTTATCACCCCACAGTCACACAGACACCCACACACACACAGGTTTTTGTCGTTTTTTTCTTTTTAAATCCTTGATCTACGATATGATATCAATGCTTTTCGTTCTTTCATTTTTGTGTCTGGTTTTAATGTATTTTTTTCTCCACAAAACGAGTCTTAGTTGTAGACAGGCGTTATGGTTAGTGTGGATGATTGATGGATGCAGTGTTTGTTTTATACGTTGAGTTGTGTTTGTACTACTACAAGGGCATGATCAACCTGCACCATGTAACGCCCAGTCTATTCACAGGGTTATTGATTACCTTGAAAAATTTGGGGAGGTGGGGAGGTTACTTGTATAATTTATGTTTTTTAATACACGACTTCTTTGAACTAAACATTACAATACAGCTTGCAAGTTGGTAGTCATATTTGTGTATGTGTTTGTAGAATTGTATGTTTGTTTGTGTGTGTGGGGGGGGGGGGGCTTCCATAGTCATATTACTGTATGTTTGTATGATTGTATGTGTGAGCATGTTCCATTAGTCTGAATAAATCTCTTATCTTACATCGTGCGAAACTGTATTGTATAAAAGACAACATTTTCACGAGCAAAAAAATAAAATAAACGTACACACATTTGCGTGCGTAATGACACGTTACAATAGAAAAACAAAAACAGTAAAGTTTTCTAAAGCATAAAGCTTACAGCTTAAACATAAATAAAGACCTTTGGAAAAGAGATAATGATTGTGAAACGTACGAAGAGGCAAAAAGAAAAAGAAATACAACACTGTGTGTGATGGCAGAATTGTTGTGAGGGCTACACTACACACACAGCCCACAACTCATTTCGACGGATCCAGTTAATGCTTCCAGATCATCAAACCAATGACGTCAAGGAACAGACGTCAATAGTTGAATTTAAATCCCCCAGTCTACCGGAAGGGGTAGGGGGGGGTGGATATGGAGGGCGATTGCCATAGGAAGATAAAAGACGATGAACTAAACAGGATTAGGGTAATCGGATTAAGGGATTATTTCAATGTAAGCACGAATTACGTAATTTGTTCATATCTGAGCTTTGCACTCTTAAAATGTATAGTCATGTTTTAAAAAAATATATATTTCTGGGATTTTATTTCAATCTCACAAAATTTACTCTCTTGTGGGTAAATGGATTGTTAGAATACCGGTATTTCAAGAATTATTATTCTGTCGTGTGTCTATACTGTATGTTACGAAATGTTACAGATATGAACACTTTGTCACGTAGTGTTGTTCTTAATGGTGTCTCAGTGTGAATGTTAAGTTCAGTCTGTGTGAATGTCATGAATATGTCGGTGTGAATGTTAAATTCTGTCTGTGTGAATGTCATGAATATGTCAGTGTGAATGTTAAATTCTGTCTGTGTGAATGTCATGAATATGTCAGTGTGAATGTCATGAATATGTCAGTGTGAATGTTAAGTTCTGTCTGTGTGAATGTCATGAATATGTCAGTGTGAATGTCATGAATATGTCAGTGTGAATGTTAAGTTCTGTCTGTGTGAATGTCATGAATATGTCAGTGTGAATGTTAAATTCTGTCTGTGTGAATGTCATGAATATGTCAGTGTGAATGTCATGAATATGTCAGTGTGAATGTTAAATTCTGTCTGTGTGAATGTCATGAATATGTCAGTGTGAATGTTAAGTTATGTCTATGTGAATGCCATTAACATGCCAGTATGAATGTTAGGGCCTAAGTTCTGTATGTGTTAATGTCATGAATAAGTCAGTATGGGTGTTACGTTCCGTGTGCATGTCATGAAAATGTTACCGTGCTTCACATATTAGTACTAACACTAGAAAGAAAAAAACAAAAAAAAGTACTGATCTTAATATAATTTAAAACTTATCAGAACATAAATAATTTTCAAGGCCACATTACCAAATAATGACAAAGTCATGGTAATAATTTTAAAGAAATATAGGACTTAATAGTCACCAAGGAACAGTATACATTTAAATATTATTATTTATTTTTAAATATTTACCTCTGACATCCTCTACGTCATCGTCACTGTTGAACTCAGCCGCTTCTTCCTTGCCGTTGACTAAAAAGTATATCACTTTGGCTGTCATGGCTGGCTGTTAACCGGTCAGGAACCCCTCCTCCATTCAGGAAGAATTCCAGCTGTTCGCAAGATCCAGGGCTGATAATCCAAGCGGCTTGGCTTATCGTCTCCCAACGTTTAAAACAAAAAAACACAGTATCTTTTAGCACTTAGAGTGTAACGAACGACACCTCTGGCCAATCCAAGACCAAAGGCAAGAATGAATTGTATGAAATCGCTCGGACTCTCCTTTTTATTTAAAAAAAAAAGTCGTATATGTAATCTTGGTGGAGTGTTATAATGGTCCCGTTGAATGTTAAGCAGTGGTGGTCGGGATATAAAGGCAAGATCCCTTTCATAAGCGATTCCTTCCGTTCCACGTCTGCAGTGATACCCGATTTAATAGTACAACAAGACTTAAGTCAAAAGTTCTGAACATTTGTGGAAAAGGCCAACAGAAATACAAGGTGTACACTAAAAATGAAAAACTTTTTTCGTTAAGTTGTTAAGATAAGTTCTTCAAAGCTATCTAGTTAGTATCGCAAGGCAGTTTGAAGATCTCTTTGTTGTATTTCGCGGTTATTTGAAGATATCTAAATTGTATCTCATGGCTGTTTGAAGATATTTAGACATGTTTCATAACAAGCCACGGTGACCTATATATATGTTTCATTCTTGTTTGTCAATCTGTGAATAAAAAAAAAAAAAAATGTAAGAAAGTTTATACGCTGTTCATTATTATTTACATGTCCCAAGCTATTGTCAATAATAATTAATTGGCTATATCAGCGGTTCCCAAACTATACGTCGCGTCGCCATGGGAATCCGCGGTGCCATTGCAGCGCGGTGCCATTGCAGGGAGGCGCCGCGAACTACTTACAAAAGACTTTTATAATTATTTTATACGTTTTCGATTCGATGTGGTGAAATGCGGTAACACAACCAGGTATGTGATTTATGGACGGCCACATTAGTAAAAAAAAAAAATTTCTACTTAAAAAGGGATCTGGGAGTGGAAAAACTACTTTAAAAAAATGATTTACATATTAAAAGCGAGTCTTACGCCTATGGACTATTCCCACCCAGGATCAGCCTAAGTGTCGTATGCTATTATTATGTTTTCGTGGCTATGATGAAACAGTTGAATATTATGCGCAGCATTTTATTGCCTGTATGATGAAATCTCATACGTCATGCGTTACGCTTTTTAGTTTTATTAATGACCGCATAACCTCATTTCTCGAATAGTAGTGGGGAAACCTTTGTAAACATCACTGGTGATATCAAACAATAGACACATGTTATTTTTACACAAAACAGTATAAAATCAAATATTTATATATTTTAAAATAGCATTATATTTATATATATAATATATATTATATTCATATAGATAAAGATATCGATATAGATATATATAAATAAATATTTCCAAGATATAATTTAATATACGACAAGTTACTTTCTGGTTACTCAAATTCATCCTTTTCTTTTGATCTTGCTCCGTTGTTTGTGAAAAATGACCAAATAGGACGTAGTCCTATTAGAAACATTTGTTTTATTTAAAATTGACCTTTCTTTAATACTGGTCTATTGTTTCACTATCCACTCCTCTTTGGTTAAGCCAGGTGCCAGATACATGAAGACCAAGATATGGTTACACTTCACTAATGTTATGATTCTAGCAATATCAAACGTCATAGTATTTGTGGGCCCCGGGCAAATCCACATACCCCCCGTCCGACCCCGTCCGACCCCCAACGCTCACAACATTGCTTCGTTGTTGTTTTTTTCAATTATTATTACTGTCTGGCAGTATTTGTGAACATTAATAAAGGCTCGAAATTGTGCATTGTGAATCTTGATCCTGCATGTGTTAACCCTCGGGTCATGTAGGGAGGGCCCTGCAGCTCAATGTGTGTTGATTCTAAAACCCTTTCAGTGGACCAGAATGAGAATAAAATAACAGAACAGACCCTGCTACATCGTAAAACACTGTGAATGGTCAACCAAGAAGTAATTGTGATGGAAGCCATAAAAAATATAGATCAATCACTACCAGCTTCACTTTCAGAATCTACCAGAATTCAGTTAAGGTCATGGTGCCGGTACAAAAAAAGAGTTTTTGTGGAATGTTAAAAAAAAATTATTCCATTTTTTTATTTTAAAAAAAAGGGGGGGGGAGACTTTCTTTTTCTTAGGCACTAGTAGGGAAAAAGGGTAGATGCGGCTGGGCATTGTGTTGTCACATAATCCTCGTAGTATACTGGGGCGGAAACCTTATGAACGCTGCATCATTGGACCATATTGGTTTGACGTGGATACGTTACTAGTCTCGTGTGTTTCTTTACGAAAGTTTGTCTCTTGCCAAGGAGATGAAGCATATTATGAATATCGATTTTTCAATACTCCAAGTGCATTTTTTTTTAAAGACCAAGTGTATTTGCAAATAATATAATAAATTAAATACATATCAATCAAACGATTCACTCTGTTTATACCTGTTTGTTTGTTTGTACAAGTTGTTGTTTTTTAATTCGCAATTTCCGAGGAAACTTAAACTGGAGTGGCTTCCAAGCCTGATGATCCCCGTCATCTCCCCGACACTACAGAAAGCACACTGTTCAATACTCAACCGTAGCTGGCTGTGTGACTGGGGCCGGAGGCCTGCTCAAATTACACGTAATCTTTTCCCCACTCACCCGCAAGCACACACACACACACCTGGTAGCAAGCCTATTACTGTGTGAGTACACCAGTGTGTTACAGCAAAAACAAACAAAAATACTACCCGTTATTAAATGCACTGTTTTAGATAATCTGAGCGAACAATCGATATCATACGGGTTAGTATTTTGTTTATAGACACCCCAATCAAGAGTCACTCTGAGTATGCTGGTGGTTTGAAAAACACATTAGAAGATGGTATTATCTGGGAGGGAAGAGCGGGGGATTAACCACATTTTTAGAAACTATGAAAATGAAACATCTGGACTCTGGGAAGAACAGTGACCCACGCCACCGCCTTCTCCATACAAGAGACAACTTTTCACAAATGGTGTTGATGGCCAACAGACCGGACACGTTCAATGAAACGGTAACGAAAGACTACAAGCTATCGACTGCAATAAGAAAAAACAAACATCTAGAGGCTTAATGCTAGGTAAACATGACTGGGCATTGTGCTGGCCACACGACGCCTCTCACGTATTGTGGCCAACGAGACTGATCTGCTTCTTTAACCCCTTATAAATATGTAATTTCTGAAATTCGCACTTTGATTTTTTTTTTACGGTTTAAATGACAAGCAGAGGGTAAGTGTCGCAATAACTCTTAACAGATAATTTAATTGCTGCCTAACTATAGTAATAGCATACATTTTTAACAACCCTTAAAAACTTAGTTTTTCGTATACATTTTTATATGATTTTTAGTTTTACATTAGCCTTACGAAGATTTTTTTTTTCTCATTCCCACCCAAAAACAACAAAACATAAATAAAAACTAAATTTTTTGGTGGGGTTTACAGACCTGCCTACCCGTACGCTTTGGGCGTATTTTCGTACGCTTTAGGATACAAAATACGGCTGTTACACCGAGCGTCTTAAAAATACGACTTCTTGAATAAAAAAAATATGATTTCGCAATTTTTCGTTTTTATTTCTATTTTTTTCGGTAATTAGACGATCACTAAACCGCAGTTACATAAAACCGATGTTTTGATTGGTCGAAAATGGATATCGTCTGTTTCAATACCAAACTTGTTACACGGCGCGGCGACCTTGACCTGATATCCTTTTTTTCCTCTCGCAAATATCCAAATTTGGCGATCAAAAGTATGGTTGACAGCAAACTTACACAGCGTGCACGAAATCATGAAACAGATGACGAAGAAGCTTCCGAGTCTGCTCAGAGTAAAAAAGCGAAGGGGTAGGCTATTCTGCTTGGGTGCAAGAGTTTAGAGTGCCGGCTATCGGCCAATTTAAGTTTTGGGAAACTATAAATGATCAACTTTTTTTCTTTCATGAAAACTTAAAAGGCGAAATAAAACGCATGTGTGATTCTATATTTATTTTTAGGTCAGGGTTTCCCTGCTTTCGTGGCTTATTCGTGCCTACTGAGTTTTAAAAACTTTTTTTTAGCACAATCCCGTAATGTAGCTTTTTTTGGACCCTGTAGTTTCATAGGCTATAGTCTAGATTCTAGATCTATATAAATCTCCAAGAAGTCAACATTTTTTTTGTCTGACACGGCAATCGGTAATAATTTTAAGCCTACTTCACGCGAATTTGTTTTAAGGTCAATCTGTACATCACGCACGCTTTACTCGGGGCTTTCTTTTAAACGGCTTTCTTTTAAATTCTTGACGTTTTATTTTACTAACGGAGAAATTAAAACTCGTTGTTTTCATTACAATAAAACTTTTGTTTATCAGCCTACTAAAACAAAAGCAACTATTTATTAATAGACTTGATCTCGGCTCAACGTCGGGGTTTCAATTTCAATTATTACTATCAATGATTCTATGATGTAAAATCGTCACTATAAACTAGTTTTTGTACAACACGGAGCTCTCTGTAGGCCCTACATTGTTAGTAGTACCTAACTTGTTACTCGGCGCGGCGACCTTGACCTGATATCCTTTTTTTCCTCACTCGCAAATGTCCAAATTCGGCTATCAAAAGTATGGCTGACAGCAAACTTACACAGCGTGCACGAAATCATGAAACAGATGACGAAGAAGCTTTCTAGTCTGCTCCGAGTAAAAAAGCGAAGGTGTATTCTGCTCGGAAGCAAAAGTTTATAAATAAATATTCTATGAAATATAAGTACTTGCATGTGTCATTGAAAAGTGACACATCGGCACACTGCACTATTTGCCATATCGACTTCTTGGTGGGACACGGAGGGCTCTATGACTGTAAGAGACATGACGAATCGGAGTCGCACCAGAAACTGGCTGTTGAGAAAGAAAAGTCTAGGTCTACACAAAATATTAGGTCTTTTCTTGTGAAGCCTGAGCCCGTCGCTGGGGATGAGCAACTTCAGCGTGATGTGACTCGTGCAGAAGCAATGATTTGCAACATCATTGTTGACAATAACTTGTCGCTGTCGTGCTCTGATGTGCTGACAAAGGCTGTGGCGTCGATGTTGACTTGTTGATGCATGCAGAAGTGGCGAACGTCAAATTGCAGGGGTCTTGCAGGTTCAGCAATCTGGAATTCATCATCAACAGATTTCCTGTCCTGGTCACCAACACCTCACTAGACAAAGTTGCTGAGCAGGTCTGCCTATATCAATCTACTGATGTGTCAGGGTGCATCAAGGACAGAATTGGTTCTCTATTGCTGAAATGAAGCATGAAGATACTGACAGCTTGATGTTTGAAGACTTGGCGAATGTGATGTTGGGGCTTCTCACCATACCACACAGCAGTGCCCAATGCGAACGTGTTTTCAGCTGTGTCAGGAAGAACCGGACACCACAGCATTCCTCAATGTCTGACTAGACCATGGAGAGCCTTCTGGTGCTCAAGTCCCGGCCAGTGGGCATTTTGGAGTCTGTAAAGGCTCTTAATGATAACGACTTAAAACTGCTGAAAGGGGCATACTACCAGAGTCTAAAAAAGAATGACCAAACAACTAGCTGAAGTAACCAAATGGAGGAGGACAGAAAAATTATTGAACACACACCAGCTGTCTATTTTGTTAACATTTGCAACATACATTTATTAAATTGTGCTGAAAATACAAAACAGATTTTCTTTGCTTGTTTTAAACATTAAATGAAACAACTGTTTAAATTTCAATGACTATTATTTTGAATAATTGGTGCGATAGATGACAATTATTATTGCATAGTACACTTGACCTCGGAAAAGTACACTTTAGCCTTCTCAAGAATACTCCAAGCGTTTTTCCAGGGTAGACAGGTCTGGGTTTATGTGGAAGATGTAATCTATCTGAAAATTTGAAAGAACGTGCCAAGTTTCAGATCTGTAGGATGACAAGAAGTGGCTCAATTAAAATATCGTTTCTTTAGGCTCGCCAGCCAGCCTACCAGCCAACCAGAAAACAAAGTTTTGTAAAGTAAAATATAAAGAGTTTAATATAATATATGCATTTATATTTTAAACGAACTAAATATGTGCTAATGAAATGATGAGCCGTAGCCCTACGTGTACAGATTTCAAGCTCAGCAAAAGCTGAGACACTGGGGGGGGGGGGGGGGGGGGGAGACAGAGAATATAGAGATGTATGTGACATCTTCGGTAAACACATTCAGACAGGCCAGTGTGGCATCGGCAAAATCAATTAGGGGAGAGTTGTCACGAAACCATGGAGCCAAATGGAAACCCGAAATGGGAGAAAATTTGTGGCTTATGTTCTCCTGGGTCGATTTGGAAAAGGAAGGGGGGTGGGATCTAAGGGAGGGTAGGGGTTAGGGAGGAGCCTGTACATTCTGCGAGACTCGTAACAGTGTGCACATTTCACAATAAATGAATAACAAGATAATATAATCTTATGTCTAAACTCTTAACTATTCTCTATAATGTGTGTTCCATCCACACCACAGAGCTATATTTTGCAAGGGATAAACACAATACACAGTTATAGTGAACACAGCTTGCGAAGCATTCAAAATGTATACAAAACGCAGACAGAATTACAAAGTTAAACTAAAAAAATTGTTACTAAGTTATACAACACTGTATTAGCTGAATACAAAATCAAAACGTTAACTTTTTCATGAACGGACGGACACCTTTTATTTTGTCAAAACGATCTAAAATAAACCCAACTACAGAACACATATGGCGCAAGGTGGCCGCGTACCGAAAGTCCTGGGTTCGATTCCTGGTGAAGGCTAGGATTTTTTCCCGGCTTTGGAGGGTGTCCCTGAGTCTACCTAGCTCTGATGGGTACCGGACTTTAGTTGGGGGTAAAGTAAAGGTCGCTGTGCATTGTGCTGGCCACACAATCACCTAGAACCGGTATACAGCGGTAACAGAAACTGGTGAAGCTGCTTCACTGGCCCTATGATCAATTTGGTCCGAATGTTACTTTACTTTTTAATGAACACATGTCTGTATAGACAGCTCAATTCTAGACAATTGATCACAAGATAATTTTCCTTTACGATAATCTTGGGCGCGTCTCGTCTCGTGGACGCGATTTTATCAGGGCACTATTGGACACACACGTACTAAACATAGACCTGAACACACACATTTACTTAAGCATAAAGCAGGACACACTCCCTTTTCGCGTAGGCCAAACTAATCATTTTTAAAAAAAAGGTGTCACATTCTCTTGATTAGCATAATCCGTATGCAGACACTCATCTATTGTCCTTAATCCCAATGTGACATACTCAGATGTAGGCATTCGCAGATAAGGGCTTGTATGTGCAGGGGGGGGGGGGGGTGTCACTGGAAATGGAATACATACTATACAACAATTACTAGAAGCACTAGAGAAGGGGTCGTAAACCTACGCAACACGTGCCAGACTTGGGACGCCGAACTATTTTCAATGGCACGCGGAAGACTCCTAAAAATACTATTCAAGTATCTTCTATTAGAAATTGAGTGCTAAAGCAGGGGGGCGTTTAGGCTGTTGGCACGCTGAATGAATTAAAAATCCCGCTTTGGCACACTGTAATCAAAAGGTTGCCAACCACTGCACTAGAGGACATACAGGCAAAAAGTAAAGCAGTAATAATACATAAGGCATTATACTTTAATCTAGAAATATAACCTTATAACAACCTGTTGGAATGTCTTATCTTATACATTACAGACGCTCCTTCTATAAAGAAGATTATTGCGTCCTACGCTCATCCGTGGTCCGAGTCTAGTCTTGCATTTTTATTAATGTTTTAAATGATGTTAAGTTACTGGTTTTCCTGGTTTGTTCAGGCAACCCATTCCATGCCCGAATGCCACTCAGGAAGAAAGAGTACTGATATGCATTTGTTCTCGCATAAGGGACAAGGAAAGTGTTTTTGTCTTTATGTTTATCTGAGCTTTGCAACAGGTTGCTATTTGGGTGCTCAGATTCTCAGATAAACATAATGAAAAACACACCTTCATTCTCCCTTATGCAAGAACAAATGCAAATAAGTACTCTTTCTTCCCGAGTGGCAACCGAGCCTTGAATGGGCTGCCCGAACAATCTAGGTAAATAAGCATCGCTGAAACACTATTAAAAATGCAAGAGTAGACTTAGACCACGCAATAATCTTCTTTATATATGGGGCATCTGCAATATATAAGATAAATTAAGATTACCCTTCCTTACATATAAAAAAAAAAGAATTTCCACGTCACCATTGCAGGTTTTGTTTCCGCAAAGTAACAACAACAACACAATAAACCCGACGATTTTATTGTGTACACGATGGGATAGAGCACCCGCATGAACAAAGAATATAAATAATACATAATAAAGTGTTGTCTGCTTTTGAAAAATTTTCCCCGGAAGCACACGTTTTCATATTAGTATGATAACAACAGCTAAATATCTGCTTATCCACACAGGTTGTCAATAGACTTGTTACGAATTGTAAAGTTGGCCTATTCATTGTATAAACTGTATAAACATTTAGTATAAATAAGCGAGTAAGATGTTTATGAAGTTATAACAAATGTACCGGTATTTATAATGTAAACTAGACATTATCATCAAGATGTTTTCAAAAAGACATTGCACTATCTAGGTTTCAGACCTATCGTCATTGGGCCGTACAAAAAAATATGGTGCAACAATGTGGTGGAACAATGTGGTGGATCACACCATAGATATAGACTGTGGTGCAACAATGTGGTGGATCACACCATAGATATAGACTGTGGTGCAACAATGTGGTGGATCACACCATAGATATAGACTGTGGTGCAACAATGTGGTGGATCACACCATAGATATATACTGTGGTGCAACAATGTGGTGCAACAATGTGGTGGATCACACCATAGATATAGACTGTGGTGCAACAATGTGGTGCAACAATGTGGTGCAACAATGTGGTGCAACAATGTGGTGCAACAATGTGGTGGATCACCCCATAGATATATACTGTGGTGCAACAATGTGGTGGATCACACCATAGATATATACTGTGGTGCAACAATGTGGTGGATCACACCATAGATATATACTGTGGTGCAACAATGTGGTGCAACAATGTGGTGGATCACACCATAGATATATACTGTGGTGCAACAATGTGGTGGATCACACCATAGATATATACTGTGGTGCAACAATGTGGTGCAACAATGTGGTGGATCACACCATAGATATATACTGTGGTGCAACAATGTGGTGGATCACACCATAGATATATACTGTGGTGCAACAATGTGGTGGATCACACCATAGATATATACTGTGGTGCAACAATGTGGTGCAACAATGTGGTGGATCACACCATAGATATATACTGTGGTGCAAAAATGTGTTGCAACAATGTGGTGGATCACACCATAGATATATACTGTGGTGCAACAATGTGGTGGATCACACCATAGATATATACTGTGGTGCAACAATGTGGTGCAACAATGTGTTGCAACAATGTGGTGGATCACACCATAGATATATACTGTGGTGCAACAATGTGGTGGATCACACCATAGATATATACTGTGGTGCAACAATGTGGTGCAACAATGTGGTGGATCACACCATATATATATACTGTGGTGCAACAATGTGGTGGATCACACCATAGATATAGACTGGACACGGTGGCCGAACTGTGTACCTGGACTTTAGTTGGGGTAAAGTAAAAGGTGGCTGGGAATTGTGCTGGCAACACAATTTCTAGTATACCATGGTCACACAAACTGGTGAACGCTGCTTCACCGGCCCCATGGACGAGTTGGTCCGGGGGGATACTTTTTTTTTCTCCTTAGATATGGAATACATAGATAGTTTAATATCCAAATGTTACGGGGGACATCTGTCATGGGGTGACGAAACGGCATTAATTAAAACAAAAGGGAAGTGAAGTGTTCGGAAACAATTTTTAGGCAAGTGTAATACAAGCATGAGAAAAATCGTTCGAATCTCGTACCTAGACTACAGTATGTATGGAACAGAATAACCTCAATTGTGGGCCCTCAAGAAATCATTATAGCAACAATCAAGCGGCGCAATCTGACATGTTTCGGTCATGTGTTGAGGCATAAAAACCTGCCAAAAACCATCATCCAAGGCACTGTAGAAGGTGGACGTCGGAGAGGCCGTCAGCGGAAATGCTGGATCGATAATTTAAAAGATTGAACAAAGCTGCAAACGACTGAACTAGTGACAGCCGCTCAAGATAGGCAAAAAATAGAGAAAGATGACTGCTGAGGAGTCCATTCGCTCCCCACAACGACCACAACGGTCAAGGCATTGATGATGATGAAAGGCCAAGCCGAATCATCACACTGCATGCTTGTTTTAAAGAAATAATAAAGATACTGTATACGGTTAAATGTCTTATTCCTCCTAATCAACAAAAATATGATTCTTTACCATGTAGTAAGGATCTGATTCCCATACGTAATCAAATAATATTATGTGCATTGCGCACCACCGGGGTCGTCCAAAAATGATGTTAAGAGATGTTTTTGTCAATTCTCCCACCCCCTCCCACTTTTCCTTTATCGTCAGACATTCTCGAAAAAAAAGTCAGATTTCCCAAACAATACGACGCCACAAAGCTCTGCTCTCCTCACTCCCCCAATTTTGTGTTCCCCTTCCCCCCCAAAAAGAATAAAATTGGACCTTATTTACAATTTCAAAATAAGCTTGTTTCAATTCACTTTTATTGTCACTTGTCTTATTAGTATTATATTTAACAATATAATAGTAAAGTAAAGTACCCTTCGGTACCAAACTAATCCTTGGGCTGGTGAAGCTTACTAGGGGATGTGTGGCCAGCACAATGCCCCAGCCGCCTTTACTTTACCCCAACTAATGTCGGGTACCCATCAGAGCTGGGTAGACTCAGGGACACCCTCAAGGCACTGGGAAAAAATTCCTAGCCGCCACCAGGATTCGATCCCAGAACCTTCGGATCGCCAGTCGAGCGCACACCGCCCCCCCCCCCCCCAAACAATATGATTATTGTAGTTAATTACGTGAAACGTGTTTAAAGTGGACGTTGCATATAAAGATGCATAGTTTGTGATGTGATGTCACAAATACCCCCTCCCCCCACCACTTACTCTTTTTGGAACGTAACGTTCTATATGGACGGCCCCACAAATCTACGAAATAAATATATCATTAAAACCAAATACCTCAGTAATGTAGATCGAAACAACTTTTCATGCGCGATCTATGTAGCCTACTCTCTACCTGGACCACCCATTCTGAAAATGTATTTTATATTATTTATACAATAAATTGAAGAAGAAAAACTGTCGCTAGAAGCTCTCTTGGGGCTAACATTAATGGGCCTCGTGAACGGTGGCCCGCGGGCTCGCCTGTTGCACAGCTCCTGGTTTTAGATTCTGTGACACCCTCTACGTAATAGTAACTCGACAGCATTCCCGCCTTTTACATTACATGGGCGGGACAATACATCCCGACCAACATCCATCTGGAAAATCCCTCATTAGTCAAAATGACAGGAACACTAATGGTACAAAACAAAAACAGAAAACTACTCCCCCCCCCCTCCCCAGTCACTTTTTACCCACTGGACCAGTAGTACAATACAAATCCTAGAGCTCTATAAAACTCCCTAGGGAAGCTGATCATAAGATACATGGGTATTTAATCTCTGCTGTTTTCTCAGATCTGAGTTGAACTATAAAGTGCTTCCAGACTTTCAGTCGCAATTTGTTTCCATGGAGATAATACTCACATTTCATTCCGCTGGATTAACTTTTTTTTTTTTGGGGGGGGGGGGGATTTTTTTGTTTTTCATTTCATTAGGGCGCAGATAAACACATGCAGTTAAACACACGCAGTTAAACACACGCAGTTAAACACACGCAGTTAAAAAACACACGCACACAGACAATAATGGAAATGGTTTGTTATTCGTTGCATTTGGTGTACAGTGCAATAACACACGCGACATGACAGAGAACCAATCAATCAATCATGTCAGCCAGGGTTTAACTAATACTGAACGGCTCATAGATGAATGAGACAGCTGGACAGTACTGAATAGTCTAGTCAGTCTAGTAGGATGGGAGATTCATGGCTGGCTTAGATGGTCTCACAGTGACCACATCGGCCAACTGCCCGTGTCATTTCGGTGAACCGTTTTCAAATATTAGACACAGCTTTAGATAATCTTAACTCATGTTATCCCTGCATAATCTAAAATCGACACATTTCAAATCTATATAATTTAAAGCAGACAAATATATAAAAAAGAAACACTCCAATCTTACAAAATCTAAAATAGACACAGTCCAATTTTAAATAATCTAGAATAGTAACACTCCAATTCTATATAATTTAGAGTAGACAAACGACATTTCTAAAATAGTAACACTCCAATTCTATATAATTTAAAGTAGACAAACGACATATCTAAAATAGTAACACTGCAATTCTATATAATTTAAAGTAGACAAACGACATATCTAAAATAGTAACACTCCAATTCTATGTAATTTAAAGTTGAAAAACTACATATTATTATCTAATTTCCAATTTTACGTAATTTAAAATAAAATACACACTCTAGTTTTACAGAATCTTAAATAGATACATAGTCTCCATGGCCAGTTTCCCCCCCCCCCCCTCCCAACCCCAATTTACAAAATTTTGAGTACAAAAAAGGGAGAACACTCACACACACTTTGTTTTGTTTTGTTGCTATGTTATCTGACAATGACCAGTGGGCAAGTTCAATCACGTGTAACAGAAGCTTTTAGCCTAGTCTAACCAGCTCTGATGGGTAGCTGACAATAGGGATATGTGAGGGCGACTGGGGATGGTGCTGGCCACACACATGGAAACTGGTGGACGCTGCTTTCACGGGCGCTATGGATCAAACGGGGTGACAGGGGTACTTGCTTATTTAGCTTTCTCAGTGTGGATGGACACAAAAAGAAGTCCTTTGGCCTTCGCTCGTTTGAATCAATGGCGCCTTGTATACGGAAAAGCTTGCTTCAGAAACTGAGCGATTCTGAGACAGAAGAGTCTTTTTAAAAGAGTTTAAAGACCCTTCTCTTTAACTAGTGGCTGTATGTCCTAGACACCCTTACACCTGCCACTGCAATTTATACCAAGAGCGCACTGAGTATGCTACACGTAATAGCATGGATAGAAGCGCTATATAAAAAATATCATTGTTATTATTAGCTTACGACCACATGCTTCTTGCGGCCGCAAGCTCCCATGCACATTACGGCCCCATTCTCCTTGCGGCCGCAAGCTCCCATGCACATTACGGCCCCATTCTCCTTGCGGCCGCAAGCTCCCATGCACATTACGGCCCCATTCTCCTTGCGGCCGCAAGCTCCCATGCACATTACGGCCCCATTCTCCTTGCGGCCGCAAGCTCCCATGCACATTACGGCCCCATTCTCCTTGCGGCCGCAAGCTCCCATGCACATTACGGCCCCATTCTCCTTGCGGCCGCAAGCTCCCATGCACATTACGGCCCCATTCTCCTTGCGGCTCTATGCCTCCTATGAAACTCCTACGTGATTAAATGAAATTAATAAATGTTCTTTTATTAATATGATGTGTGGGGAAGGGTGGCATATAGGGAGAAAAAAAAGCTACTCTATGTGTTGCAGGGACGAAGTACGCTTTCAGATATTATATATCTAAAAAAAAATCGTTCATAAAATGAGACAGATGGCGCAATAGATTGACGAGATTGTGAGATGAATGATTGGGTTGGTGGTGGGGGGGGGGGGGACGAGAGAATAGACTGTGCGAACCATTACAGCTTATACGTTCAGGCCTGAGTGGGTTTAACGAGTTCAGACATATTCGTTCGCAGACGTTTGCGGGGAGCCAGATCGTGCACTGATTGACCACTTGGGCTCAACGGACAGCTGTGAGCCGATGACCAATTAAGTCCACACGACCGTGTGAGTAAATAAAATGAATGTTTGATTTACTGGAAAAGGGAGAATGGATGAGTTTACCAAAGAATATAAATCTTACAGAATGCACAATATAAGAATATAGATCATACAGAATGCACAATAAGGAATATAGATCATACAGAATGCTCAATATAAGAATACAGATCATCAGAATGCACAATAAAGAATTTAGATCATACAGGTTGGACAGTATAAGAATATAGATCATACAGAATGCCCAATATAAGAATATAGATCATACAGAATGCACAATATAAGAATATATATCATACAGAATGCACAATAAGGAATATAGATCATACAGAATGCACAATATAAGAATATAGATCATACAGAATGCACAATATAAGAATACAGATCATACAGAATGCACAATATAAGAATATAGATCATACAGGTTGGACAGTATAAGAATATAGATCATACAGAATGTCCAATATAAGAATATAGATCATACAGGGTGCACAATATAAGAATATAGATCATACTGAATGCACAATATAAGAATATAGATCATACAGAATGCACAATATAAGAATATAGATCATACAGATGCACAATATAATAATATAGATCATACAGATGCACAATATAAGAATATAGATCATGCAGATGCACAATATATATAGATCAAACAGAATGCACAATATAACAACATAGATCAGACAGGGTAGGGTGCACAGTATAAGAATATAGATCATACAGAAAGATCATACAGAATGCACAATATAAGAATATAGATCATACAGAATGCACAATTTAAGAAAATAGATCATACATATGCACAATATAATAATATAGATCATATAGAATGTAGCAACACGAATATATATCATAAAGAATACACAAACAATACTGTTTTTAAACAACCCAAATCTAGGATTTTTTTTCCATAAGCCTACTTTGCTTACATTATTTACATGTAAATTCATGTTGTTTTATAACAAAATAGGATTCAATGTTTCCACTAGTTGAAGCTAAAATTTTAAATGGATATAAATAAAAACAAAGGGTATTATTTTTGAAAAAAAAAATATTTGGTATCTTTATTTTATTTACTTTTTCCTCTTTTCTGTGGAAAAAAAAAAGGGGGGGGGGTAATGGCTTTCATTTTTGAGATGCAAATATCTAAAGACAATGACCATATGTTAAATTAAACTGTTTTCAAAACACACTCTATTTCAGCTACATATAAATTTCATAATCATTTTCTCTTACGCCTGACTCTGACTGTGTTTTATTGATTTATAGACATGTCGCATTGTTTTTATTGAATATTTTTGTTATTTAATTTTTATAATGCACTTTTTTTAGTATATTTTAAACATTGCTGACAAAATATTTACAATTAATTGAATTTGTCCAGAATTAAAATCAAATGCGTCAGTGATAATTCTATGTGTTTCTCTGGATTTTGTTATAAAGCCAAATCTTAGTAGAAGCCAAATAAGAAGACTTAAGAGTAGGTAATCCAAACAGAGGTCAAGGGGTAAACTATCAACTTCTATTCAGGGCACGACTTTTAACGTGCTGTGTGTAAGGCTCAACTTTGAATAGCAGATTGAAATCGTTGATAGCTTTTAGTGTTTAGCAATAAAATATAAAGGGAATAAAAACACATTTGCAATATAATTTTTTAAGTTTGAAATATTTCCTAGTATCAAGTACTACTTAAGTCTACTACTTGCCTAGTATATTAAACATGTTTGACGAGGGTGACATATAAAATGATACACAATGTTCATTTTGTTTTTACATCAGGTTACTTCCTGTTTTAAACTATATATTTAGACTTAGGGAGAATTCTTGATAAACTATATCTTATATTATATATTAATACATTGGACCAATGTAAAGTACCCGTTGGACAGAAATGATCCATAGGTCCGGTGAAGCAGCGTTCACCAGTGGCCACCTTCGTTACGCCAGTTGAACGCGCCGTCCCCAACATTGGACCAATTAATAGTAAAATAGGATGGAGACTATACACTATACACCAATAAAGAATTATAGAGAGCCTATTACACAAAGATCGTAGATTAGTAGCAGAGATATATACAAATAATGGACAGGCTGGACATGTAATCTAGAGACATCACCTATCAACAGAAAGGTAAGTGTGATACATAATCTATTTCATAGATTAAATCTACCCTAAGGCAGGCCCCGGAAGAGATGGCGGGGATGGGGGTGATGTACATATAGATCAACGACGGCCTGGGGTCCAGGCATGAATAGTGAGAAGCATCAGACAGGTTTGAGTGAAAGGGGGTGATGAGGCAGGTCAACATCCCTTCAGGGTCTGTTGGGCCACATAAACTGATGCTTAAAGATAGATTTTACATATAAATGTCATATGTATATATATTACGTATAGATATAGCATATTTTATAAAATAAGTGTAATATGGTATGGGAAAATGTAAACAAAACAAAATAAACAATTGATATAAAAAATATTCAAGACACGACTTAAATGCTTCCAGACTAAAGAACATAGATCTTGTGCTTTTATTCTTCTAATATAAGCTAGCCAGCTTCACAACCTTAGGGTTTCCCACAAAAACCAGCCACAAAACCAAGCGAAGCGTAACCAAAACCTCTAAACCTTCCAGATAAGTACCACACTCCTCTATAAAAGCACACATGATATTCAACTGAAGAGTGTGTCACGGTTACCGTGTATGTTACTCTTTCATATTATTTTATGTGCTGTTTACATTGTGTACTCGTTAAATGGCCAATCTCCCCCCCCCCCCCCCCCAAAAAAAAAAGCTATCAACTTTGCCTCTTGCCATGCGAGGTCTTGATATTAAAAAAAAACAAAAACACATGAAGTCGGTCTTTTGACTTATGGAAACAGTTTCGTTACAATAAGAATATGTGCAGCTTGGTGATGTAGCGATGATGTAGCGGTGATGTAGCGGTGATGTAACGGTGATGTAGCGGTGATGTAGCGATGATGTAGCGGTGATGTAACGGTGATGTAGCGGTGATGTAGCGGTGATGTAACGGTGATGTAGCGGTGATGTAGCGGTGATGTAACGGTGATGTAGCGGTGATGTAGCGATGATGTAGCGGTGATGTAACGGCAGCGCTCTAAAGTGCCATTAACTCGCCTGTATTTTTTTTCCACAGTCTGAAACACGTCTCTAAGCCTAACCAGGTCTGACATTACCTGACAATTCTTTTTTTGGAAATACGGCTTGGCAGTTAAGTATGTCATGGGGCACTGTGGGCCGAGCAGGCAGCGCGTTCGGCTCGCTTGCCGAAGGTCCTGGGTTCGAATGCTGGTGAAGGTTATTATTTTTTCCCGGGTCTGGTGGGTGTCCCTGCGTCTACCCAGCTCTGGTGGGTTCCTGGCTTTGGTTGTGGAAAAGAAAAGGTGGCTGGGCGTCGTGCTTGCCACACAATCCCCTAGTATGCCGTGGCCACAGAAACTGGTGAAGGCTGCTTCACCGGCCCTGTGAATCAATTTGGTCCGACGGGATACTTTTACTTTTTTAAATACTCAGCCAGCCAGGGTATTCCACAACCGATGACAGCTATCCATCAAACATTGGGATACTTTACTTACTTTACTTTTAAGTGGGCCACACAATCCGCATTGTCCACGTAAACTACTTTACGCTGCTTCAAATGGCCATGAGGACCCAAAATGGGTCTCTTACTTGTCAACATAATTTACTTTTTGTCACACTAGCAAATGTACCCGTTGTTACGTGTCAAAGTAGTAGAGTGTGCTTATGTTTCCATTGTTGGGGTGATATTAAATTACGATCGACTCAAGATAGCAAGGGTGTATTTTCACAATAGAAGAAAACGAATTTTAACCACATCAGCTTCTATATTCATCAAAGACTATAATAAAATGGATCGCTTGCTTTGATATTTCTACCATCTGATAACTTGAAGAAAATACTCTGTTTCGGAATGTCCGATCACACCCTGTCCTCTAGACTTCCGGTTTAGCAATTCGCTATGATTTTCTCAATGAAAAATTGAGATTAAAATCGAACGTTGTATACAGCGGAAGTCTTTAGGCACGTTTAGGAGTCATTAAGGGCAGCGTTATTGGCTGCGCACGGAAAAGCAACAACACTTAAGCTCTAAAAATAGAACAAGCGGTCCATCTGATTATAGTCTTTGATTCATCACGGTACACAAAAAGTTAATCATGTCATAAAAAAAAATCAATCATTACAAGGAAATGTCCATTGAATTGTGTCTGTAAGCAATCGTAATATTAGCCATTGAAAATAATGCTTTGAATTATAATAAATTTCAACAATCAGTGAAGAATGCGTTTCAGGAGGGGGGGGGGGCAGCGCAATATCGGTAAGACCTTCCCCCGGTACCGGACTTAGACTTGTGGAATTCACGAAATACCCCCAACCATGGTCAGTTTCCCCAAACTTTCCAAAAAACCTTATTAGCCCTGGACCTAGATATTCCATGTCAATAATAATAATTGCTCTCGAGTCCTGATTATATACACCAATGTTTGATGGATAGCTGTCATCGGTTGTAGCCCTGGCTGGCTGAGTATTTTAAAAAAATCAAAAGTATCCCGTCGGACCGAATTGATCCATAGGACCGGTGTAGCAGCGTTCACCAGTTTCTGTGGCCACGGCATGCTAGGTGATTTTGTAGCCAGCACAATGAACATCAGCCTTTACTTTACCCCCAACTAACGCACGGCACCCATCAAAGCTGTGTGGACTCATGGACACCCTACAGCCCCGGGAAAAAAACCTAGCCTTCATTAGGATTCGAACCCGGGACCTTCGGTACGCCAGTCGTCGACCGTGCCCCCCCCCCTTTACTGAGTATTAAGGGGATTGAATTTCATACTCTGCAACAGAAAGTTCTTTACTGAGTATGCTATTAAGGGGATTGAATTTCATACTCTGCAACAGAATGTTCTTTACTGAGTATGCTATTAAGGGAATTGAATTTCATACTCTGCAACAGAAAGTTCTTTACCGAGTAGGCAGGCTATTAAGGGAATTGAATTTCATACTCTGCAACAGAAAGTTCTTTACTGAATATGCTATTAAGGGAATTGAATTTCATACTCTGCAACAGAAAGTTCTTTAATGAGTAGGCTATTAAGGGGATTGAATTTCATACTCTGCAACAGAAAATTCTTTACTGGGTAGGCTATTAAGGGGATTGAATTTCATACTCTGCAAAAGAAAGTTCTTTACTGAGTAGGCTATTAAGGGGATTGAATTTCATACTCTGCAAAAGAAAGTTCTTTACTGGGTAGGCTATTAAGGGGACTGAATTTCATACTCTGCAACAGAAAGTTCTTTACTGAGTAGGCTATTAAGGGGATTGAATTTCATACTCTGCAACAGAAAGTTCTTTACTGAGTAGGCTATTAAGGGGATTGAATTTCATACTCTGCAACAGAAAGTTCTTTACTGAGTAGGCTATTAAGGGGATTGAATTTCATACTCTGCAACAGAAAGTTCTTTACTGAGTAGGCTATTAAGGGGACTGAATTTCATACTCTGCAACAGAAAGTTCTTTACTGGGTAGGCTATTAAGGGGATTGAATTTCATACTCTGCAACAGAAAGTTCTTTACTGAGTAGGCTATTAACGGGATTGAATTTCATACTCTGCAACAGAAAGTTCTTTACTGAGTAGGCTATTAAGGGGATTGAATTTCATACTCTGCAACAGAAAGTTCTTTACTGAGTAGGCTATTAAGGGGATTGAATTTCATACTCTGCAACAGAAAGTTCTTTACTGAGTAGGCTATTAAGGAGATTGAATTTCATACTCTGCAACAGAAAGTTCTTTTCGAATTAAAAAAACACACACACATGAATTAAAACGTCACTTAGTGTCTCCTTAAAACGTTGAAATGTAATAGTATCCGGCTAATCGACAACAACACACAGCGAGCAACAACACAAATAACTGATGTTTTCCGTGACCCCTGACACAGAAACATCTGATACTCTGACACTACCAATTAATCCAATAATAAAATCATTTTAAAAAAACGACTATTCTAATATGTAATTGAGACAAATCCACCCCCCCCCCCCCCACTGACATTCAAACAAAAACTGTTGTTCTATAGATAACTCTTTTATAATATATAATGGTCTATGTTCCACTAACACAAAGAAAAACGTCATATGTATGTTAAACCTTACTCCACTAGTTCATGTTGCAGTGAGCTGACACTGAAATGCGGAACGGTGCGCTATATATATATATTCTTTTGTTTGTTCTGCTACGAGTTTTCCACCGATAATTAGCCGATCTGTGACTGCCATTCATGTTTGTAAAGACGTTGTGAATTACGCCATTCAGACATAGATCAGTGGCCGCCCGGTGGGGCAAGCACGTTATGCTTGTGTCATTCTTGACGTCGATATACTGTCGCGGTGTTATTTAACAAGGCATTATGTGAGACACCAGAACCGAGACCCTTTACTTTTGTCAGCCAACAGAATCGAAGGTTCATTATATACCACGACTAATCCCCTTTTTTACAGTGGCAATAAAGATCGAGATTTTAGTTTCTATATAGATTATATATTTATATATATTGAAATGATCTTTTTATGAACATTGTCAACAGAACTTGGCAGCCAACATTATAATAGCGTTACAGTAATAAAAATGTTGCAACATTTGTAAGGCATAGAAATGCTTTCAAGTTTTTTATGCGCAATGCGTTCACGAGTAGGCTTTAACGAGTAATTGAACTCGAGTACGTCTGATGTTTGAAAAAGAAATCGAAATGAAAACGAGTAAGTCTGATATTTAAAAAAGAAATCGAAAGAAACACATGTCATATAAGTTCTTTGAAAATGTAGTTATTTGATATAAGCAGCTTGTGTACGTGAGTACAATAAGTTAAACAGTAGTGCCACAAACAGTACTAAGCAGCAGATCAAGATTATATTAGCCGAATACAAAAAGAAAACACTATATGTTTCACAAATATAAACATTATAATTATAATTGTAACAAAATAGCTACATATCATATTGACAAATAGAATTCAACAGGTTGACTACCAGAATAAAAAAAATATTGACTATATTATTGGCCTATTAATGTATTTCAAATATTCTCTCCCTGAACTCATTTCCTACTTAGCCAATTTATTCATTCTGTGAGGACCGTTTTCATGACCCAATTTTTTTTTAGATCCAACCCTCTTTAATTAGAGCTAATTAGCTTGCTCATAAAGTGTAGGTGCAGGAATTCAGGAATTCCTTGAAAATTACAAGTCAATCACAAGTTATTGAGTATGTAGCTTGTAACAAATTGTAAAATTTTAAAGAAAGATGCATCACTTCTTCTAAGATACTATAACCTAGTTATATAATCAGGCTAGAGAAGAAAACAAATGGGCGAAACCCACTTACCTACATCTTTAGTGAATTATCTGAACGCCATTCGGTGTATTATAGAGAGCGTGACTCATACGTTATAAAACTACCTCACAATATATAGTAATATGATATTCACGTTTGCCTTAAGCAACAATCAGAAAAGGTTATAATTTTCATTATGTTAAAACAACAACAAACGAGAAACGTGAACTCATAAAACGAATATCATATTTCGCATTTTTTTGTCCTTAGGCCAAGAATTCATTTAGGTGAGGAGAACAACCTCGTTGACGAGCTAAAGGACGAGTGATCGTTTGACGAGCTAAAGAGCGAGTGAGCGTTGAAAGTACATGAACAGGCTAGAAAGTACACATTGAATCTATCGATTCATCATGCGCAATTAGGTTTCCAATTATTAACTTTCCTTCGATTTTCAATAACATACTCATCATGAACATGGATGAGCAAACAAAAAAAAAGGTGGGAGAGGGTGAATAGAAAAAGAAAGTGACGAGAGAAATAAACTGGTTACATCCTTAAGTGTATTCCCCACGCTAGCCAGTGGTGCAATTAACCGGCTAGCTTGACTGAATGGTACAGCTTGTTTTTGAAATGGTTTCGGGAAATCCCCGTGAACAAATATTACGACGAATGTGTTTCCTATAGATTATACATCTTTTTATGCATTTAAAAGTATTGCTCGTGTGAATACCATAAATAATTATTGCAGATCTATATGAGTCTGTGTCACGCACTATAATATCATGTAAAGCAGACATATAGCATATGGTTGTATATGTTTCTGAGTCATTTCATAGCCATATCGACCACGAATAATAACTATTCTATTGTGAAATAAGTTGCCAGTATATGCATTGTTACTTACTGATATTAATGACATCAGCAGGCTATATTCCCAACATGCCGGGTTCAAATCCAGACAACTGACCACCCAAGAATTGTCTTAGAATTATAGAAAAGATGCTAGCAGATATCATAAACAATTTATGAAGATATCGACGCAGATTTTGTTGTTTTTTTTAACGACAGAATAGTGTTGCATCGGTGCCACTTTTTAACATTTGTTTCCACCTTTAAATTGCATATTATTATTCATTATGGAGGAGACTTGTTATCGTGGTGAACACAGCTAGAAATACCCTTTGACCTATACCGTTGATCATCGTCATCTCCTTCAAGACAATGGACAACCAAAATCAATTGGAGTATCGCTTGACCATTATAGTTGCCTTAGTGCTGGTCTTTGTAATGTAGTACAAAGTAATTATATTTATGTTTCTCTTTTTAGTTGTGTATATTTATATTTCGTTTCATGTAAAAAAAAAATGTTTGTTCAACATTGTTCTATTTATGGCTTATGTTATATGTGTATAGCGTATAGCATGTTTAATTAGTAAGATTCAGTCTGCATATTCTACATTTAGAATTGTGTCTATAATTTTTAATGCATATTTAATTATGGCCTAGATATTATAAATTTTTACACAAATATATTTTCACGTAGTAACTAGATCTCAATATTTCTAGTGCGCATTTTAATTCCGCCTTCTTACATGTTCGGGAAAATATTTTCTAGCACCTTCTGCACTAAAAACATATATAAGGCGCGCAGGGGTTTATTTTCATGTTGTGTAAAGTTGTTTTTTTATAGAATTATTTATAATCTACCAGTCTTACCAATGGGTCGTATTGCTGCTGAGAGTTAACACCCTTGCCCCTTATACAAGTCAATCTTATATACCGTAATTGTAAAGATTGCTGCTGAGAGTTAACACCCTTGCCCCTTATACAAGTCAATCTTATATACCGTAATTGTAAAGATTGCTGCTGAGAGTTAACACCCTTGCCCCTTATACAAGTCAATCTTATATACCGTAATTGTAAAATGGGCAAGGGTGTTAACTCTCAGCAGCAATACGGCTCATTATGTACACAGTTTATCTCTTTATTCAAGGTAAATAATTTCAGTTATTAAATTTTAATTAACGTTTCATCGAGGGCTTGAGTTAATTCTTTTCAAGTGAAACAAACATTAGACATAAAACACGGGACGTAATCTGATCAAATACTGTTTATAATGTTTTGCAAGACAGGTTTGGCTGTTATGTCTGAAAATCAAACAAAAAAAAAACAATTCCCGACCACTGTTCTATACAGTATTAATAGAGTATCACATTACGCTGTAATCGTTGTATCGATTTTGATGTCAATTATAAGAAAATAGGGCATTCTAAGCAGAAGACAAATTAAATATTCTTCTCGAGTTATCCGCCTTGTAAAATATGCAGTTTACATCTATCATAGCGGAATAAATAAGGAGACGTTGTGGTCCAGCGGTAGAGAGTTAGATTGACGGCGCGAATGTCTAGTAATCGAATATTATAATTTAAAAAAACAACAACTGCCGTAGTTTAATTAGCCCCCCTGGGGTCTACCTAGCTCTGATGGATATACTCGAAAAATTAGAATTTTGGAAATCGTTGTGTTGGCATCACAATCCTCTTGTACGATGTGACCAGGGAGCAACTACTTCGCAACAGTGCCACCGGACCGAAAAAAAAACGGGCCTGAGAAGAGATACTTGATAGCGGAATAAATGGGAGTTCTTGTGTACGGAATGTATTCTGCCTTATGCCCCTTGTTGAGTGATGTACAATGGGGGCGTTTCTTCTCTATTACGCACTGCGCCAATGTTTGTGTGTATAAACTGAAGTCTGGGCGCCTTTAGACTTGTATTATAAATCTATTTCACTCCAATTCTGTTGTTGTTGTTTTAAGAGTAGGCCTAATTATAGATTTATTTTTATTTTTCAGATTTAGTATTACAGAAATAGATTAAGATTGGAACAAATATTTATCCTTTTAACATCGAAATATATTTCTTTAATAATGTTATAATGTTATTAGTATCACATTATCATTATAAGTAAATAGACACATCTAATAAGTGAAACCCTTTTGTAAAATTACTTTTTTTTTAGAAACGCTTCAGGAAATACTAAGAAAAAGCAAAATTGATATAAAACATAAAATTATAAGTATAACATAATATTTAAACAACAAACACTAATAGAGGAACAGAGATAAAGCCAATTATTTTATTCCGTCGTCCGTGACTAATTTATGTAGAATTTCTTTTAAACTGACATTCGGGCATGGAAAGGGTTGCCCGAAATTTAAATGAAAACCAGTAACTTTAAATCCTTATCACACAAGGCGAAACTAAACTCAAACCACGGATAATCGTAGGACGCATTAATCGTATGCACAGAACGAACGTTTGTGACATACAAAATACCTTATCTTATATGCTACAGACGCTCCTTCTATAAAGAAGATTATTACCTCCTAAGCATATCCCTGGTTTGAGTCTAGTCTTGCATTTTGATTAGTGTTTTTAATGATGTTAAGTTACTGGTTTTCCTGGTTTGTTCAGTCAACCCATTCCATGCCCGGATGTCACTCGAGAAGAAAGAATAATTGTATGCATTATGCAGTACTTATACCTTGAATAGAATACTCGAGTCACGTATTTATTTGCAAATGATATTTACATTTAACTTTCAAATCTAGGATGATTAGGACAAAAACATTCACGAGGTATGGGTTTTACTTTAGTGCCGAATCCTTACTTGGCTTGGAATTGTTAAAACTTAAAGTTACGTTCAGTAAATGTCTATTCCCATCAAAGTGAATGTTACAATGGAACATGCAGGCCGGCTAATTATTATGCGGTACGCGTACCGGGTAAATATAATAAGATTAAATGTATACTATAACACAGTGGTCCCTCTCTGTTTAAGTAAAAGTAAAGTATCCCGTCGGACCAAATTGATCCATTGGGGCCTGTGAAGAAGCGTTCACAGTTGTATGTGGCCACGGCATACTAGGGGATTGTGTGGCCAGCATAATGCCCAGCCGCTGTCACTTTACCCCCAACTAAAGTCAGGTACCCATCAAAGCTGAGTTTAACGATAAAAAAATTGTAGACTATAATAACACAGTGGTCAACTTACGTTAAAAAAAAACAGCTAAATGTACAATATAACGCAACGGTCCCCTTGCATTTTGCAATACAAAATGGACACCATAACACAGGGTCACAAACACACGGAGAGATGAAGTACACATATACCAATACAACAAACAAAAAAAGACACACAATAGCACAGCAAAGTTATGAAACTCCACTGAGACTCGGCGTATTACAAAAATAATCACACGGAAAATTGCAGGCTCACAACTTCACGAGGCCTTAATTATTACTTCTGAAAGGAAATCTCTGATAATTAGCTAGAGCTACCACTGCAATATATAAAACAATCGAACTAGGATAAAACCATATGCACTCAGAAATAAAGAGCTGATGCGGTTGATTGAATTTTACTAACGATTAAATCTGCGCTCTGTTGAACTTAATTCCCTATTATTCAGGAGATCATTTTTGCTATCTTCCATCTATTATGCTTTTAAATGTAAAATATTATGCTATATAAATGTAACAATATTATTCTATATAAATGTACCAATATTATGCTATATAAATGTACCAATATTATGCTATATAAATGTACCAATATTATGCTATATAAATGTACCAATAGTATGCTATATAAATGTAAAATATTATGCTATATAAAGGTACCAATATTATTATATATAAATGTAGGCCTACCAATATTATGCTAAATAAATGTGTTAATATTTTGCTATACGAAGACAATCAAATTGAAAAGTGGTTGTATATCTCTGAGATAGGTTTCACATATATACGCGTGGAGATTTAAAGAGTATAAAGGATCACTAGGTGTTGTATAGGCCACGCAATCTCCAAGTCACATGGATCGCACAAAAATGGGGGAGCTTTTCGTCCTTTCTCAAATTATGCAATCGTTACATTTGTTTTATTCTTTTGAAAGTCATTTTTGATACAATGATAATCTGTTAACAGTTCGTGATGAACGCGACAATACAATTTTTACATCAAAGAGATCTTAGATTAGGGAGTCATTTTATGACAGGTGGATACGTGAAATAGACTATTAGCATACAAGAATGACACAATGTGATTTCATTCACCTCGCCAGTGACCTCGGCTTTATACGATCACCAATCCACAAGAAAGCAATTTTTTTTTAAAGGATGCTGCATTTTCATTGAGTAAATAAATAAAGCACGTATCCATTGCGACAATGTTACATGCAATATAAGGCATAGAGCATAGCGGAAGGGGTGCATGCATGAATGAAGATAGATAGTCGCCTATTTTAAAAGTTCAAAATCACGCGCTGCCTTAATTTCTCTAATTCAATACACCTCCAATTGAAAATGTCAAAGTCAATTAATTGCACAAGTATAATAATGATTTAAAACATTAAATAGTTGTTTTTTTAAAGAACCAATTATAATAATTAGATCCAAATGACTTAAAGGTGACTATATATGGCCATATTTAGCTGCCAATGTAACACCCCCAACCCCACCTTCCACAACCCCCACTGCTTCCCACATTGCCAAAGTGATATATTCTGTGGCTCGTATATATCACCACGAGAAAGGTTTTAACTTCAAGCGTTTATCAAACACGACAAAAAAATAATAATAAGCGTGTTTTCTTTTGTGTCGTTACGTCATAACACAGCGTGCTGCCTCTAAAGCTTCAAGCATAATTTTAGGAAATGTTACATCAGTGCATCGACTCTGTGCACGATGACTGGGAAAAAAGCAAACAACAAGAAATATAGACTTAACTCTTTCTTGTTGTCTGGTTCTAATTGGAATACCACAACCAATTGTCTTTGTGTTTTGTTTTTAAGTTTACTTTTATTTTTAAAGAGAACATGACAGATTTACTTTATTTAATAAAAAAAAAATCGAATCTGATATGTTACAGGCGCTCCTTCTATACAGAAGATTATTGCGGATTAAGTCTAGTCTTGAATTTTCATTAGCTTTTTTTATATTAATTAAGGCTTTTTTTTTTTTTTGGTTTGTTCAGGTAACCCATTCCATGCCCGGATGCCACTCGGAAAGATAGAACGTTTATAAATGAGTTTGATCTTGCATATGGAATAAGAATAGAGTTTTAAACCTTATGTTTATCTGAGCATTGTAATAGATTGTTGTTGTGTAGTATTTCCAAGTTAGAATGTAATGCTTTATGAATTATTACTACTTTTTCTCTAGTGTTTCTACGTTTAGCGATTTAACAACTGATTTAACTAAATAATTCAGTCGCTTAGAAACAAAACACCACACCAGTTTTGATTTGTTAATGAACTAGCGATGTCCTTGTGTATCAATTACAGAAACAGAAGGTATAGCTTTGTTAAAAATGTATAGTGGAACACTTAAAAATAAATATCCCTTTTCATGACATGCTGTTTCATTAGTGACCAGTGAAGCAGGATTCACAGGTATTAGCACCCACGGCTTACAAGGGGATAGTATAGCCACCACAATGCCCAGCAGTTACCTTTACCAGACTTTAAACCTCACTTCACCGGAGTGATTGAACCGAGACTAATATCTTAGGGTTCGGAGGACAAACACACAGTGGCGTAGCTAGGGGGGGGGAGGAGTCCAAATTCGAAAGTCCTCCCGGGCCCCTATTTAAAGGGGGGCCCCCAAAGGAGTGTCCGAAAAGTTTTTTTCTCATGTCATAATGTCGAATGTCAAAATGCAGGGGCCCCTAAAGAGGCCAAGCCCCCGGGCCCCCAAATCCCTAGCAACGGCACTGCAAACACACTTGTACTACGTAGCACAGCTAAATCACCATAATATAGGTTCGGTGCAAACAGTTGACCGTTCCCATCCACTCTTTCCTCCTGCAAGGCAGGGCAGTCTAAAAGCAAATGCTCGACCGTCTCTTCTGCTTCAAAGCAATGTCGACACCGCGAATCGAAATTGGGCCTAAATCGTCCCGAAATAGGCACCAATGGGACAGTATCCTGTACGGAACAGGGCTATCGTAGCCTGTTCTCTCCTGCGGAGTCTCCACCAGCTCATGCCATCAGAGATAGGGTAAGAACAATCCTTGCGAATAAGACCTAGCTTCGAACTCGGGATCTTCGGAATCGCTATCTGCAACGCGCTGCCCCTCGACCACCGCGTTTTCTCGTCCCCTGTCATGCAAATTCTTAAATATTAGAATTTCATTGTTAAAATTCTCTTATTCTGATGCAAAGTGGGTTCTGCTCAATATAGGCTATAGGCTATAGGCCTACCGAAAAGATACCGAAAAGAAGTCTTATCTCTTATAATATGATTAGGCTATCATTTAATAGGCGTATGTATGTATGTATATTATTGTATATACATATATATAGTATATTGCATATAATGATATAGACCTATTATAACTATATAGAATATGCCTATATATAGACAGTATAGGTTATATAAGGCAAGAGAGAAAGAGTAAAGAGTAAAAATAACTAAGATAGCCTACATTAAAACAGACTTACTTAACACAAAAAATGATACCATGATACGTTTAACAGACACTTTCAGCATAGTAGTATCATAGGCCATAGTGACTATAGCTATAGATAGGTAGGCTATGTCGCTATGTATAGGAGTATAGGCATAGGCGGCATAGGTTACTATTGAGCGCCTTCCTCCCCACCCCTTCTTGATTGAAAGTGTACACACAAAACTTCAATGACGTCAGAGCTGCTTCCAGATTTAAACACACATAAAAAAAACACAAGAACTGGAGAAAAAAATATTGGGGAGAGGGGTTGGGGGGGGGGTTGTATCTTCTGATATATATCAGTCTGGTAAAATATCAGTCTCAAGTAAGAGATAACACCGTTGTATCATAAATCACTGCGACTATTATCACTGATCTTGTACAAACCAAGTGTAAGAAAAGAAAAAAGAACATTAAAGAGAGAGAAAGCCTGGGCTCTTGTGACTTGTCTGCTGTGTGTTTGTTGTTCGGTGCCAGCTCTACAGTGCTATAACTTCAACCCAAGTTTTATCGTATCAACGCACACACTATGCCTGTGTATGGAGGTCATCCTCGTTATTTGTCTACAATTTCACTTCATTTCTCAGTTGTAGACTAAACATGTTTCTTTGTCTAAGATAAATAATAGCATGTTCAAATATATACTCAGGCCTATAAATATATATAACGTACTTACCTATTGATGTTGAAATTAATGTCCTCCGATGAAAACAGGGGAACGAATAATGGGATTCGTCAGAACAGAAACCTTAAAACTTAAATCCATTAAAAAAAATATCTCGCATACACCTTCTATAACGCCTCACTTCTGCTAACTTGAACACAGCCGCCACATGTACACACGCGCGCGGTCTAGCAGCTACACACACACAGTAACCCGTCACAACACTGCCACCGACATTTCAACGCGAGCGGGGGAGCTTGTGCGAGGCTTTCTTGGGCATTGGTGAACGTATGAAGCCGAGGTCACAGGCGAGGGGAAGAAAAGCGCGCGATACCCAGCGTGAAAATCTCCTCTGTTGGTGCCAAAACACGTTAATCTTGCCTTCGTAATAAATGTTGCTATTATACATGTAAATGAAACGGAAAATAGTTTTTCTTTAGTGTAATAAAATGTCAGAGGCATAATTAATATAGTCTAAATATTTTTAAAGATAAAATGTCTACTTCAGGTTGTCTAACTCTCCGAATATTAATAGAAACTGAAACTCGGTGCGTTTGAAATTTCAGTTCACACTTGATAATAAATGTAGGCTGCTACATTTATGTAAATTTTATCTTTACACTTGACTAATTTTGGTTAAACTGTTATGACAGAACAAAACTGAAGACGAAAACTATTTGTATGTGTCATGGTAAATAAAAAGGTAAGTTACTTCTCTAACCGCAATAATCCTCTTTCAGGGCCGGCTCTACCATATAGGCGAACTAGGCGGTTGCCTAGGGCGCAAAATTTTTGGGGGCGCAAAATTGAGGATTTATTTTTAATATGGGTATTTAAAAATATAAACTATATTAAAGTTGAGTGCTTCTGCGCGCTACTAGCATAGGTAAATGAATGAATAGGTAATGAAAGGTGAAGGGTATTTTATTTAAATTGTCTTAGAAAATAGGAAAGCTTGCCTAACAGTAGCCTACTTAGTTTGGCAACCACGCTGTGCGTAGCGGAGTGCAAAAAGTCAACCCCTCACTTCCCCCGGCCACACCCTGGATGCGATGCGGCGGCGGAATATCATAGTGAAGAGAGTGAAGTGACGTGACGGTGACCTTCAAGTCAGTTCGTGAATCGTAAGTCATGAGGGCGCTGAGTTGTTTGCATTGGCAGTGCAGTTGTTGTTTTTTTAGACTGTTAATTACGAAAACGAGTACCGGTACATTAAATCCCCTAAGTGACCCTAAGTGGCACAAGATGGTCCAGTCGAATTGATGCACTAACACCTCTGCGGTACCATTTACCTCATGCTTGTGAGCTGTGGAATAAATTTCTAAAGACACTAATTGGATCTAGTGGCAATATTGCGAAGATAGAAGCACTTGGGTTACTTAAAAATATCTCAGACTTCAAGTTTATTGTTGCACTTGTCACATAGCACAACATTTTGTTTCATGTAAACATAACTATTAAGACACTGCAACAAAAGGACTTGAGTCCCCAGAGAGCAGATAGTTACCTGGTGTCTTTGAATTTTTGTACAACATTCCTGACCTTAAAAACAAGACTAGACCAGAGTTTAAGTCGATGTGCAAAAACTTTGAAAAAAAACACATTAACAATTGAAAAAGATGAAGGTTTGAATGAATCTGACATTGCTGCTGTACGACAGTGATCTGAACTTAGAGCAATTTCTCATCATCTCCATGACTCAGTATCAAACCCTGAAGAAGTCCTAAACTAAATATACCTACAGAATCTTGAAAATGGATTTCTTATCATTTGTGTAACCCTTCGTATTTTGCTTACGTTGCCACTTTCCGTAGCTAGTGCTGAACGAAGTTTTTCAATATTTAAGCTAATTAAAACCTATCTGCGTAGTACAATGTGTCAGGAGAGACTTGCGGGTCTTGCGACAATTTCTATTGAAAGTGAGATAGCAAGACAATTAGACTCAAAAGCCCTCATTCAAGAATTTGCTCAGCAGAAAGCAAGAAAAGTATTACAGAGTAATATTTTATATTGGCCCTAAATCAAATGTTTGTAGATAAATTGTTACTGTAGGCTTGTTTGTAACACCTTCTCAAATGAACTTTATGCCCATGCACTTTAATCATTGCAATAAATGTAGGCCTACGCTTTTCGTAGAATTGGCCTGATAACAGCTTAGAGGACCATCTAGAAGCCTAGTAATGCAAACTAAATCTATAATATCAAACTAAGCTGGACCGTGTTTAAGTGTTCGTACATACCACATAGTTTGTTGTTTTAATTACATGAAGTCAGACCATAGGCCTACACCTAGGCTATACCTGAAAATTTCGAAGTTATATAGGTCTAAGTGCACGTGTTTTTAAACACTATGGAGTTTTTGTTATGAAATAATAGGCATAATACGAAGAGACGAAGAGGGGGCACGGCCGCAGAGCCGCAGCGCGTTTGGCTTGCGTAGGCCTACCGAAGGTCCTGGGTTCGAATCCTGGTAAAGGCTAAGATTGATTCCCGAGTCCCCGAGTCTCCCCAGCTCTGACTACCCGACTTTACTTGTTGCTTCAGTTTTGTTATCTGCAGTAATTACGTAGGCCTATTGTAGTGAGCGATGCAGACGATAACTGAGATTTTAGCAACTAAAAGTTGTCGACGAATGACACTGCTAATACATCAGGCACATACTTCTTTAATTACAACATCAACCCATGAGAGCACCACAATATATCGCCGATGGAAGAATTTATTTTCACCGTAACAACTATTCTAGTTCAAGTAATATAGATTCGCCTTTAGTGTCCTTTATTTATTTTATTTTTTTTTACCAATATTGGCAAATTTTCTATTCTATAATAAAATAAACGTAGCGCCTGCTTGTATGGCAGCTTGATGTGGATTCATGAAGTAGTAAAGAAAATTAGAATGTTTTAGGTAATCTCACGATGTACTCTCTACATCAGGGGTCGGCAACCTACGACACGCGTGCCAGACTCGACACGCAGAGCGATTTTCAATGGCACGTACAAGATCCCCACAAAAGGCAATTCAAGTATTATTTTTGACAAGAAATTGAGTACTAAAGCAGGATACATTTTAGGCTCTTGGCACGCTCAATGAATTAAAAGTTCTACTTTGGCACACTGTTATAAAAAAAATTGCCGATCCCTGCTTTAAACAATATTGAATAACTGCAATTTTCAATGGCATGCGAGAGACCACCAAATCTTTATTACACGTACGTCTCTAGAGTAAGACATATATTAAGATTTATAGTTGAACTTTTTCAGAAGTATATCGAAGCACTCTAAGCGGAGTTTTCTAAACAAAAGCAAGCAAGACTTTCAAATTCATGGACTCATTTTTTATACCACATCAAGGCTAACTGGCTTGATCACTTACTACAACCTCTTAGATATATATTTTTTTAAGTGGAGGGATGTTGGCAATTAAAAAATTTTAAAATGCAGAAAGTTACATTTTAAATATTTTTAAAAATGGGCATCCAAATGTGCCGATTTGCGGAAAAAAAAATTTGGAGGAAGCTGCTTATGAAAGTCATCTGCTAGTCTCAACTGCTAGGCATTCGCTATACTTTTAGCTTTTGGTTCAACTTACAGTTGTGAACAGATTTTGACGCACATTTAAAGCTGTTTTAAGCATACAAAAAGGTCACACACATTTGACCACTCCGATGTGACTAAATATGTATCTGATATTATACAATTAGCGAAGAGCATTCAAGACATTCGCACATTTATGGATACAAATTACATTTAAACGAATTTTATATTCTTCTTCTTAAAACACATTTCTTTGTATTATTATTATTTTAATACATATAAAAAGAATTATTTAATAGAACTATATTGTGTAATTTCGGTAATAAAGTCCTTAAATGGACAAACAATTAATGCAGGAAATGTTTATTTACAACTGTTGAACGTAATATAAAATTATTTTAATCCTCTAATAATTCAATTCTCTAATGAATACCATAATGTTGGATATATAACAAGCAATAATAACTAGCCAGTGATTTTTGTTATATTACAAAACATAACTTTTTTTTGGCATCTTTATTTAATCAAATATGGATAGGCCTACAGTCTTTTAATTAAAGAAGATAATAAACCATTTTTTTTTCACTAATATTTTGAAATATGCGTCTTGGTTTTTCTTTTATACAATTTATACAATTTTACAATTTATAATTTTGAAAGGACCTAACTGTAAAAAGTATTTTAAAATTATATAGGCCTACGGTAAATATTATATGACTAAAGAATTTATACGTCTATTTTCAAACATTACATTAACTACCCAGTTTGTATGGTTACTAAGTATCTATTCCGCTTAATGATAGTAGACCTTCTTCTATATATTTTAAAATTAATAAAGAACATCTTAGTTAAACTGAGATAAAATATAATTAACATTTAACATTAGCTCATCATCTTGACTACCAAATTATATTATGATGATGTTTAGTAATAAAATATTGTAATCCCAATAAAAAAAATGATAATCACAAACACTTTAAATGTCTTTTAAATATAAATCGCTTTAACGATTTTCTCTATAAATCTCCTTTGCTTTTAGCATTTTTTGTCCTATAAATATTTTTTTTCAAGTATAATGGAGCAGGTTGACATTTAGACTCTTGGCACGCTGAACGATTTAGAAATCCTTGTTTGGCACACCGTTAGCAAAAGGTTGCCGACACATGCTCTACATTATCTGCCATTTCATCAATTCAACTCTACATTGACAAGTCTTAATTAGGTGTAACCTTTTGAACTGGGATGATCGTGAACTTCCGGTGAAATTTACCGCTTTTTCGTAAACAAAAACCATGCTTTTGGTGCTGTTTGACAATTGATTTCAACATCGACAGCCAGTTCTGGTCTTTTAGAAATATACAACGGCTACAAGATTAGTTAAGAGAAATCCGTTTTTAACATCAAAAGTGAGTAGGCGATAATTAATACTCAAAGTGTTAGTCGCGTTAGGCTAAATGTAGCTTTTGTTTATAAAATAAGTTAGTCAAGAGTTGCGTCCTTGGTAATTAAAAATACACAATGCGGAGATTTTTAAAAAACAACAACACGAAAATCAAGCAATTAGTTTGGGATTATAAATAGGTGATTCTTCAAATCTGACATTCACAATCCATCGTTTTCTTTTGGGGCCATCTTTTGGAAATGAAATAAAATTTAAATCTCTACATATTTTCTTACAACCAGTAACGTAGCACATAGACATGTTTCGAAGCAAAGAATCGAATAAGTCTGGAAACGTTCTTCTTTTTGACCTTTTATACATGCACAAGCTATATTGCCCGGCGTTGCCCGGGTGAAGAAAAAAAAACAGGACTGTAGATAAACATTTTATAAACTACAATTAAAAGTATTTAAAAGAAAGATATAAATCTAATATTTAAATTATTATTTTTTACTTAAGACTTCTAGGAAATTAATTTAAAATAAATATTTTAATCGAGTAAAAAAAAGGCAAGTATTTTTATTTAACAAAAATCTAAATTGTCCATAGATTTACAACGTCTTTTGTTTTTAAAAGTTTGAAAAAAAATTGTAGAAAAAAAAGGTATAGTCTAACTGGAGAATCGAACCCGGGTCGCCCGCATAGCTGTCCACTACGTTAACCACTGAGCTAGAGAAGACACAAAATGACATGTCCGATGTGAAAAATTGTTAGACAGTATATAGGCCTGGGCCTAAACAGGTCAGTGACAAAAACTCACGTGTTTTCAAATTGACCAATGGGGATCCGTGGGGACACAAACACGATCTTTGTATATATAGAGAAAATCGTTAAGACTTGTCAATAGTGCTATGGAAAATTTGCAATAGGCGTGGCTTAGGTTTCTAGATGGCGTAACTAAGTAAATAGCAGCTATGGTGGTGATTATGTTGAATAACATTGTTTTTTAACATGTCTATTTTACATACAAAATATAACAAATTTGTTTGCATAAATCTTGATATTTAACTGTGATACCAGTCCTTAGTATTTCGTCCACAAAATAAAAAAACACGTTTTGAGGCTTTTATAGTTTTTCATTAGCTCTCGTGAGACATTGCACAGCCAGCCTTATGCTATACTTTTAGATAGTAAGTTAAAATATGCGAACTTTCGACAATCAACATCTTCAGTTAATTAAATATTCTGGGGTGACTATGGCCAGCTATTATTTTTGTATAATTTAACCAATTTCTACTTCTTACAGTATTTTGACGAGTATCATTGGTGCAGGAATTAATGACATTTATGTATCAATGTATGTATTTAGAAATTATTGGTAACCTTTTAACTGTGCCGCATAAAGCATAAAAGAACACTATATAACAGTTACTGGGCAAAAAAATTTTCATATCCAGACATAAGATGGTGTGAAACAGGCGGTAATTCTATGTTAAAGCTCAAGATGACCCTTATTATTATAATAAAAGCACATCTACATTTTGGTGTTTTATTGATTGAAATATCAGTGGTGTTGAAACTATTGAAAGTATTTTCGTACCGCCCACTGGTCCTTCACCGCCCCATTCCCCCATCGCCCCCGGGAACGTCAGCGCCCTCCTAGAGCTTCTCACCGCCACCTAGGGGGTGATAACGCCCCCGTTAAGAATCTATGGTCCAAATCAAATCTCTTTGTTTACATGGCGGGTGTGAACGTTTGATATACCCTTATTATATGAATAATTATTGATTAACGATTAATAGAATATTAAAAAGGGTATTAATTTTGTTTGGGTTAATAATCAGTCTTATACGTATGGATTTCTGCTACCGCCTCTGCTGGCTTAAAAGGACATGTCTAATAACATTTTCTTCTCTAACAGTCGGCAAACTTTTCATAATAGTGTGACAAAGTAGGATTTCTAATTCATTTAGCGTGCTGTCATCATAAAAGTCACCCTTTTCTTTCCTTATAAAAGTATCTTGAATTCACTTACTTGGGGTATTCCGCGTGCCATTACAAATCACTCATCTTGCCAAGTATGGCACGCGCGCCGTAAGTTGCCGATCCCTGTTCTACTCCAGACCAAAGGTAGAAAGAAGATGTCAAAATGAAATGGTACATGTTAAAATAAATTGTATGATATCTTTAACACAGTTACTTATACTGTACATCTACTCTTTCCAATCCTGTCTCGGTTAAAACAGCAACAGCAACCGAAAATTTCAGCATTTACCCATGAAGAAGTTTCCCAACTAGTTTGTTAATGAGCAGACATTATCATTGTATTTCAATATATTATTTACAAGGCATAGTATTATTTTCACCATTTAGTGGAACATGGGTTCAGTGTGATCGTCAATCTGTTGTATTAGTCGAGCAGGCCAGTTGCAAGTTGAAACTCAATGGCTGTTGCTTAGAAAATTTGAATCAAACTTCATATGACTAGTGTTGCCTTTTTTTTTTAAATATAAAAAGAAAGCTTAAACTTAAATAACAGTGTTTAGTTTAAGCATATTTTTTTTATCTTCATGTCAATAATGAACAACTAGGCCAATATCTTATCTTATACGTTACAGACTCTCCTACGCTTATACGTGGTTTGAGTCTAGTCTTGCATTTGATTGGTGTTTTTAAATGATGTCCAGTAACTAGTGGTTATCCTGGTTTGTTCAGGCAACCCATTCCATGCCCGGGTGCCACTCGGGAAGAAAAAGTACTTGTATGCATTAGTTCTTGCATATGGGTATATGTTTTACGCTACTTTTTTGTTTTCATATTGTATTTAGAATTGTTTCATTTAGAATTATTTTTATATATGAATTATGTCTTAAAGATTATTTATATAAGAAATGGAGTAGGTGGGGTGGGGTGGGGAGGGGGAGGGAGGGAGGGAGGGTTGACATGATACAAAGTTCAATGCAGTTTTTAAAAGCTAAAATATTTTTTTTTTAAAAGCCTACAAAGATTAAATGGCCGACGTTGTACCGTTGTACGCATAGGTCAGTGTATTACTTCCCTTGTTTAGTGCACATAGGTAATGGAAGGTAAATGAATCAAATAGTGGAGTCCATGCTTGACGTCTAGAGGGCGAAGTGATGGACATTAGTGATGTGACCAGTGGCGTGAATAAACTGCGTGACCTAGGTCCACTTGAAATAACCTCTATTTATATAATAGACATAATGACAGCACAAATTAACGTCAACGCAATGGGGGACATTCGCGTTTTATTTTTTTACGAACACTAAAAATCTCATGTCTGCTACCATCTTGCAAAATACAAAGGGAAATTGGGGGCTGGGGTGGTTCCGCAAAAATTACTTTGAAGTTAGAACAAATGAAACGATAATTAGAATCTTAATAGATGTATTTTTTTTAAAAAAATAGCTCAAAGTAAGTTACTAAACAAAAGTTTAAAAAGTAATTTGAAAGGCAAAATTTCGATTGCTGAAAAAAATATGTGCAATATTTTGATGGTTATTACAAAATTGAAAATGTATAGGGCATATGCAAAATGTCAATGGCTTTACACCATTTAAAAAGTATTTCTACATGGAAACTTTGGATTGCTTTGCAAACTTGAAAAAATAAATCTTTATTTTGATGGCTTTATAAAATAAAATGTAATTCCACAAGCAAAATTTCGATGGCCTAAATTTGTTCTAGTAATTTAATAATGCAATATTTAGATGGCTTTACAAAACTGAGAAAGTAGGCTTCGTGTCATATGCACAATTTTATGGCATTACAGAATTTAATAAGTACTTCTATGTGGTAACTTTTGATGGCATTACAAAACTTAAAAAGTAATTCTTTATCCGAAATTGTGACGGCTTTACATAACTGAAAAGTAATTCCAGATCCTTATTTCGATGGCAATACACAGTTAATTGGATGTCACAAATTTGTATTGGCTATTGATTTCCTCTTCAAATTTAACTGACACCGAATCGTGATTTCCTCTATTTGCATGTAATTAGGTGTGCTCGTTCAATATTAGCAGAGAAATGAGAAACAAAAAATATTTGTCTGTCCGAAAGATTTGAATTATTCTTATTCTTGAGGGCATGATTATAGTGTTGTTGTTTTTCTCTCCACGTAATATTGATGTCAGGAAATGTCAGCATTACCCTGTTATTATCATGTTGAATACCCTGTTTTTGTCATCTTGAATGCCCTGTTATTGTCATGTTGAATACCCGGTTATTGTCATGTTGAATACCCTGTTATTGTCATGTTGAATACCCTGTTATTGTCATGTTGAATACCCGGTAATTGTCATGTTGAATTCCCTGTTATTGTCATGTTGAATTCCCTATTATTGTCATGTTGAATTCCCTGTTATTGTCATGTTGAATACCCTGTTATTGTCACGTTGAATACCCTGTTATTGTCATGTTGAATACCCTGTTATTGTTATTGTCATGTTGAATACCCTGTTATTGTCATAATTAATACCCTGTTATTGTCATGCTGAATACCCGGTTATTGTCATGTTGAATACCCGGTTATTGTAATGTTGAATACCCTGTTATTGTCATGTTGAATACCCTGTTATTGTCATGTTAAAAACCCGGTTATTGTCATGTTGAATACCCTGTTATTGTCATGTTGAATACCCTGTTATTGTCATGTTGAATACCCGGTTATTGTCATATTGAATACCCTGTTATTGTCATGTTGAATACCCTTTTATTGTCATGTTGAATACCCTGTTTTTGTCATCTTGAATGCCCTGTTATTGTCATGTTGAATACCCGGTTACTGTCATGTTGAATACCCTGTTATTGTCATGTTGAATACCCTGTTATTGTCATGTTGAATACCCGGTAATTGTCATGTTGAATTCCCTGTTATTGTCATGTTGAATTCCCTGTTATTGTCATGTTGAATTCCCTGTTATTGTCATGTTGAATACCCTGTTATTGTCATGTTGAATACCCTGTTATTGTCATGTTGAATACCCTGTTGTTGTCATGTTGAATACCCTGTTATTGTCATAATTAATACCCTGTTATTGTCATGTTGAATACCCTGTTATTGTCATAATTAATACCCTGTTATTGTCATGCTGAATACCATGTTATTGTCATGTTGAATACCCGGTTATTATCATGTTGAATACCCTGTTATTGTCATGTTGAATACACTGTCATTGTCATGTTAAATACACGGTTATTGTCATGTTGAATACCCTGTTATTGTCACGTTGAATACCCTGTTATTGTCATGTTGAATACCCGGTTATTGTCATATTGAATACCCTGTTATTGTCATGTTGAATACCCGGTTATTGTCATGTTGAATTACCTGTTATTGTCATGTTGAATTCCCTGTTATTGTCATGTTGAATACCCGGTTATTGTCATAATTAATACCCTGTTATTGTCATGTTGAATTCCCTGTTATTGTCATGTTGAATACCCTGTTATTGTTACGTTGAATACCCTGTTATTGTCATGTTGAATACCCTGTTATTGTCATAATTAATACCCTGTTATTGTCATGCTGAATACCCGTTTATTGTCATGTTGAATACCCTGTTATTGTAATGTTGAATACCCTGTTATTGTCATGTTGAATACCCTGTTATTGTCATGTTAAATACCCGGTTATTGTCATTTTGAATACCCTGTTATTGTCATGTTGAATACCCGGTTATTGTAATGTTGAATACCCTGTTATTGTCATGTTGAATACCCTGTTATTGTCATGTTGAATACCCGGTTATTGTCATTTTGAATACCCTGTTATTGTCATGTTGAATACCCTGTTATTGTCATGTTGAATACCCGGTTATTGTCATATTGAATACCCTGTTATTGTCATGTTGAATACCCTGTTATTGTCATGTTGAATACCCTGTTTTTGTCATCTTGAATGCCCTGTTATTGTCATGTTGAATTCCCTGTTATTGTCATGTTGAATTCCCTGTTATTGTCATGTTGAATACCCCGTTATTGTCATGTTGAATACCCTGTTATTGTCATGTTGAATACCCTGTTATTGTCGTGTTGAATACCCTGTTATTGTCATAATTAATACCCTGTTATTGTCATGCTGAATACCCGGTTATTGTCATTTTGAATACCCGGTTATTGTAATGTTGAATACCCAGTTATTGTCATGTTGAATACCCGGTTATTGTCATGTTGAATACCCTGTTATTGTCATGTTGAATTACCTGTTATTGTCATGTTGAATTCCCTGTTATTGTCATGTTGAATACCCGGTTATTGTCATAATTAATACCCTGTTATTGTCATGTTGAATACCCTGTTATTGTCATCTTGAATACCCGGTTATTGTCATGTTGAATACACTGTTATTGTCATGTTGAATACCCAGTTTTTGTCATGTTGAATACCCAGTTATTGTCATGTTGAATACCCTGTTATTGACATGTTGAATACCCTGTTATTGACATGTTGAATACCCTGTTATTGTCATGTTGAATACCCTGTTATTGTAATGTTGAATTCCCTGTTATTGTCATGTTGAATTCGCTGTTATTGTCATGTTGAATACCCTGTTATTGTCATAATTAATACCCTGTTATTGTCATGCTGAATACCCGGTTATTGTCATGTTGAATACCCGGTTATTGTAATGTTGGATACCCTGTTATTGTCATGTTGAATACCCTGTTATTGTCATGTTAAATACCCTGTTATTGTCATGTTGAATTACCTGTTATTGTCATGTTGAATTCCCTGTTATTGTCATGTTGAATACCCGGTTATTGTCATAATTAATACCCTGTTATTGTCATGTTGAATACCCTGTTATTGTCATCTTGAATACCCGGTTATTGTCATGTTGAATACACTGTTATTGTCATGTTGAATACCCTGTTATTGTCATGTTGAATTCCCTGTTATTGTCATGTTGAATTCCCTGTTATTGTCATGTGGAATACCCTGTTATTGTCCTGTTGAATTCCCTGTTATTGTCATGTTGAATACCCTGTTATTGTCATGTTGAATACCATGTTAATGTCATGTTGAATTGAGTACACGTTTTGTTATCAGTCCAGTCAACCGTAATGGTACAATCATGTAATGGTACAATCATGTAATGGTACAATCATGTAATGGTACAATCATGTAATGGTACAATCATGTAATGGTACAATCATGTAATGGTACAATCATGTAGCTTTACTTGATCAGCAACAGTGACTTGAAATAGTATTGTGTGTATCGGTGGACGAGAGACAGCGCGTTCTTCATGGCGTACCGAAGATCCTGGGGGGGTTCGAGCCCTTGTGAAGGTTATGATTTGCTCCATGATATTGAGGATGTTCCTGTGTCTATCCATCTCTGGTGGGTACCTGACAGCAGTCGGGGCAAAGCAAAGAAAGCTGGACATTGTGCTGGCCACTCAATACCCAAGTTTGCCGTGGCCAGGGAACCTGGTGAACTCGCTGGCTTCAGCCGCCCTGTCGATCAATTTGGTCCTACAAGATAACTAATTTTGTTTTTAATTGTCCATACTAAATTGAACATAGCCTACTAGCCTTTTTATTTTAATTGTTCATACTAAATTGAACATATCCTATTAGCCTTTTTATTTTAATTGTCCATACTAAATTGAACATATCCTATTAGCCTTTTTATTTTAATTGTCCATACTAAATTGAACATATCCTATTAGCCTTTTTATTTTAATTGTCCATACTAAATTGAACATAGCCTACTAGCCTTTTTATTTTAATTGTTCATACTAAATTGAACATAGCCTACTAGCCTTTTTTATTTTTATTGTTCATACTAAATTGAACATGGCCTACTAGCCTTTTTATTTTAATTGTTCTTACTAAATTGAACATAGCCTACGTAGCCTTTTTATTCTTAAAGGCGATACAAATTTTGGAACCCCATCAAAAATATCAAACAACAAATAAAAGGCAAAAACCGCAATAGCAACAGAAAAAGCCAAAGTTCATAGATTGGTGACACTTATGCAACCCAAAATATTTAATTTCTAAATGCACTTCATTCAGTGCAAAGTAGAGAGCTATTCCAGATGGTTACCCGACATTTAAACATACGACAGATAAACATGCGACACTTAAACATAGACACTTAACCACACGACAGATAAACATACGGACATTTAATCACACGACATTTAAACATACGGACACTTAATCCCACGACAGATAAACATACAGACACTTAATCACACGACACTTAAACATACGGACAGTTAATCATAGTGACAGATAAACACACTTTTTCACTATACCATTAAAATAAATAGGAAAATAATATAGATTATGTTGCCAATAGTTAAAAATCGGTATAGAGGGAAGGAAAATCCCTCATGGCATCAACAGGGCTACGGAGACACTTATGCCCTACGCCCACCCTTGGTTTTCCTCACTCCCATTTCATCGTTATTTATAATGAATTTAACCTTAATATTTATTTCTTTTTATTGAGTTTTTTTAAAGTTTTTAACTAGAAATCTATGTATACATACAACATTAGTTAAACAAAAAAAAAGCGTTCAGTGTGTTATCCCGACTTTTTGCTCAGTAAAAGTCTTGCATACTATCTATGAGCAGGGCAATAGAGATTCTTCATTGGTACGCTCGGTGAAGTTAGACAAGAAAACATCTACTACTTGTGCCAAGTGCCCTATATGCGTACGGTAGTTCACAAAAAAAAGAAAACATATTAGTACCATAGTCTTATACATATCTAGTGCTCAATTTTAAATACTTTATTGTTCTTAATGTTTTGGTTATTAAAATTTTAAAACGTATTCATATTTTTGCATTTTCGGGAACTAAGTTATAAATAGAGTATTTTTATTCTTGCCACCATCATTATCAAATATATTTTAAAAGCTATTTCTAAATAATCATTGACTAATGCAATAAAAACTATATGTGTCAATTCGACCCACTAGTAGATATAAGAAGTATTGTGTTTTTTTTTAAATAAAACAATGTGTATGAGTTACATTGTAGCCGAATACAGTTAAAACACGAAGAAGGGATGGCGCTAGTGAAGACATAACGGATAAGTGGATTATGTAATATGTCCGTCCGATTGCTGGTCTGGGCAGCCACGCGTGAACTAGCCACAACATGAAGTAAGTCCCGCCCCTTTACCGACCAGACAGCAACTAAAAAAAAACTGTGGCGTCACAAACAGCCCGCCCCTAATATATTATAGACGAAAAATATACTATATTTGACCCACTAGTAGAAATAAGATTTTTTTTTATAAACAAGGTTATGGGTTACATTTAACCACCTTGTAGTCGGATACAGTTAAAACACGAAGAAGTGATAGGGCTAGTGAAGACATAACGGGTTAGTGCTAAGTACATTACGTAATGCCTCGACGCCCGATCGCAGGTCTGCACCAAGACGATGGACAGCCAGCCACGCGTGTGAAGTACTGCCCTTTCATCCAATTTCGACCAGAGCCAATAAAAAGAATTGTGGCGTCCCAAACAACCGCCCCTACCCATAGACTAGTCGCTAACACAGACACGTGTATATTATATAAACTAACAATAAAAAAAATATAATCAACAACTTTCTTTAAATCTATACAAATAATATGTTTATTAACTCTGTACCATTTTTTTTCAATCAAACTATTATTCATAATACCTGTTTATAAGCTTACACAAAAATTCTAACTATGGATAACATATTGAACGCCAATGATGATGATATAGTTCAAATAAAAAATCAATAATAAAAAAAATTAAAACAAAAGAATAAATTCAATAAAAATAGGGTTGAAATGGGAGTGAGGAAAACCAATGATGGGCGTAGGGCACAGGTGTCCCCGTAGGCCTGTTGATGCCATAAGGTATTTTCCTCCTCCTATCCCATTACTTTTACTATTTGTAACAAAATCTATGTAATTTTTCTATTTATTTTAATGGTATAGTGAAAATGTGTGTTTATCTGTCGGGATAGGGGGGGGGGGCGGGCTTTTTGTATATGACGCCACAGTTTTTTTTAGTTGCTGTCTGGTCGGATGAAGGGGCGGGACTTTCTTTACGTTGAAGTTCACGCGTGGCTGCCCAGACCAGCAATCGGACGGCCAGTATTACATAATCCACTTATCCGTTATGTCTTCACTAGCGCCATCCTTTCTTCGTGTTTTATCTGTATTCGGCTACAATGTAACTCATACACATTGTTTTATTTAAAAAAAAACACAATACTTCTTATATCTACTAGTGGGTCGAATTGACACATATAGCTTTTAATTGCATTAGTCAATGATTATTTAGAAATAGCTTTTAAAATATATTTGATAATAATGATGGCAATATTAAAAATACTATATTTTTAATTAGGTTCCCCAAAATGCAAAAATATGAATACGTTTTAAAATTGTAATAACCAAAACATTATGAAGAATAAAGTATTTATAATTGAGCACTAGATATGTATAAGACTATTAATAAAGTATTTATAATTGAGCACTAGATATGTATAAGACTATGGTAACACCATCCATTCTGCTGAGCTTGCATCTTTTGCCTATCAAAGATTTAATTTATAGTTCCTCACTGAAGGTTGTTTATACAGAACCTTTAAGTATGTATTATTCGTTCTATATGCGCTAGTTAAGGTCCTTTGTTATCTACATAGATACAATGTAGATTCTGTTTAAAGCACCGTGAAGCACGTGCAGTTAACCTTTATTGAGCTGCAAACTTTCTGCAATTTCTGCGAACAATGACTCATCTTTCAAACCAATGAAGAATCTCTATAGCCCTGCTAATAGATAGTATGCAAGACTTCTACTGAGCAAAAAGTCGGGATAACACACTGAACGATTTTTTGTTGTTGAACTAATGTTGTATGTATACACAGATTTCTAGTTCAAAAGCTAAAAAAAAAGCTCAATAAAAAGAAATAAATATTAAGGTTAAATTCATTATAAATAACGATGAAATGGGAGTGAGGAAAACCAAGGGTGGGCGTAGGGCATAGGTGTCCCCGTAGGCCTGTTGATGCCATGAAGGATTTTGTTTCCCTCTATCCCGTTTTTTTACTATTGGCAACATAATCTATATTATTTTCCTTTTTATTTTAATGGTATAGTGAAAATGTGTGTTTATCTGTCACTATGATTAACTGTCCGTATGTTTAAGTGTCGTGTGATTAAGTGTCTGTATGTTTAAGTGTCGTGTGATTAAGTGTCCGTATGTTTATCTGTCGTGGTATTAAGTGTCCGTATGTTTAAATGTCGTGTGATTAAGTGTCCGTATGTTTATCTGTCGTGGTATTAAGTGTCCGTATGTTTAAATGTCGTGTGATTAAATGTCCGTATGTTTATCTGACGTGTGGTTAAGTGTCTATGTTTAAGTGTCGCATGTTTATCTGTCGCATGTTTAAATGTCGGCACATGATTCCAGATTAAACAATCAAGCTTTTATCAAATCGATATTTTTAATAAATATTTTTTGAGTGGTGTCAACCCATGCCTATCTTATATTATCTTATCAGTGCCGCTAGACTAATTCTCTTTGCAAAAACTTGTTGATTCACATAATCAATTTTTATGTACTTTGCACAAGTTCCACGAGCCTCTAAGATTGACATGAATCATGAAAGCTCCATTTTTTTGTTCATATTAAAAAATTAAAACGTAAAAAAAAAAAACGATGAAGATTTGTAATTTAATGGAATAAGAAAATTTTTATTCTTAAAACGCAATATTCTGTTTTTAATTAAAAGCGTTTCTTGTTGTTTTTTAAACGTCTAATCACTTTTGACTTGATCTTACGAGAAAAACACACACACACACACGCACATACATTCACACACACTCACATGAATCCACTTTCACATAAAATAATTAAGCGATTTTTTAGTATAAGAACGTTGCGTCATTGTGCTTGGCTTCCATGCCCTGGGATAGAAAAAAAAACTTTCACATTTTTTTCTCTCCCTTCATTTTCTCATTCAATCCGATTGTTCAAACTCGATTTATGGTCGGACCCTTGAGCGTTTTTTTCCCTACAGGAACTTTGAATGACATCATTCTAGTGTTGAGTTTGTATGTGGGGAAAACTTCATAGAACATCTATAACAAAAGCTACTTGTTCTTTAATTCCCTAGTTAACTGAAAAGGCTTTACCACCTAGAGCCACCAAAAGACGATTCTAATCTATTATAAACAAATGTTTTCTTATTTACACAATAATAATAGTTAAATGTTATAAAACTTGTTTTAAGCTCAAATAAAATATGAAATTAGGCTTACATAGAGAGCTGTAAACATTATTTTAACTATAAATGAATATTTATAATGTTGTGCATGCTTATTTTGTATACGGTCATACCAGCATAACGCCTGTAAAATAAAATATTCAAATAGATAAATGTAATTAGAGCCTTTACAAGCTTATGTAGGGCAAAAGTTTCAGCTTGTTTAGTGCTATATTTGCTATATTTAGACTACATTTGCCTCCCCCCTGGAAGTGTCGCCCTCGGGCAAATGCCCCCTCTGCCCCCCCTCTTCCCTATGTGAGGGCACTGCATGTAATTAGAACTTGCTCGCTCAAAATGTAATGTATGCAATGTAAGCAATGTGCTATATATACATGGAGTGCTCAAGCAATTAAAATGGAGGACAAAAAAGAGGAGAAAATGCGGACTTTGAAATATAGATGAGTGCACTGTAAGGCACTGAGCTATATATTATATAGGCCTATACATGTAAGTACCAAAAATTTGATATACTGAACTCTTTTATAAACTCTTTTATACTGAACATACATTACATATATAATTGTAAGCTTATACTCTCTTATACGATAATACAAGTACATTGTGTTAATTTTAATGAGTACCGGATTCATTAATTTAATGGCGAAGTCAAAAGATGAAATGATTGATGATTTTTTCTGGATAAATGCTTTGAATACCATATGTAAACTGAGTAAGTAATTTTAATGAATATGTATTATTTAGACATGTATATATACCTCAGTGCCATACTGTGCACTTATCTATATTTAAAAGTCCGCATTTTCTCCGACAATTTACTTGCTTGAGCACTCCATATACATAGAACTCAGTGAATGTAGGCTAAGTCAGGGAAAGGGAGAGAAGCGGCTATTACTCTCGTCCTTTTGGAAATATGTTTAAACTGTATTGACATACACAAACCTTTCCGCCCCAAATCTCTTCCAAGGTATGGTTTTTATTTAGAGATTTTCACTGATGTCCGTGATTTTCTTGGTGCAACATAACAATGTGTATTGGAAAACACATATAGGCCTACATACAGAATACATAATAGGCCTACATTGCATAATTATCCAAAAGTTGAGGAGGCTAGATGAACCAAAAATTCGTGTGTCCGAAAAACATTTTTTTAGGTAAGTGCAACACAGTTCGAATTGTTCAACTCATTCAGGAATGAGCCGAAACAACACACTGCATTTTTGTTTTAATAAGATATTTCATTCGGTTACTGGAATTATTCATCCCAATTAACAAAAAAAGAAAAACAAAAAAAACAAAAAAAAACAAAAAAAAAAACATTTAAATTAAAAAAAAAAAAGGTCTTTACTTAAAAGTAATTAACGGATTCCAATATTTAATAAGCTTGTGAACGAACCATTGATCTACGCATCACTGATATATATATATATATATATATATATATATATATGAATATACCCTAGCCAGGGGTCGGCAACCTACGCAACGCGTGCCAAACTTGGCACGCCGAAGGATTTTCAATGGCATGCCATGCGGAAGAGGCATTAAAAGTCTATTCAAGTCTCTTCTACAAGAAATTTAGTGCTAGAGCAGGATGACTGTTAGGGTGCTGGCACGCTGAATTCATTAGAAATCATACTTTGGCACAATGTTCTCCAAAGGTTGCCGACCCCTTCCCTAGTCAATAACATCCGTGATGACGATAACTATTGCGAAATAGCTTTTATGCGCGATCTAGATATGCTATTCTATATCAAAGAAGAAACATTAGAATCTTAATACCTTGGTGCAATACTTCTATTTCTCTTTCAAAGATGACCATAAAAGTGTTTTTGAACTTTTAAATCAATGCAGCTGAAAGTCGTCTAACTAATGACACTGTTTGCTTTTATAGGATAACCATCACAAGAACTTCATACTCTTAAGACGGTTATTGGCCTGAAGGGTTAAAAAATGTTTAAATAGAGTTTGCATTTACAGTCATACACATTATTGGCCTAAAAATTTTATAAATAAACATATGTTCCTGCTCAATTGTCTATGTAGCCTATTTGTTTAAATAAATATAAAAATGAAAATGTTAATTTGGCCATTTGATGCTATTCTAAATTGTTATAACTTTGGTCTTCCATAGTAGTTGGCCTAAATGTTTTTGAACATGCGTCATTGCACGAGTTCATAATTTGTTTGCTTTTGCCCATCCCCTAATCCCGACTTGCACTACTTAATCCCCCCCCCCCCCCACACACACACACATGCTGCTCTCCTGGCAACGCCATTGTTTTAGTAGTAGACCTAACCTACTTTTCAGACTAACCGTCAGGATTTTTTTTTTACTAATAGGTGGGGTGTCAGTATGTCAGTCACGGCCGAGAGACTTACCGTAAATTAGTTAGATAATACTTTACGTTATTTGAAACACTAACGAACCGACATAATTAGCCTACATTGTGTCATTGCTTTATTTAAAAATAAAAATAATTAATTAAGCCTTTACAATGCAATATATAACACAGTATCATAAATCACAAGTCACATTTAGGCCTGTAAAAGATCAATATTTAGTCGTGATAATTTATGGATTGAATATCTAGAGTCTATTTCTCCCCGGTCTATTCTAGTTAGGTCTTGACTAGTAATGAAGTTGTTAATAGGTTTCCATTAACCTCTACGGAGACGTAACCGCATTTCGCGAAACAGCAGAGTGAATTTCCGTGGCTTTAAGGAGGGACTAATAGTCTTACAGTTATCTTTTTAAATCGGAATACTAGTCTGGACTGGAAGAAAAGGTGTGCGTAAGGGGTTTGGGGAAGGGTAAAGTAATAGTTATATGCTGTTAGTAGGTTACCCATAAGTGTTTTCCTAATTTCCAGACAAGCGTGAACATTTTGGGCCAGAATGAAAGACTGTCGTAGCGATGATGCATACAGTTACATTCTCCGCATTGCAGCAATGTCCCTTGATAATGCGTATATTGTCTCATGACTACTTGCACAGACAAAGTCATTTCTTTTGTAATGTAGCCTATAACTATCAATATAACCAAGTAGTATTTCCGATAATATTTTACATTTTGCATGGTTTCACAACCTAAAGTTAACATAAGTCATTTCTTCTATAATCTTATCTTATCTCATGATATGTTATAGACGCTCTTTCTTTACAGAACATCATTGCGCCCCACCCCCATTTAGTCAACAGAGTCTATCGAATCCGTCGGTCTTAACGGCATTCCAGATTGCAAAGGCTATACCAGTTACAAGGGTACGGTGGCCAAGTGGCAGCGCGTTCGACTGGTGTACCGAAAGTCCTGGGTTCGAATCCTGGTGAAGGCTAAGATTTTGTCCCGGGACTGGAGGGTGTCCCTGAATCTACCCAGCTCTGATGGGTACCTGACCTTAGGGTAATTGTTCATTGTGCTGGCCACACATTCACTTAGTTCACAGAAACTGTTGAACGCCGTTACACCGGCCCTATGATCGATATAGTCTGAAGGGTTCTTTACTTACTTTTTTTAAATACCAGTTACAACAAGCACCAAAGAATGATCATTTAGTAGGCTAAGGAGGGTTAATTTAGTAGGCTAAGGAGGGTTAATTTAGTAGGCTAAGGAGGGTTAAACATGGGTTTGATCAGAAGTTGGCAACCTTTTGACAATAGTGTACCAAATTAGACTTTCTATTTCAATCAGCGTGACAAGAACCTAAAATAAAACCTGTGCCACCAATCAATTTCTTGTAAAAGAGACTTGAAGTGCCTTTTTTTCTTTCTTTTTTTTTTTGGGGGGGGGGGGGGTGGGGGGGGGGGGTGGGTCTATTGTGAGTGCCACTGAAAATCGCTCTGCGTGCCAAGTATGGCACGCGTGCCATAGGTTGCCCGTCTAGTGGGGTAGATCAACTGTCAGTGATGACCGTTTCTCAGGCCACAGTACAATGGGTGTGCATCGCAAAAAAAAAAAAATTCTGACACTAAAGACATTTTCAACGACACCGTAATTAATCAGTTTGATCATGAACCCATACAAATACATGTACAATTATTGTGATCTAAATATATATAAGGTCAACTATGTGTGTGGTATCCGATACCCATTGGTTAATTTTAAGATACGTGACCTTATTGTCTCATATTTTACCTTTCCGATCTTGCTTCTGACATATGTCATTTCTAGCTGAGTGGTTAATGTACCCGACTGCCGTGCGGGCGATCTTGTTTCAATTCCCTACTGATACCCAGGGGCGAAGCCATAGGGGGGGGGGGGGCTGAGGGGGGCTAAGCCCCCCCTGGAATTTTTTAAAAATTTGTTTTTCAACAGTTTTTTTTTTAAATATGTACTTAATTCGCAAAAAATTTAGTAAATGTTTATCACGCGAAAGTTCAGCCCCCCTTGGAATTCGGTAAATGTTTGCCAAGTGAAAGTTCAGCCGCCCCCCCCCCCCCCCCCTGGAAAAAATTTCTGGCTTCGCCCTGCTGATACCCTATTTGTTCTTTTTCTACTTTAAAAAAAAATACATTTTTATTACTTTTTTAAAAGATTGTAAAGAATTTCAGGACTTTATAAGCTTTCTTAATATGTATTCATTAAAGTAAAATTTATAACGTAAAATTTGTATATTATTATTTTAGAAGTAGGCGCGAGACGGGTGTTTGATTCTCATCCACAAGGATAGTCCTAACTTTTTGTTAAATAAAAAGACCTTCTTTTTAAAAATTCGATTAGGCCTACAATATTTATTTAAATTAACTTAAAATTAATTTTTCAAAAATGTTTTCAGTAGGTTAAATAAATAGCTATAGCCTATAGCTTTCTGTTCACTAAAGCCTATGTAGGCCTAGGCCTTTTTTTTTCCACGGGCGATGCCGGACAATTTACCTTTTAGTAAAATAAAAAGACTTGCCTATTTTTAACCCGATTGCAGTATTTAATTTTAAATTACTTACCTAAATCTTTTTAGTAAATAACAATCATATTTTTAAAATTATTAGATTAGATTTATAGCTTTCTGTTTATTGTAGTTTACGAAAGTTTATCTGTAGCTAATACTGTATACAGGCCTATTAACCCCCCCCCCCCCTCTTTTACCGGACAACGGTGTTGTTTCAGGAATAAGATAGGCATCAGACTTCCGGCATACAAAATTAAACTATCATTTAAGTTGTTTAAAATGAATGCATTTCTATGAATATACTTTGAATTTATTTCCTTTGTAATAAAACAAGAAAAGATAATCTAAACAAAGAAAAAAAAAACACCCTTGAATTTAATACAATTATTTGTAACTTGCATGCAGGTTGTCGCAGTTTTTAAAATGTTTTCAATTATTATTTTTTAATAAACGCTCATACGTGGCTAAGAGCATCTAAAAAATAGTCTCAAATGATCCCCAAGATGGAAATAAATGATATCAAGTCACATACTTCTGTTTGTGAAGCCGGCTGGTCCAGCGGTTATTTCACCGGACTGTCAACCAAAAACCAACGGACAGATCGCGGGTTCTATCCCTGCCACCGACGGATCCCTGTCGCCCTGCAGGAGTTTTGAAGCTAGTGGACGTAATATATATATAGCCTAATTTAAAAAATATGATTGTTATTTACTAAAAAGATTTAGGTAAGTAATTTAAAATTAAATACTGCAATCGGGTTAAAAATAGGCAAGTCTTTTTTATTTTACTAAAAGGTAAATTGTCCGGCATCGCCCGTGGAAAAAAAAGGCCTAGGCCTATTTCCTTATAAGGCTTCCAAAAGCATTGGCGTGCCAGATGGTAGGTAGCTTATGAGCCAAACCAGACCGACTAATTAATTGCGAGAGCGAGCGGCCTAGGCCATTGGTCGGCAACCTTTTGCTAATGGTGTGCCAAACTAAGATTTCTAAATCATTCAGCGTGCTAAAAGTCAACTTTATCTATTATAATTGTTTTGTTTTTTTTGGCACTTGTGTCTTAGGTTGCCGACCCCTGCACTAGGCGAAGACTCAGCGACGGCATGCCTTAGGTAGGCCTAGTCATCGTGCTAGGTTTCAACAATTAAATGAAAACTTTGCTTCTCCCAGCAAACTCATGTGTGGATGTCCATGTGGCGTTACCTCTCAAGGTCACACGCATAAATCTACAAGACACACAACAACACTTGTACTAATTGGGTCAGTTCCAGGAAAAAAAGGAGGGTGGTGGTGGGTTACAAATTCTTAGTGTTCTAATTTGAATGGTTAATGTGACCGCAGCAATGTTATCAACTGAGTCAGGATAAAGTGCGAAAGTAGGCCAAGGCCTATTTTCCAGAAGGCTTGAAATTATTTAGGACTACATTGGGTACTATCGGATTTTCAAAACTGGATTTCGGTTTGTTGGTTGGAAGGTAATCATTACTTCAAGTAGCACACCCTTTTTTTTCTGGTTCTGATGGAAATCTTTAAAAAAAAATAATAATGTTGGATTCTGTGTCTTAGATAGACTCTATTGTGTTTCGTTTTTTTCCAAATACCAAACTCAGGGCTTGCGATATAAACAACATGAAACCAAAATTTAATGTTAAGTTAGTTATAATTAATAGCATGATTTTTTTTTACTTGTCGGCTCATCTTTTATATGAGCCCTTCTTCTTTGATGTAGGCAATGGAGAGACGCAAACTAGTTTTGTCCTGTGACCCTTAACAATTCGGCTAGACACCGCGTCTGTGCTTTATTATTAACGGCACTATTAAATAAACATTCTTTTGATTGGTACTCCGCGATCCCTTTCAGTATGCTACATTATTTACAAGTCTAAGTCTACAGTGTACAAATTATCACTATTGAAAGCTATTATCGGTTTTAATCGATTCGCCCAGATTTTTTTTTAGTTCTAGAGACTGTTATGGTAAAGTGTACAAAATCATATTGTATTCAAACAAATCAACCTCTTGAATGCCCTGCAAACACTAATTAAGTTTGAACTATTTTTCAAATATAGGGCTTAGGGCCTACCTACAAAGCTACATACATTCTGCTTTTCCGGCCTGTGACTTGTGACTGCGCGGTGGAGGGGGAACCGAAATCCGGTTGTAAACCGGTTTTATAGAACCGAAAACTGGTTTTGAAAAAAAACCGGTTTTAACATTTCTACTTTTAATGCATAAATTATAAAACTGTTTAATGATCCCCCACCTTCCCCCCTCCTGGAAAATATTTCTGGCTTCGCCCCTGATGATAACTATTATAATTGGGCCTATTTTATGCTCCGCGCGTAGGTCGATGGCTTTGTCTCGGCAACGTATTGAGGCAGGAGTGGAACCTCAGAGAAGAAATAGTGATGTTCTTATAGATGAATGGCATAGAATGATTATTTAATAATAATTTGTTGATTAAATAGTGTAGGTTATATGCATGTGCTTTATGTTTGACATTCAAATTATAGAAAAGTTAAATGAACTGAATGTCAAACTTCAGGGCAATGGTATGTTTACATACGAAAATGAAATGTATGTAATATGTAGCCAAGGCCTAGGCCTACATATAAAATCAATTCAGGCTAACTCTCACTGTTCAACAGGCAAAAGGGTTTTTGTCACTTCTTTTGGCTGAAATAAGAAACCATTTGTGTAGAAATGACTGAAAAGTAGGCATACAAAGCCCAATCAGATGCAAAAATTCTACGATTTCAAGAACATAAAGCTGCAGTTCAATATAGTCCGCCCACCATACAAAAAGTTTGCCCACTTCTGGTCTAACACTAGTAGTCTAACACTAACACATTAGATTTGAATAATAAACTTTTTTTTATCGCAAAGTTTCAGTCCAATAATATTTATAATAATTCCCGCGGTTTGAGCAACAACTTTTACTGATTAGTCTATTAATATCAATTTCATACGACATGTGTTATGTGCTCGTTACGTAGGTTTCGGCTTGGGGGGGCCTTCATAGCCGATTATTGAAATTGATGATAAACAAATTTTGTTGCAGAGTTGCCTAAGACACAAATCAAGGGCATATACTCTTAACGCACTGCAACAGGTGGCGTCGCTCTGCTTAAACGTGGGGCGCATGCGCATCCTTTCTATCACCGGCACCAAAACCTCCTACACGTGAGTTACATTTAATTTAATTTAAAAGATACATATTTGATTTGTTCAAAAAATTATTTATTGCTAATACTATAAAAGTAGTGTACGCATTTGTTAACGATATTTATACTTAAGTTTATGAGATTTCATACAGAGTAATTTATTAGCAGCAGATTTAGTACACGAGGTATTTTCTTTTTTATTTGTTTCATCGTAGAAGTCGCCATCTTGAGCTACTGAAAAGTTTTTTTGTTTATCTTATTATTAGATTTAACGAGCCATAAAGGGTTTAAATTACACAATCTCTTATAACAACAGCAGACAGTATTTGTGAATGTTTTAAATACTTCTTTTGGGTAGTTGTTTAAGCAATTTTATAACAGCTTGTTTGAAAAGTCAGCATATTGGCAGATTTAAATTAAAGTGTAAATATTGCTGAAAATGTGGCTGTCTGAATATGAATAGTCAGTACAGTCGACAACTAATTTAGAAGCCAAGAAGTGCTTGAATTTTAGAAATATTGCTCAACTTAACTTTATTATTTGTTATAATTATAATGGTATTAAAAGTAAACAATACAATTTAGGCAGACTATTCATCTAGACTCTAGACAAGTGTATCTAGTCTAGTCCTCTAGTCACTCTAGCCTAATCTTCTTGCATCTGTGAACTGTCTTCTGCAGTTACTGAACCCTAAACATATTTTTATAAAAAAAATTAATATCATTACTAAATCTTTAGGAATTTTGGGTCTAGTGGATGTAATAATCTTCTATCTAGAAGGAACGTATGTAAAACTTGTAAATAATAATTCAGGTGTAATTCATTATTAAAAAAACTTTTTAAAAGTTAGACTTGGCCTTGGCAACTGCATTTAAGCTTTTAGTTAGGCTTGGTGGGGAGTGGGAAGAGCAAGCTGGTGTTATTGTTGCCTTATTTAATATAGCATACATCTTGTTCTTGTTTGGGCAAATTACAAAACCTTTCAATGCTTTCTTATTCCCACCACCTGTTCTTTGTCTAGGCTAGGCTATAGATAGGCATCTGGCGAGGCTTAAAAAAATATCTGGGCAAACAATATCTGTATTAATTGTAAAAATGATAGGCCTACATCAGTTGTTGGACAAACTGCGACCTGTCAGCTGATATTATGTGGCCTTCAATGTTTTTTGGAAATAAAAATTATGTGGCCTTCAAGGGTTTTTGGAAATAAAAAATGTGTATTTATTTATTAGAATTTTACAGAATTTCATGTAGGCCTATTGTTAAGGGAGTTTTTATAAAATTTCAAGAATTTGCTTTTATTACAGGTTTGACATTAAGATGGCGGAAGTTGATCATGAGGAAACTTTTGAGGGTGCAGATGCTGGTGCATCCCAAACTTTCCCTCAGCAATGCAGCGCCCTTAGAAAAAATGGTCATGTTGTGCTGAAAGGACGTCCTTGCAAAATTGTTGAAATGTCCACTTCAAAGACAGGAAAACATGGTCATGCAAAGGTTGACATTTTTTGCTAATTCTGTACTTTAAAATACACAGTGTGTGTAGGGTCTAGTTGTTTTTCTAAATGTGTTTAGGCAAAGTCCACTGATAAAATCTACAGATGACCATACTTTAGAAAAATCCTGTATTAAAACTTAAATATATAGGCTATATATAAAACAATGCTTGCAGTGTCAATAGTGTTAGGCTCATTAGAAAGAATTAGAAAAAATTTACCTTTTTCTTGCTAGCAGCGAAGAGAATGGGACAAGCATTCATTGCTGGCTTGCTCGCAGTTGTGTATTTTAATAATTACGTACATTAAATGGTAAATTTAATTTGAGCACCTTGGGAAAATAGTAGGGATTGTGATGAAGAAAAATGTGCTGAAGAAACTTCACGTAGTGGCTTTGTTGATTAAAAAAATGAAACAAATCCTTTATTCGTTTGGTTCTGGATAAGCATGATAACAAACTATTTGTATCTATTCCAAATTACGTTGACTGATTTTAATGACGTATAGCATTTTTGTTATATAGCTTTTATATTAAAAGGCAATGTTAACTTATACAGGTGCCAATGCCACATATCTGCCTTATAGCCCCAGGCGTGTACATCTCCATCAAACTTTTCCCCACCCTGTCCCAAGCCCATATATTTGCATCAGCCAATACAATTCCCTGTGGCCCAGGTGCAGAATATTTATTTGATAGCTGAACAGTAGAAATTTTATTGTCCATATTTATATTATGGAAATGGACCAATTACTGGGTTGTGTTTAGTTGTGAAATCGAAAGTGCAGCTCTAATGGACGATACCAAGTTGCCACTGCTATTATGGACTTATGTGTTGAAACTTTTTCTTATGAATTATTATTACAACAAAAAGCAATTTTTTAAAGAGTTAGATTAATCAAATATGACGAGTTATCGGGATTCAAACAATTTACTTTACATGTCATCAATTTTTATGAACAAAAATATTTTATTTCAAAGCCCTATTGATGTTTCAGCATTCTAAAATAAAGTCTAAGCTGTGGGGATTAGTTAGTAAAATAATGCCGGTAATGGAGGTATGCATAGCAAGAAGGGTTAAAAAAAATAAAACTTGGGTAACCATAAACACGCAAGTCCATAATAAAAGAAGGTTATTTGGTAGTGCCCATTAGGATCGCATTTTCAATTTCACAAAAAAACTCTGTAATTAAGATAGCAAAATAAATTTTAAATATTCAGCTATCAAATGCCCTAGACTAGAGTGAAAGCTCAAATCTTTTATTTTGTTCTTTAAAAAGACCCTCTTCCTTGAGGAATATATACACGTCTGGGATCCAGGGAATTTCATATTTTGATTACAATAAACATGCCTGGGACTGAGGAAAAGATTTAAAGAAATAAGTTGATGGCTCTATATGTGCCCAGGACTGTAAGGGTTAGATGATATCCTGTTCAAAATTGTGTGCTTATTTGTCAGGTTTATATCATGACTGTAATGCGGGGAGAATGCAGAGAGTTGATGGTTAATGCAAAGTCAAATATTCTGATAAAAAGTGATTTTTAGTAGCCCATTTTTTTTGTTCATTTTTTAGTAAGAAGAGTGCTTCTAATTTAGGGAATATAAAGTTTCCACTTCATGGAATAGTTTTATGTTTTTCTGTCATCAGGTTCATCTTGTTGGAATAGATTTATTTACTGGTAAAAAGTATGAAGATATATGTCCATCAACACACAATATGTCTGTTCCTGTTGTCAATCGCCAGGATTATCAGGTAATGCACTATTAATTACAGAAAGGCCTGATTTTTGTTTTACAACACTTTTCTTATTCATTTTAATAACCTGTGACTTAATTCTTACAAGCAGTCAAGGGAACCAGGAAATATTCAATGGATTTCAATTAAGGGGTGGTGAGCCGGTAGAGAAAAATTTTTTTAATCTGTAAACTCTTCATGATCATTTTTGGTATATAGATCGTACAAACAGGTCCAGGTTAGCATAAGTTGTGATGGTTGTGGTGGAAATAACGGCCATTTTTTATATTTTAGTTAATGGTTTACCACGAAAAAAAATGCATCGACTTGATTATTTATAATATTTATAATTGGGCGGAAATATTTATAAGCTGTATCTTTATAAAATTTGTGGATGAAATTAGGTTAAATTGATAATTAACATTTGTATAAATATTTTAGTAGGCCATAGGACTAAAAAATAATTAAATAGCTAAAAAAAATTTTTATTAAAGTATAACTCTTAATCAAAAATTCATCTTGTAACTATGATTAACATGTAATAAATGTATGTACAGTTTTTCATAAATAAAAAACTTGTTTTAACAGCACAAGTCAAATGTAAATATAGAAAAATTGCCAAATTAATGCATTGAAAATAGTATTTATGCTAAACCACAGTTTTTAAGATAAAAAAAAAAACAATTAAAAATGAGTGCCAATAGGTTATTTGTGCATTTACATTACAATAATCTATTGAATATTTTCAGTTGGTCAGCATTGAGGAGGGTTATCTTTCCCTAATGGATGATAATGGTGAAACACGTGAAGATTTAAAGTTGCCAGAGACGGACGTTGGCAAGGAAATTGAAGAAAAATACCAAAAAGATGAATCATTTATGGTACATTTTTATTTCTTTAGAAACCAATTTTGTCATGTTGTCTTCAAACTATTTTGTCACTGTTTTTAATTGTATAAAGATTTAATTTCATTTTCCTTTCCTTTATTCTCAGGTAACTGTAATGAAAGCTATGGGTGAAGAAATGGCTGTAGGTGTCAAATCTGCTAAAGACTGAGCTATTGATACAAGGACATTGATTGACCTACACCGTTTAAAGTTTACTTAAAAAATCTCTTTAAAATATTAAAATTTAAAAAAAATTGACAAAAAATCAAACATGGACAATGCCAGCAAAATGGAAGTGGCGAACTGATGTGCTGCATCAGTTTGAGTCACACTTTACATTTTGTGCAATTTGCAAAGCATTCAACATGTTGAAGACCATTGTGTACTGCTCATTTGACATCACTTTTGTTTGTTTAGATGTGGCATTGTTTTTTTTTCCTCCTTTTTTCCCCTGGAATTTCTGTTCTTCAACAAATGTTGAAGGGGGGAAAAAGGCAATGTGGGTGGGAGGGCTGTTTATTCCTTTGGGGTAGGGTGGGGTACTTGTACCATTTTATTGTCATTTTATTATTTTATTTTAGTTTCAATCTGCTTTGGTGTGAAAGTTAATTTCATTTCATGATATTCCCACACTCTTTCTTATTCCTCAGAAGTGGCATTGTAAACTTAGGCAATCAATGGCTTTTTTTTTGAAGTAGGTAAATTTGAAATATTTAAATGCAGAACTATGCAAGAAAGCTGGGCTTAAATGAATCCTTTTTAAATCATAATTTAAGACATTTTTTACGCATTTTGTTACAAGAGTTTTCATTGTTACATGTAATTAATTGCTTAATTTTATCGTTTGAAATGACTCTGCTTAGGGTGAGCATTGTTCTGGATACCTTTTTGGTCCGTTAACCACAAATAGTAGGTTTCAATTAAAAGGATAATGTTTGTTCTTCAGACATCTGGAAGTTTGATTTGTTCACAGATAAATCAATGTTCTGCTGTGTATTGTCGCCTTATTGTTTTTTAAATTGGTGTATGAATCTTTGGTGTACAAGTATTGCTGTACATGAATAATTGCAGTGCTTGTATGATGGTGTGCTCTGCCAGTTGAATGAATGTTGAAAACAAGTTGTTTGAAAATAGTAGGTCTAATCCATCTGTCCTAACAAAATCAATAAAATGGTAAACAATTGAAGTATTTTTCAAAATTGTATTATTCATTTACAATAGTATTTTCACACTAGGTAAAGAAATTATTGAACCATGGATACTCAAAATGCAATAATGGAATACTAAAAATGCAATAATGTATATAACAATAACAATGATTTAAATGTGTGTTTCTTTAGTTGCTGTTCAAATATTAATGGTTACAGAGTTAAACACTGAATTAGGGGCCATCCAATAATTACCTCAACAATTTTTAGGTAATTTTACCCCCCCCCCCTCCTTTACCTATTGTCAATGTCAATCATAATTGTGTCAGAATCCCCCCACCCCCTTCCTATTAACTTACTAAATTTTATACTTGTGCACAATTTTTTAATACTCTTACTCTTATGTTTAAAAAAGAACTTAGATCAAAAAAGTTTATAATTATTTCTTAATTTTAAAATGAATTAAAACTTACTTGTTAAGCAGCAATGGGGATATAAATAAATGTTTTTCATAATTTTCATTTAAAATGTCTAATAATATAATCAAAAAGTAAAAAAGCAGCTCATCAATGTTGACACATTCTTTTCAACTATATATTAATATTATAAACTTAATTAGTAATTGAATGATTCACAGTAACAGTAAAACATGATACCAATAACTTGTACTTGTACAATTTGCCTCAAGTTTAATGTATCACCTTTGTTCCTGTTCTGAACTAGTCTTTATTATTATTATTATTATTATTCAAGAATTGAAATTCAATTTTTTAAACTGGTAACACCAGCAAGATGAAGGATGACCATAAGAAAACAAGGTTATTAGTATTTCACTGAATTTCAGAGTATTGATTAGTGATACAAATACAAAAAGAGAGGCAATACAAATTTAAAGATTTGAATATAATTATAATGTAATAATATTTAATATTAGTGTTAGTCTATTTATTGGGATCAAAACAATTGTTTTTCTAAATACCAGTACCCTCATTTTAATGGCCTTAACAATAAATAGTAATTTTTTTACAATTTAGCGCACTGGGCTGGCGTACAGAGGTTACGAAGGCTATGATTTTTTTCCTAGTCTAAAACAAACCTGTTCCTGGGTAGATTTAACTCTGCTAGGTAACTGAATCTGAAATTAATGGGGGACACATGATAAAGTGTCTGGTCATATAATCTTCTAGTACACCGCTTCACCTATGGATTTAAATTTAATCATTATTTTAACAGGGCTCTCACACAGGATTACACATGCATTTTAAAAAAACAAATGGTAGTGAAATCCAGGAAATTTTAGTTTTAGCCAGGAGAAATAGCGTGACAGCCATGGGATTTTTTTTTTTTTTACATATTGTAATATTAAAATGAAATTTACATTACCGGGTACAATAATTCTTTAACAATAACGCACAGCCTTTTTTTTTCTGGGTTGTCTTATTGCCAACATTTATCATGCAGGATTTTCTTTGATGAGCAAGCAATGCTATTGGGAGTATTATAAGTATTAATGCTAAACTAAACATTTTGTGGACATGATTTTTTCAAAATAGGCCTAGACAATAAACATTACAGACTTTGCTTTATGTTATCAGTCTTAAATAAAGAATACACCTTTCCAAAAGTTATTTTTTTATCAAAAAAAACTTTCCATTGTTTGCGTTCGCCTAGTTTAAAACTGGTGCAACGCACGTTGAAAGAACTTCTGAAAATAAATTTAATAAGTGCAGACATCTAAAAATCTTTATTCTGATGTTGACATTGGGTTTTTGGCTTCTGATGAGATCAAACCATTAAAATTCAAATAAGGCCTCAGTGATAAATGTGTTCAAGCATTTAATAAAGAATGCATATATATGATACTACATTGTGTGGGGAAAATGATAAACAAAACTCTTCTTGAGGTTTCTTTATTCAAAAATATTAGATATCTAAGGTTAGACCAAGAAAAAATAAAAAAACAGGGACAGTGGTGAAAATACCAATACGGTACATCAAGTTCTACAGATTCTTTTCGTATGCAAATACGGTAGATTGAAATTTCAAGAATGTGATGACATTAGGAGATTTTTTTAATGAACATAAGTTGTCCAGTGTGATTTCTTCATTTGATAAAGCATAGGACAGACTTGACACAATGTACCGGGTACCCGGTACTATGATATTATTGATATGATATGCTATGCAGCTAAGCTGTGATAAAAAGTATGTGAAACTTTAGCAGGTTGTCCGCACCATACTGTTATAACTTATTGTCACATGGACATGCATTAGATAAAGCATAGGACAGACACAATTTACTATGATATTATTGATATGCTATGCTAAGCTGTGATAAAAAGTATGTGAAACTTTGGCAGGTTGTCCGCACCGTACTGTTATTGTCACATGGACATGCATCTGTAAAATGGATTTTCTATTAATGAGGATGTCATGCAGACAAACCTGCAAGGAGAGGAAGAGCTTAACAGTATGAAAGTGAAAGCCAAAAGACAGAGAATACTAAGGGACATAGCAATGACATCTAAATCTAAATGACAAAGACGATGAAGCAGATAAAACTGCTCTTAAAGTTTAAAGCAGATGATAAGAAAAATTGTCTATATTTGAGGAAAGCTAATGTGTTACGAGTAAAGGAAAAGGTTAAGGAACTAAAATACTAAAAATAGTTAATGAAAAATTGGACCAAATATAACTTTTGAATTTTGAAGTGGATTAACGCTTAAAGTTAAAGTATCAAAGTTTTTATAAATATTGTAAAATTATTCTTTTTGTGTGTGTGTAGGCCTATTTATAGTCTGCTATCTGTATTGTCAATTTATGTTGTTACATAGCTGCCAACTTTCCTGATGGGAAAAACTGGATTTTTTTTCGCGAAGCGCCAAATCGACAGATAGGGGGGTTCGGGCAAGACCACCGTAAGTACAGGCCAAAGTGCTAGTTTTGTGCGTCACGCGCTGGAGCAAGACCACCGTAAGTATTTACGATGGTCTTGGTTCGGGGCATGCTCCCCCGGATTTTTTTGGGAGCTGGATTTAAAATGGTGCTGTTTGGTGCATTTTAAAGGTCAAATTCAATTATTTTTCAGACCACAGAAAATAAATCTTTAATCAGATTTTTTTTTTAAGATATTGGTCTGTACCAGTTTAGTTAAACATAAATTTACCTTCATAAACATACATTTGAAAACTATAATTAAAAAGAAATAAATAAATTAAGATTTTTTTTGACAACTCAACCAATCCCAGCCAATGTCATACATATTCAAAAGTCACTGAACAATATTTCAATATATATAATGATGAAGAGGATTCTACTAGGTTGACAGACATATGCAAAAGTCACTGAACTGAACACTATTTCAATATATATAATGATTAAGAGGATTCTAGTGATTCTACTAGGTTGACAGACATATGCAAAAGTCACTGAACACTATTTCAATATATACAATGATGAAAAGGATTCTGCTTTAATTTTGTTTTCTTTTATGATACATTTTTACATTAGATATAGGCCTATAGTATAAACCTATTTATTTTATTAAAGCTTATAGTTTGGGGAATTGGAAAAAAAGTTAGGCTAGACTACTTTAAAAATATAATTATGTGTTTCTTTATTAACCATGTACTTTGTTCTGTATTTTCTAGGTCAGTTACCAATCAATGTAATTTAAATATTGTATCCTAATCCTAGTGACTTTAACTCTTAGGCATATGATACTTTAGTTAATTTAGGATAACATGTTGACTAGTAAGTAAACTATTGAATCTAGTCTGTAACTTCAAATGCCTAATAACTGAATAGCGGGACAAAATAAAAACTTAAGGATTAATACACATTTGTTTTATATAGTTCAGTGATATGACGTATTTTTATTTTGTTTTGAAAATGAGGAAATTCGCGAATGCGCGACAAAAATAATTTAAAATTTTGTTTGGAAACATTATTTTTATTATTCTCTTGTTTTCTTTTTTGGTAATTGTTTACCTCTTTTTTATTATGTCCGATATTGTTAGAAAAAATATGCGCCGGCATAAAAAAAAAGTTTGTAAAACTTCTAATCTAATCTAGATCTAGAATCTAGGCCTATTTAGTCAGAAAAAAAAAAGGAGATTTCCACCAACACCAGATCATCGGACATGTGACATGTGTCTTCGATAGCTCAGTCAAACTCAGTGGCGAGTCTGTGGTAAACGTAGCGACCCGGGCTCGATTCTTCAGTTAGTAATAGTAGACTATACTTTTTTTGTTTGACAATTTTTTTTTTTAACATTTTACAACAAAAGACATTGTAAATCTACAGGCAATTTAGATTTTGTTAAATAAAAATACTTGCCTATTTTTTTTACCCGATTACAATATTTATTTACTTTCCTAAACTAAAAGTAAGCTTATTCAGTAAAAAAAAAATAATTTAATTATAAGATTTATAATAGCTTTCTTTTAACTTTTAAGTGTAGTTTATAAATTTGTTATCTTCACCTTATACAGTCCTGTTTTTTTTTTCACCCGGGCAACGCCGGGCAACGCCGGGCAATGTTACTGTAGCTTGTACTTTATATTGGTGATTGAAATGGTTGTTTGATCTTGATTAGATAAAGGACTTTAAGACTTTAAGATTTTAGATGACCAAGGACGCCAAGGTAGTTTTCAGATAAACAGTTGACTGCTAACATATAGGCCTACTCATCATATAGGTTAGGTGTTTTATCTACCTGTGTGTCATTTCAGAAAACAACACCTTAATTGTCACCTTGTGTAGCCATAATAAATTGAACCGCTTTAGCTTCATTGTTAACTTGGTTTCACTAAGTAAAATTTGATTACACATTTCTTAGTCTTAGGTCTAAAGTTTGTCTTGTGTATTTCTCAATCAGTCCAAATGCTGGAATGTAAACTGCAGCAAGAAACAGTCATCCAGGATGATCTCAAGAAGTCCCTGAAAATGGAACGCCAGCGTCTGATGGAGCTGACCCTGCAGAGCACTCACGACAAGGCACATCTCCTTAAGCTACAGTCAGAGCTATCCTCTACACAGATCCAGTTATCCAAAGCCAGGAACAGCTTGCAGCGAGAGCAGCAAAGATTTACCTCTGTCACGTGAGTCTAAATTTCATCACATCTCAGTTTTTTTTACTTTGTAATGTTGATTATCTGAATTGTTTCCCTTTTTTCATCACTTCTCATTGCTTGTGGTTCTTGAAAATGTTTCGTTGGAAATAATTTCCACAAAATTTAAGTAAAGCCTTGGTTTACTTTTTGAAAAAACTTTTTTGATAAATATAAAACCAATTGAGAGTATCTAAAGAAATATTTTAAAAGGCGAAAATACTTTTTTCCTCTATACAATCAGTATTCACAATTTTCTTACATCAATTTTAAATCATTTCTGTAATTTTATTTCCATTACTCAATGAAAATGTTTAACTCCTATTAAAAAAAGCTGTTGATATCAGATTTTGTTGGATATACTGTGTTACCCTACTTAAGGACATAACGTCCATTTACTGTGCATATTTGTTTTGTTTTTTATATTGAGACCTTTGACGGAGTCGTTCATATCAAACCTCTGTGCCTTTCACATTCATCATAGCTTTGTTCATTTTCTTTTTTGCCTGCCTTATCACATTTATGATCTGCTTGAAAAAATTATTTCTCACAGGATGGGCTGGAGTGAAACTTTTTTTTTCTATGTATGCTTGAGTTTGTACTGACAGATGAACTTTGACCTGCTGCTTGTACCTCATTGCCGGCAGCATCTTGATTCATGTTTGCTTGTCATTCTGGAACTGCACCATTACACTGCCAAACTTATTAACATTTACATTGACAGTTTTGGGTTTTAAATCTGGACAATTATTTTAAGTACTGGTACTTATCAAATGTTCAATTATATGTTCAAAGTTCAATTAAACTACTGTATACATTCTACATTTGTTGAATTCCAACCTTAATTCTTTTCAGGGCTATTTTTTGTGATGGTACGCACCGGTAGGGCGTACCGGCACCATTTTTAATGTATTTCTTGTGTTAAACGTTTATTATTAATTTATTATATTATTAATTTCTTAAAATTGAATTATTTTAAAATTGCGCGCAATAAGAATTAAAATATAAAATGCAAAACTGCTTTCCGCACACACTCGTAATATTACGTCACTGGTAATTAACCCATTTCCAATCATGCTTGTTTTTAAGACGTAGGCCTAATGCTTTTAAAATTTAAAAATTTGAATGTAATAATTAAGACTTGAAGAAATTAAAACGAGCGTAGTTAGAAATTGATATTTAAGTAATAATTATTTCTTAGCCCTCTTTGGAAATGAAAAAAATTTCTGATTTCTTTTCGCGATTGAATGTTTCAACTACCGGTAAGAAAGAAAACCAGACTGACTGAAGAAATAACGGCAGAAGCCAATGTCACTGAAGAAACTCTAATGGAACTATCGGAACCAAAGTCGTCAGATATCGTTCCCCTGTTACTTTTGAACAACTGCAGCCTGCAGATGTTGACTGGCCTACCTGCTGGACTTTAGATCAAAGAAACTATTTCCTTGTGAAATATGATTGGCTATCTATCCATAATATAAAAAACTTGGTTGTATTCCTTGCCGAAAAGTTGACAATCTCAGAGTCGAGGCAAAGATGGGAATGAAGGTATCGAACGAATGGGCCAACAATAAAATAACTTACTTCGGTACTAATTGACAACAACAGCTTATGTCTTTAAGAAAGAAATTATTCGATCATAAAGAAACTGCGGCACACAAAGCTGCGCTTAAGATCCTAACAGAAGCCGAGGCAACACCTATTGAGAACGTGTTGTTAAAGGCATCAACTCGTGAGAAAATCGTAACTGCAAAGATTTTTTGTACAGCATATAAAGTAGCCAAAGAAAACCATTCGTTTCATAATTTCGAATCTGAAATAGATTTGCAAGAACTAAACGGAGTTGAGATGGGCCGTATTCTTCATTCAACCAATGCTTGCATAAATATAGTGAATCACATTAGTTGTGAAATAAGAAAAAAATTGTTCCAAGAAATTGTACGGTCGAACAATAAAATTTCATTGATCATCGACGAATCAACTACGCTTAGCCAAAAATCTACTTGAATTGTGTATATTCGTGTTTGTCTTGCAGACAGTAGAATGATCTCACCAGTAAATGTATTCTTGGATTTAGTAGAACTTGAAAGTGTAGGCTAACCGCAAATGGAGTTTTTGCTTCTTTACTACACTGCCTTCATTTCTATGGGTTAACACAAGACTTTCTAAGAAGGAACTTAGTTTCTCTTGCATGTGATGGAGCAGCTGTGATGTTCGGAAGCAAAAGTGGCGTCAAGACATTGCTAAAAGAAAAGTTTCCATCGGTTCTGGATTGGCATTGTGCAAATCACCGACTGGAACTCTCCGTTGGTGATGTCGTAAAACAAGTTTCAGGGATCAACAGATTTAAGGCATTCATTGATAAACTGTATGTAGTTTATCATTCTTCACCCAAAAATTGCAGAGAATTGCAAATATATGCTCGTTTGTAAGAGGCTGAGTTGTTAAAAATTGGAAGAATGTTAAGCACGCGATGGGTGGCATGCAGCTTCCATTCTGTTTTAGCAGTTTGGGAAGATTATGAAGTTTTGGTAAACATTTTGAAGAAGCAAAACTTGACTCAACCAGAGACAAAAAAGATCAATGCATGCATGAAGGTATGCAGCAAAAGATTACTTCTACTGAATTTGTACTAGACCTCTGATTGATTTGCGATGCGCTCCAAGAATTGTCAGAGTTAAGTCTGGATTTGCAAGAGCACAACATAGACATCTACAGAGCAGATAAAAAAATCAAGGCTGTTTTACAGATTTTTGAAGAAAGGGAAATTATTCCAGGCCCTTATTAAAAAATTGCGGCCACTGCTGTAGATAGTAACCTTTTTAAAGGAGTTTCACTTCACACCAAAAACTGTACCAGGTGATCCACCAATTGAGGTAAAAGCTTTTCACAAAAAACTACAAGAATCAATGGAACAAAGGTTGCTTTCTAGTGAAGATGCTGAGTTGGCATATTGGGCTTGAGTGCTCGATACAAAGCAATGGCTGGACAACATTGGTACTCACTTAACATTTGGCGAAACAGAAATTAGAAACTTGTCAACAAGATTGCAATTAAACGAAAGAATAATGATTCGCGGATTTCGTGAATATCACATCGAAAAAAACATTCCGGATAAACTACTTCATTTGCAAATTGCTCTCAGTACAATCAATTTAAAAAAAAACACAATTTCTCTCTTGAATCAGTCCATGTGATCACATTAAATAAAAAATGGATGTGTGAATGATTGTTGACAAAGAACTTGACAGATTTATTCCTGAAATATTTCCTGTGTGAAAAGGTTTATATAATACTTTTCATGTTGGTGCTGGTACATTTTTTTGGTATTCCTTTCACCAGGTTTATTCCTTTTCAAAGTATTTTTTCAATTACACCAACTTTGTTCCAAATGTTCCTGTGTTCAGAAATGTCAAGGATGCAATGAATTGAAGCCTTCCAGCAATACTATTACTAATGACAAAAAACAAACAAATACTAGTTTATATTTGATCCATTTGTTTATTTCACTTGTTGGCTTTAGAGATGTTTCAAAAATACTTCATAGACCAAAAAAAGAAGAAATTAATGTTATAGCTTTTTAGGAAAGAGTGACCTAATTATGACACAAAAAGTTTTATATTGTCACCCAATGATTTTTGTGCTAATTATGACACAAAAAGTTTTATATTGTCACCCAATGATTTTTGTGCTAATTATGACACAAAAAGTTTTATATTGTCACCCAATGATTTTTGTGCTAATTATGACACAAAAAGTTTTATATTGTCACCCAATGATTTTTGTGCTAATTATGACACAAAAAGTTTTATATTGTCACCCAATGATTTTTGTGCTAATTATGACACAAAATGTTTTATATTGTCACCCAATGATTTTTGTGCTAATTATGACACAAAAAGTTTTATATTGTCACCCAATGATTTTTGTGCTAATTATGACACAAAAAGTTTTATATTGTCACCCAATGATTTTTGTGCTAATTATGACACAAAAAGTTTTATATTGTCACCCAATGATTTTTGTCTGATTGCAAACTTTGAATTTTTTTTGTTTTCAAATTCTTTTGTGATAGTTATTGTCTTGGGGATGTATTTTTTGTATGGTTCTGCTGTAATATTTATGTTTTTATTATTGTTTCTCTTTTTTGTGTGTATCTATTTGATATGGGATTTATATATACTGTCGCTTTGTGTGTGTGTTTTTCTATGTAATGAGTAAATCTATTGGTTAAGAACAAAAATTCTTTTTATTTTGAATGTTTTGCTTACGGTATGAGATTTGGTGATTGCAGGTTCTGTGGTGAAAGTATGCCATTGATTATACATGGCAGAGATTTTTTGTATATTAAGGTTAACACAACATTATGTTACAGTATCCCATGACCTAGATTAAAGGCAGCCATTCTCCGATGCTTTGAGTTTGAATATCAGACAGAAAATAAAAGCCTTCACCATTTGGATGAGCGGGTCATATGTAGCTCTAAATGTGTTGTAAATATTGTTTTAACAGAGATGCCCTAGAAGAAGAGACTGCAAAAAACCTCAGATTATCTGAACTGCTGGCAGCTACTAAGAAATCTTTAGAATCTTTGCATGAAGAAGTGAGAGAATCTGACTTGGAGCACCACAGAAAAAGCCAATCTGAAGATAATTACATACAGGTCTGTTTTTTTTTCTTCTATTTTTTTCTAAAGTTTGGCTACACAAGTCAAATGCAAAGGAATATTTTATAGTTTATTTTGAAAACATAATTAAGGGACATATAAAATCTATAATACATGTCAAAATGGTTTACAGATGATTTTTTTATAAATGGATAGCTTGTATTCATCTATTTGTTTTGTATATTACCAATTTAAAAATACAATCTAGGGAATATTTTAATTATTGTAATTTCTGTTATTCTTGGATTTATGAATTGGTTTTGTATATTACAAATTTAAAAATACAGTCTAGGGAATTTGTTAAAATGTCAATTATTTATCATCAGAAGTTGCAAGAAGAGATCATCAAAGAAAGACAATGGTGCTATCAGTTTTCTCAAAAAGAGAATGAAGCCAAGAGGGAGCTAACTGAGCTGGCCAATGAAAAGACAATTCTACAGAGAAAGCTGTCCCGTCTACAAAAGGACTTTGATGCACAAGCAAAGATATTACGCAGAGAACAGGATGACAAGTAGCAAGTTTTGGCTGTAGTAACTACATTATGTATGGGACACGGTGGCTGAACTAGCGTACTGATGGTCCCGGGTTCAAATCCTAGTGAAGGCTAAGATTTGTTCCTGGACGGCCGGGTGTTGTGCTGGGCACACAATCCGCAGAATTATAGTAGTTGGCTGTGGCCACAGAAACTGATGAACACTGCTTCACTGGTCCAATGGATTTATTTGGTTTGAAGGGATCACTTACTTACTACTTACTTACTGTATATATTCACGTATAGGTCACACAGGTGGATAGGTCGTACCCTTAATTTAGGATTATTTTACATATATGTTGTAATTGCAGGGCTGTGGAGTCGGAGTCGAGGAGTCGGAGGAAATTTGGGTACCTGGAGTCGGAGTCGGCAAATAATGCACCGACTCCGACTCCTACTAAATTTAGATTGGAAAAAGACATGGCTTCATTTATTTTAAACAACCGATCAATAGGCCTACAGAAATTAGTAATATGAGAAAGTAAAATATCTGTTTCTTCCTCTAAGTCCCTATCCCTACTCAAGATCCTATCCCTATTGTAATACTATAGCAGGTCGACACACAAAAAAAGTCTTTGAACTAATTTGAAATGCGTCATTAGACTGAACGTCATAATTATAGACCGCTCAGCGCCGGTATTGATGACGCTATACAAGTGTTTTTTATGATTTCAAATGCTAGGACATGGCACGCGTGGTTTTCTCAGAATGCTAAACACTGCCTTAGTAGGCTATAGGCCTTGGCCATAGGTCCTAAATAAAATGCATCTTAATTTAGCTACTAGTGTACAAGCATACCTTTATTGGAGGCCTAGAGAGGCTTTTACACATTTACAATTCTTTCCATAATGTAATTTGCGTTCAATAGGCCTACAAAAAAATGCCGCCTTTACGAGTAATAAATGCGCTACGCACGCAACGCACAATTAGGAACGGCAATCAGTGGCGTATTTAGCCATGTTCCATTGGAACAGGGGCCCCCACACATCCCAAAAAGAAATGTTTGAGTGACATCCCCGTATTTCGTTGAAAATGTAAAATAAAATTAATTTATTCCAATACAATTTAAAGCGTTCCTGTTCAACCAAGCTACGTGCAACATAAAATGTATGATTTTACAGAATGTAATATGAATTAAAGGCCCTTTTTTGAGGTAGGCCCTATGTGGAAGGCAGGGCGAGACCACGAGGGGCCCCACATACATTGGGAACAGGACCCCCACATAAATTTGGGAACAGGGCCCCCACAATCCTAAATACGGCCCTGGTGGCAATATTTATACTTTCCATAGTGTTGTGTTCTGCTTAAAGATGTTAAACGAAAACCGGAATAGCGGATTTCGGATTTGAAACCGAAAACCAGTTTTGATTTTCAAAACACCGCATCTGTGCTTTATTATTAACGGCACTATTAAATACACATTCTTTTGATTTTCTTTCAACACATTATTTTACAAGTTACCATAAATATATGCCTCTTCATATGCTTCTTAATATTATGGTCAACGATAATCTGTAATTTGATTATCACTATTGAAAAATTTAAAGCTATTATCGGTTTTAAGCATGTTCTTAATTGCCCGAACTAGTTTAGGTCGAATCAGGTATTGTTCCATTCGCAAGAGCTACTGTTTGCTCTTAAATGGGCTCGTGCACTTTCGCCGACATTAGGGCGAGCTCGGAAGCTCAGCAAAATGGTGCTCTTGTTTTTAACTGGTCTATTTTTAGCGCTGAAGCGAACTGCCGGTTGTTATTGCTGCAAAATGGCTGCGCTCACAGACGAAGAATCACAAATTGCACACATATTTTGATAGTGATGATGAAAAAGATATCGACGAAAGGCCAAGAAAACGTAGAGCTTCTTTTCCGTACGTGACAACTTTGGTATCATTTATATATATATATATATATAAGGGTTATATAATGGTATATTTTAATTTTCGCAGGACCCGAAGGCTCTCCACCAGTTCCTGCGTATGAGTGACTAGGAAATTTTGGTGCCTTTTTGCATAATGAACGTGATCAATTCAGCCAATCAATACGCGGCTTCGTCAACATGTCGACGAAGCAATCGTTCGCCCAATTTGGCTCGCCGATACCCCGCGAGATGTCGCTTGTCGAGCAATAGATCGCCCGGTTAAGGGCGAAAAGGACGAAAAGCGAGCAATTTACGAAGCGAACCCTTGCTTGAGCTGTTCGGCAAAGTACAATTTGGGCAATTAAGAACATGCTTTAATCAATTAGCCCAGATTTTTTTAGTTCTAAAGAATTTTATGGTAAAGAGTACAAAATCATATTGTATTCACACAAATCAACCCCTTGAATGCCCTGCAACTGCAAACACTAATTAAGTTTAAAGTACTTTTCAAATATGTCTACAAAACTACGCACATTTTGCTGTTCCGGCATGTGACTCATGACATTGCGCAGGGGGGAGGGAGAAATCGAAATTTGGTTTTAAACCGGTTTTATAGAACCGATAACCGGTTTTAACATCCCTAGTTCTGCTCTTACAGGGAACGCAGCGCCCATATGTAACCTAGCCTCTCACTGGTAAGGGATTAACCGTTTGCCCCTTGAAGTCGTCGATCGTGACCTCTACTGATCAGGCCCCACGAGGGGGGGGGGGGGTACAGCCGGTATGCCGTACCAGGGCCCTCAAGAATTTAGGGGGCCCATGAATATTTAAAATTAAATACAGTAGACTGTTAGCTTTCCAGCCAGTAGTCATGTGGTAATGACACGTAGATGTATGTTGCCTTTCTTTCCTTCAAAGAATGTACAAAATACATTCTCATATTAATACAGAGGTGTCGGGGAGTCGGAAGTAAAAAAAATGAGGAGTCGGAGTCAGAACATTTATCTACCTGCGAATATGTCGCCCCCTTACTTTTAAAGAGTTACACACTGCCTTTTAATTTAAAAAAAAATGTATACCTTTTAAAAAAAAGTTACTAAATATTCACCCTAATTGGGAAATCTTCCTTATAAAAAATAGTTTCAATTAGGGATGTTAAAACCGGTTTGTTTTCAAAACCGTTTTTCGGTTCTATAAAACCGGTTTAAAACCGGATTTCAATTCCCCCCCCCCACCTCCAATGTCACAAGTCACAGGCCGGAAAAGACAAATGAGCGTAGGTTTGTAGGTGTATTTGAAAAATATTTCAAACTTAATAAGTGTTTGCAGAGCATTCAAGAGGTTGATTTGTGTGAATACATTATGATTTTGTACACTTTACCATAACATTCTTTAGAAATAAAAAAAATATGGTCTAATTGATTAAAACCGATAATAGCTTTCCATAGTGATAATTTGTGCACCGTGGACTTAGACTTGTAAAATAATGTATTGAATAGGATCACGTAGCGCCAATCAAAAGTCAAAAGAATGTGTATTTAATGCTGCCGTCAATAATAAAGCACAGACACGGTGTCTAGCCGAATTGTTCAGGGTCACAGGACAAAACTAGTTTTCTCTCTCCATTGCGTACATCAAAGAGTCTTCGTCGGCATCCGTCCTTCTCGAGAGACGATGGTGTAGCTTCATGGGTGAGGTATCCAACTGCACCGCCGAGAATGGCTGTGTAGGCCAACCCAGGAGGGGTGTGACCGTTATTTTGTAAATACTATGTATACAACTCTCAGGGAGATCACATTATATAATAATAATCAATGAACAAACTGCCGGCTTGTAGTAAAATGAGAACTCAATATTTAATGCAATTTATGTACAAGATGAATTCAAATACACAACAGTTTCCATAGCCTAGTCTAAACACGTCTTGCCACTACCAAATTCTAAGGTCGTCTCTCGTTATATCCAAATCTACGCTACGTTCAATCTAACTCCTACGTCATTGTTTCTATCGTAAAACGTCACTCGTTTATTCCATACATTAACACCGGGTTAGAGATTATACAAATTATGTCCCACTAAAACAACTATATATATTTTAAATCCTCACAAGGGGCAATCCCTGCCGCACTTGAGGCACATCAAACAGTAGCGCACATCTAAACGATGAGCCGACATTTGGTTTGATGTTGTTTTTATCGCAAGCCATAGTTGGTATTTGGAGAAAAGAAAAGAAACACAATATCTAAGACTAAATAGTATTAGCAAGGCATTTCAAGAATTGTTTTGTGTGAATCCAACATTATTTTTTTAAATATTTCCATCAGAACCAATAAAAAAATAAAATAAAGGGTGTGCTACTTGAAGTAATGATTACCTTCCAACCAAGAAACCAAAATCCGGTTTTAAAAATCAAAACCGGTTTTCATATTCAAAACCGGAATCCGGTATTCCAGTTTTCGTTTAACATCCCTAGTTTCAATCATGCATAATGCAAACATAATTAAAGGCGGTGTTTCATTTATTTTTAATAACCGATGCAGTCTAACTTCCTAAAAGTAAGGGTGTGACTATCTAACGGTGCAGCCTATACGCAAGTGTATACAATACTTAACTACACAATATATTGATAGAGCACTACAGGAAATATTTCTAAACCCTGAATTTCTAATCAAGTACAGGGAGTCAAATTTACAAACTGTTATGAGCCTGAAAGAAATGCTAACTTCTGAAAGAGAACTGCACAGAACTGATCTTGACAAAGTGAAGGCCTCAACAACTGAGCTCATGAATGAGATAGAAATAATGAAGGTAACTTTCAGTGTCTTTATTCAAGTTATTTGTAACGTTATCATATGACATGTTGTTTGTGACATTGTCACATGACATGTTGTTTGTAACATTGTCACATGACATGTTGTTTGTAACATTATCACATAACATTGTCAGGTTAAATGATTCTGTTATGATAATTTTTTAGGGTTTTCTTTTTTATTGTAAAAATAAACTCTTTAGTTATTTATTTAGCATAGCATTAGGAAAAGTCCAATTATTTTTTTTACATTTAGTCAGATTGAAGAGCCTAGGTTGTTTTATTTTATGCTACTTGGGAAAACAAATTAACTAACAATGCAACTCAAATTTAAATAATTATGTTTCTATTTTCACTACTAGAACCCCTTCAATGATAGTACAGAATATAGTATTCTAAAGATGCATTTTTACAATATATATTGTTTGAATGGATAGAGAATTTTAGCAATTGATACTAGAGAAATGTTTTTGAAATACTTAGCAAGTAAATGTAGAAATTTTAGAAGTAAGTTACAAATGTACTTTAAACAGTTTAAACAGTTTAGTTGCTAAAACATCTTGTTGTTGTATTGTATTTTGAGTTAATTCTCTTACTATTTCCCTTTTTTAAAGTCATTAAGGAGAACATTAGGTTTCATTAGATCTGATCATTCTCATACTAATTTAACATTGTATGCTCCATCAACAAACTGGCCTTTTTTTCCCATCTCCTTTATACACCAGTCATATGCAAAATAGTAACATTTAGTCACTAAAACTAGTTGAAGTCATAGTGATATTCAAATTCTTGAGGATTGTGTTTACTCTGGAATATTCTCCATTTCACAGTCTCGGTTGAAGCAAGGGGACACTGAATCTGACCAAACAGACAGAGGTAGCAACCTCAAGCAGCATCATGCTGACAGGAATGGAGCTACAGAGAGGAAATATCATGTGCTTTTGAAGCTGGTGGAAGAGGACAGAGAGAAACTCAGAGTTAAAGTGGTATGGTGTTTTGTCTATTAATCTATTAACTAACCTTTAACACACCATTGAAATATTGCTCATAGCACACAGTTTAGACACTTCAGCTTAGTTAGTGTCGATTTCAAAGTGTTGTTTTTTTTTCACATTTTATTTTTAAACTGTATATTATAACATTATATTATAACAACAATAATATTAAAACCATTTTCAGAATGATTTGGAGCATGAGCTTGGTAGAATACAAGGCAAGATGAAAGAGCTTGACACAGAACTAGAACATGCCAGAAAAACAAGAGAAAGTCATAATCATTTAGAGTTGCATTCAGTCAGCCAGTCAGTTGGTGGGATATACAGAGTAAGTTTTGTAACACATCATTTCATTGGCTCTATGAATAATGTAGTTATTACTATGCATGATGGGGCATGAAGGCGTTTGGCTAGCTTATTGAAAGTTCTGGGTTTGAATCTCTGTAAAGGCTAGGATTTTATCCCAAGGCAGGAGGGTGTTCTTGAGTGTACCCAGCTATTATGGGTACCTGACTTAGTCAGGGTGAAGTAAAGGTGGCTGGCCATTGTGCACAATCCTCTAGTAACTTGTGGCCACAGAAATTGATGAATGCTGCTTCACCAGTCCTATGGATCAATTTGGTACCTTACTTGTATGATTCTTTATTTCTAGTCAGTTTATAAAGCAATTAAAGAAGTATTTATGGCTAGAGCATAGAAGACTTTTGTAAAGCTTTATATATATACCAAGCTTTATATAAGTTTATACTAAACCACAAATGCCACTACCATGTTGTGAGAATGTGATTGTACCTTTATATTTTCACCCTTATTGTTTCTTATGTAAATATGTTGTCTTCTATAAAAGATTATTTTGTTTTTCCTGATTAGGAGTTTGCTAATGATAACCTTGAGGAAAGACTGTCTGACTGTTGTTTGAAGCTTCAGTCAGTTGCCCATCAGCTGGACAAAATGACCCTGACCTTCCACCAGACTTCAGGCTCGTTTGCCCAGGATCAGAGCACATTGGTCATGTCCGCGCTAAAGCAATTGAGGGGTGAAATTAAAGACATCAGAACAACTGTACCAGAAGTAAGATTTTCTTTTGAACTCCTTATGAAATAGCGTAACCAGCATGGGCACTGTACTGGTCACAAAATCCTTCTAGTATGTCATGACCTCAGGGACAGGGTTCCCGCGGCCTCCTAAAATTTCAGGATGTCCTGAAATCCTCCTGAAATTGAAAAAAAGGGCAAAAACTCCTGAAAACCTCCTGAAATTTGAAATAATCTCCTGAAATGTCCTGAAAAATTGAGCTGACCCCTATTTTTTCCTTCTCCAACACGTGTCCCTATTTCAACAGCCCCACCTCCCGCTTTGTTCGCTTATAATGCTTGCTATGCCAAGCCTATCCCTTCTCGCTTTGTGGCGGTAAAGATGGTATACATACAGCTCTTCCTCCTCTTTCGCTCCCTCTCCCACAGTTTGTTGTCTGCTAGATTAGATAATGATAAGGACTAAGCTAGCGTTTATAGAGGCAGCGGGTTTCGGAAAATCGCACGCGCGGTTCGACCCGAGCGAACTCGTGCAAGGAATGTTATTTTTTTAAATTTACAGTTGTTCATAGAGGACGCAAGTCTCTCGAGCGACAAATTTGCCGACCGCGCGGGTAATTACCAGAACTAGTTAGGTGCCTATTTTCGCGATCAATGTTGAGAATGCCTGATTACGCTACGCGCGGCGCCTACTAGTCTACTTGGGGTCAGCGAACCAACATATTTTGCCAAATTGATTTATTTTGAAATATATTTATATCAAAATACACAGAAATAGGTCTTTTTATTAGTTAAAAAGAAAACGATGACGTTTAAGACGCTATCTTATATCATATTATGGTAAAAATTCCAGTAGGCCTATTTAGCTAGCCGTACTAGAGGAGTTGTTCGCGATTTAGGCCTGCGCCGATATCCTTATCAACTTTTTAAATGTTTTTTCTAATTATTATAGCGTATGGGTAGGCCTACAATATGTTTTTTTAAATCAATGTGGGAAATGTAGGCAGACGATTTTGGGTCTAGGCATAGGCCTAGCCGGTGTGGCACTAGCCCTATGTCTATCAGTTTATCAGTCTAAAGACTGGGCCTAATCTAGAAGTCTAGATCTAAGTCATTTTATTCACCAATACATTGATGAAATGCACTCAATGCTGAATATATCTGACTAGAAATCATTACAAACAATGTTAATGGTAATTAGGTTAGGGCACTTGTATAGCGTGTCACCAAAACCGTCATCAAAACCGAGTCATTAAAACGGGCGCCGTTCTGTCTAGAAAGCATAGGCAGGCCTACTTCAAAAGACTTTTTTTTGTGTGTCTACCCACTATAGTGTTAGCCTACTATAGGGATAGGAACGTGAGTATGGACAGTGACTTAGATGTAGAAACAGATACATCGCTTTGCCTTATGACTAATGGCTGTATTGATCCGTTGTTTTAAATAAGTGAAGCGCTGTGTTTGCCTTTTATGCATGATTGAAACCATTTTTTTTTTAAGGAAAGTTTCCAAATTAGGGTGAATATTTAGTAACTTTTATGTTCAAATGGTATGAACTTTTGAGAAGTTAAAATGCAGTAGGACCTATAACCCCAGTATAATACGGTAGTTTAGGGAGATATTATATGCACCAGTTCAGAATCAGCTACTCCCTCCCCCCCACTGTAGACTATTTCCCCCTTGCACTATTTGCCCAAGACCACCGTAAGTATTTGCCCCTCCTTACCTAACTACACATAGCTGCTGTAAGGTTTTATTTTTGTTGCAGGATTTTAATAGGCTTAATGATCCTAATGATTGGAAAGTAATCAAATTGGATTATCTACATGTCCTTTACAATAGCAGTTTTGTCTTGTCATAGTGATATTTTTTTTTAACTTGTAAATCTGTAAGCTTTCTATATACTTTTCAATGTAGGCCCATATAAATATATTCTCTATACTTGTTAATGTAGGCCTAACACTCTATATGTTACAGATGCCCCTATACAGGACACTATAATTCCATTCTTTCCCCCCCCCCCCCCCCCCCCGCCTTTTATTTTCATTAACCAAATTTCTTTTATTTGTACTTTTTAAATAAAAAATTATAATATTTCTAAAGACAGTTAAAGGACTCTATATAATGAACATAGCTTAATGGTACATATTTAACTTCCACATTGTAATGCCCTTAAAAATATTTTATTTAATTTTATTTGTATCCGTGTCATTGTTTAGTGATGTAGGCCTAGTGAATTCGGTTTTGCCGCGCCTCCTGATATTTTAGATTTTCTCCTGAAAAACTCCTGAAAACCTCCTGAAATTTTGATTTGAGTTTGGTGCAGGAACCCTGCTACGCCAAGCCTATCCCTTCTCGGTAAAGATGATATACAATGGTATACATACAGCTCTTCCTCCTCTTTTGCTCCCTCTCCCACAGTTTGGAGTCTGCTAGATTTGATAATGATAAGGACTATGGTGCCTATTTTCGCGATCAATGTTTAGAATGCCTACTAGTCTACTTGGGGTCAGCGAACCGACACATTTTGCAAATTGATTTATTTTTTTATATATTTATATCAAAATACACAGAAATAGGTCTTTTTTTTTAGTTAAAAAGAAAACGATGACGTTTAAGAAGCTATCTTATATCATATGCTAAAAATTCCAGTAGGCCTCTTTAGCTAGCCCTACTAGAGGAGTTGTTCGCGATGTAGGCCTACGCCACATCATTATCAACTTTTTAAAGGTGTAGGTCCTACATGGTTTTACTAATTATTAAATCGTATGGGTAGGCCTACAATGAGTTTTTTTTTTATCACTGTGGGAAATGTAGGCAGACGATTTTGGGTCTAGGCATAGGCCTAACTGGTGTGGCTGGCCCTAGTTTATCAGTCTAATCTAGAAGTCTAAGTCATTTTATTCACCAATACATTGATGAAATGCACTCAATGCTGAATATATCTGACTAGAAATCATTACAAAGTTAATGGTAATTAGGTTAGGGCACTTGTATAGCGCGTCATCAAAACCGCGTCATCAAAACCGGCGCCGTTCTGTCTAGAAAGCATAGGCAGGCCTACTTGAAAAGGATTTTTTTTGGTGTCGACCCACGATAGTGTTAGCCTACTAATATAGGGATAGGAACGTGAGTATGGACAGTGACTTAGATGTAGAAACAGATACATTACTTTCCCTTATGACTAATGGATGTATTGATCGGTTGTTTTAAATAAGTGAAGCGCCGTGTATGCCTTATACTTATATGCATGATTGAAACCATTTTTTAAAGGAAAGTTTTCAAATTAGGGTGAATTTTTAGTAGCTTTTATGTTTAAATGGTATGAATTTTTGAGAAGTTAAAAGGCAGTATGCAACTTATCCTCAGGTGTTGTGTTTTTTTTTAATATGTTAGTTTAGGGAGATATTATATGCACCAGTTCAGAATCAGCTACTCCCTCCCCCCTTGCACTATTTGCCCCTCCTTAAAATTACCTGCTGTAAGGTTTTATTTTTGTAGCAGGATTTTAATAGGCTTAATGATCATAATGATTGGAAAGTAATCAAATTGGATTATCTACATGTCCTTTACAATAGCAGTTTTTTTCTTGTCATAGTGATAGTTTTTTTAACTTGTAAATCTGTAAGCTTTCTATATACTTTTCAATGTAGGCCCATATAAATATGTTCTCTATACTTGTTAATGTAACACTCTATATGTTACAGATGCCCCTAACAGGACACTATATTTCCATTCTCTACCCCCCCCCCTCATTTTTTATTTTCATAAACCAAATTTCTTTTATTTGTACTTTTTTTTTTAATTATAAGATCTCTAAAGACAGTTAAAGGACTCTATATAATGAACATAGCTTAATGGTACATATTTAGCTTTTACATTGTAATGCCCTTAAAAATATTTTATTTAATTTTATTTGTATCTGAGTCATTGTTTAGTGATGTAGTGAATTCGGTTTTGCCGCTTCTCCTGAAATTTTAGATTTTCTCCTGAAAAACTCCTGAAAACCTCCTGAAATTTTGATTTGAGTTTGGTGCAGGAACCCTGCAGGGAACACTGCTTTGATTAATACTGTATAGCTGTGGAGCTCCTACTGTAGATTTGTTTTCCTTCAAGGCCATTAACCCCCAGCCCCCTATCTGGCCTCGGTGGTCGTGTAACATCTAGATGCACTGTAAAAGTTTATCCTTCTGTGGACAAGTGACTCAGTATGCTTCTGCATTCTTTTTTTCTTGAAATATTTTTTGATTTATGTTATAGATCAGTTCAAGTCTTTAATACAGCATGGTTTAAAAGCATACAAGTACTTGCTAATTCCAAGGAGACCATTCAAATTAGCAGTTTATGTGACTTATTGAACTTAATGGACATGATTTCATTGCTTCTATTATTGAATGTAGTGATAGAAATTATTGGCATTAGCTTTTTTTCAACAAAATAAGATAGAAAGCTAGAAATAGAAATAAAAATATTTTTTTTTAAATGTCTGGTCACTGGTACTAATTACAATACTAATATTCTTCTGGATTCTTTGAGACAATCATTAGCTTATAGCAAAGACTATAATAATTTTTTTCTGAATTCCTGATTCCCTTTTGTATTGTACATAGGGATGTTAAAACCGGTTTGTTCTCAAAACCGGTTTTCGGTTCTATAAAACTGGTTTAATTTTGGTTTCCCCCCCCCCCCCCCCCCCCCCCAGGTCAGAAAAGCCAAATGTGCGTAGTTTTGTAGGTTTATTTGAAAAATAGTTCAAACTGAATTATTGTTTGCAGGACATTCAAGGGGTTGATTTGTGTGAATACAATATAATTTTGTACACTTTAGCATTAAATTCTTTAGAACTAAAACTAAATTGGGCTAATTGATTAAAACCGATGATAGTTTTCAATAGTGATAATCTAATTTCCGATTATCTTTGACCATAATATTAAGAAGCATTTTAAGAGGATGACGATGTTAATCCAGGCTGCATGTGCGTACGCAATCCAGTGGTACCGCCACCACTCAGGCGTATCTGTTGGGAACATAGTTTACACTGAGCCATCGTTAAAGAATTGTTTTCAAAGATGAGCCGAAAAGTAAAATGATTCATGTTAATTGTAACTGTAACTTAACATTTGGTTTGATGTAGTTTTTATCGCAAACCATAGTTGGTATTTGGAAAAAAAGAAACACAATATCTAAAACTAAATATTGTTTGCAAGGCATTTGAAGAATTGTTTTGTGCGAATCCACATTATTTATTAAAAATATTTCCATCAGAACAAAAAGAAAAGGGTTGCTACCAACAAACCGAAACCGGATTCCGGTATTCTGGTTTTTGTTTAACATCCCTAATTGTACACTTCCGTTTTATTTAATCGTTTTATTTAATCGCTCTGATTTTCTCGATGGAAAATTAAAATCGAAAGTTGTATGCAGCGGAAACTTTTAGGCATCTGTAGGAGTCATTTAAGACAGCATTATTGGCTGCGCAAGGAAAAAAGAACATATAAGCTCTAAAAATAGAACAAGCAGTCCATCTTATTATAGTCTTTGCTTATAGTGAGGTGTCTCAGCTTGATTTTACACTTTGAGTTTACACAAATAAAAAGTATATAATATGAATCTTCAGTATTTAGCATTTTTTAAAGTGTAAACAAAAATGTTTTCCCAGACTGCATCCAATGCAGAACAGATCAGCAGGCTTCTTGAACACAATAAACAACTGGGAGATCAGATCAAACAACTGAAACTTGAGAAGAAAAAGTTGGTCTCTTCTCTGGATGACATTAGATCAAAGTTGCAGGACACAAAAGGTTCACAGGTACAAGAAACTCTTTACTTTTTAATCTCCATTACTTTTTAATCTCCATTACTTTTTAATCTCCATTACTTTTTAATCTCCATTACTTTTTAATCTCCATTACTTTTTAATCTCCATTACTTTTTAATCTCCATTACTTTTTAATCTCCATTACTTTTTAATCTCCATTACTTTTTAATCTCCATTACTTTTTAATCTCCATTACTTTTTAATCTCCATTACTTTTTAATCTCCATTACTTTTTAATCTCCATTACTTTTTAATCTCCATTACTTTTTAATCTCCATTACTTTTTAATCTCCATTACTTTTTAATCTCCATTACTTTTTAATCTCCATTACTTTTTAATCTCCATTACTTTTTAATCTCCATTACTTTTTAATCTCCATTACTTTTTAATCTCCATTACTTTTTAATCTCCATTACTTTTTAATCTCCATTACTTTTTAATCTCCATTACTTTTTAATCTCCATTACTTTTTAATCTCCATTACTTTTTAATCTCCATTCCTTTTTAATCTCCATTCCTTTTTAATCTCCATTACTTTTTAATCTCCATTACTTTTTAATCTCCATTACTTTTTAATCTCCATTACTTTTTAATCTCCATTACTTTTTAATCTCCATTACTTTTTAATCTCCATTACTTTTTAATCTCCATTACTTTTTAATCTCCATTACTTTTTCTCAGCACTTCTCATCATTTTTAGTCCAGTATGCTTTTTTTTTGTTTACCAATTCACTTTCAATAAAGCAAAAATCCAACCTTATGGTCTCCCCTCATTACATGATTCATGACTAGTATTTTATGGCCTTCCATATCTTTTTTTTTTTATTAAGTCCAATATTCAGAGGTACGTTCTATGTCAAAAAGGATGTGATCACAGAAACCAGCTCTGTCTTTTATGTTTCAGTTTCAGCTAATTCATGTTTTTTTTTACATGTCTTGATTCTTTCCAAAGAGGTAAAGTAAAGTATCAATTGTCAACTTCCCTTTTTAAATGTTGTTTATTGTCTTTTGGGTGGTTGCTGCTTACGCGGCCCTGTTTACCAGACTAGAACTTTAATGGTACTAAGGGCTATGAATTTTGCATAATGAACTTTTAAGGTTTTGCATAGTGAATTAAACTCCTCTAGGAAATCAATGAAAAGTGGGTACCCCAATAGATAAGAATGTCCCTCTTTGCAAGACACCAGAAACAACTCTGGTCACATCTATGTCCTACAAAAAAAACAGGGGGATAGTCAGCATAGAATGGTGACAATGTGCAGAACTGATGTAACTTACTAAAAGTTCCGGGTTCAAATCCTGGAAGGCTAGGATATTTCCCAGGCTATCCCTGGGTATATAGAACCTTAGGTGGGGAAAAAAGGCAGCTTGGCATTGTGTGGCCACACAATCCCCTAGTACAATGTTGTGGCAACGGAAATTAGTGCACACAGCTTCACCGTCCTTATGAATCAAATTGGTCTAACAGAATTACTCAGACAGTCTTAAGGTAAATGCAAACTTGGGCTGATGCACTTTTCTTTTTTCAACTGATAATGTTAAAATGTGATACTATCTACAGGTGCAGCTGCCTCAGTATTTATCTGACTCTGCTAGTGAAGACGGTGTGTATGACCGGACAGTGTGGGCCAGTGAAAGGTTGGGGCTACAGATGGCCTTAGATTCTGCTGAGCATGAAATACAAAGACTCAGGTCAGAGATGCAACAGTTTAGGGCCAAGATACAAAGTGATGAAGCCAACACTGATGTAGACAAGGTAATAGGTCAACAAATACTTTCTGCTCTCTAATAGTATTTTTACAACTACAGTATTTCTAAACTACCAGGTCTTTAAACTTAGTATATTTACATTAATTTTATAGTATTCAGTAGGCTATTTTAATTTTTTTTACAGTGTACAGTATTTTTAAAGGCAACCATCTGAACATTTTACATGGGCCTTTCAAAGCATATCAGTCTAAACTAAATAATTTGTGTCATTACCTAAGCTGCTATTTTTATTTTTAAGGTTATGTACCAGCACTTAAGTTTCATTCAGCTTCTATATAAAACAGCTAAACATTTTAGAATGTGAAAACTGGTACTTCAATATATAAAATATTCATAGATGGGCATATATAAAATATAGTATTTAATCAACATTATGTCTCATGCTTATTGCCCACCCCCACCTCATTCTATCCTTCAGACCAGTCGACTGTATGGCAAATACTTACGGGCTGAAAGCTTTAGAAAAGCTCTGATCTACCAGAAGAAATATCTCTTACTGCTTTTGGGCGGCTACAGGGACACAGAGCAGGAAACTCTTGCGATTTTGGCCTCGATGAAATGCTTTCCACATCCATACAGCTCCACTTATAGGAAGACGCGCTCTAAAGCCTTCACCAAGTTTAGATTAGTAGGAAGGGTTATAATTGCCATTTCAAGGTAAGGGAAGATTTCTTCAATTTTTAAAACTTTCACATTGTTAGATTATTTATTACATTGTTTGCTATATTATTTGTTGTATGAACTGTTGTATTAAATCATTCTATTTCTTACTAGAATGAAATATATGGTTAGAAAGTGGAAGAGAGCAACTAGAGTTTGTTCCCCTGTTATGTTTGGCCAAGTTTTACCTCATCTTTGTAAGTTGTTTTATATTTTCATGACACTTTGAAAACTCATTGATCATTGGCTTGTCTTTGTTTATTACTTATGTAATATCTAATAATTGTAATTAAAACATATTTTTTCAACAGAGACTGAGGTATCATCCCATTCTATTCCTAAATTTCATCATCTTCTTTTTTAAAGCCTATGTGCCAAGTAGCTCAAGTTATCCCAAGCATAAACGTCAGCCTATACACTCAGACCAGCGTCAGCCTATACACTCAGACCAGCGTCAGCCTACACACTCAGACCAACAGCGCGCCAGTAGAGATCTCTACACAGCAGATGCTTACTACAAGAATACTGATGACTATTTGGTGGCCAATGGTGGCATGACAACTTCCATCTACAAAAGACTTGACCCGTCTGCACAGGCACAGGCCATAGACAAAGTCGGCAGGAGTAGAGAAAATTAGACGGTACCGTCACTTTATATGTGTGGCAGCACAGATTTCTTTTGGAATATTTTTGCTGTATATATTTAATACATTAGTTTATTTCTTTTGGAATATTTTTTATGTATATATTTAATACATACCGTAGTTTGAAGTCAATTTCTTTGGGAATATTTTAGATGTAATTAAAAAGAAAATGAAATTACAATAACAAGCGTATCTTTACTGTTTGTTATTTAGGTTCAGGAAGAAAACTGCTTTAATATTGCAGATCTGGTTGGAGGAAAACAGATTGACTCAATATGACCATGTACAAAGCATGACTTTCTGTAAATTGACATTGTTAAATGACATAAAAAACCTCAAGACCAAATTGTTGATTTTTTTTTCATGTAAATATTCAACTGTAAAATGCTTCCCCAGTCTTGTATATAAACTGTATCATAAATTGTATTCCTATTCATGTGAATCTTACTGTAAAATGCTTCCCCAGTCTTGTATATAAACTGTATCATAAATTGTATTCATGTGAATCTTACTGTACTTTTTAAAATCTATATATCTATATGGTATATAATTTTTTTGATCACTTACTAAACAATCTCATGATGAAATTAGGCAGTGGTTAATTCATTGATTCATTCTATATAATGCTGAGTAGCAGGTCAAAATGTAATCACTTTTAATTTTTGAGTTTCCAAATTACTTTTTACTTCTCAGTGTTGTTAAGGAAACTTTTACTAACCAGATATATTCAATGTATGGGACAATAGTTATAGAGTAAACCCTTATACAGTTTACCTCTTTTTGTTTAATACAATACTTTTCTTTGTTTTGTAAAAAAAATATTAATTTAATTGGCATTGTTAATTGCTAATGAGAATGATCTGGAAAAACTCAAACTATGCAGTAATCTCCCCTCCCAGACTGTGATAATGTGGAACTATAGTCATTTCCTGAAACCCAGTACAGAATATTTTGCTTGGAGTCTTGTTTGTAGTAACAGTTTTACTACACATTAAAAAAAATACCTAATTCCACTTCCTTTTTTTTGATCACATATATAATGTTTCATAATTTTTTGTTGCCTTTATTTTATATATTGAATATTGACTTGCCTAAAATAAAAGTTACATTTATTTTATTATATTACTTGTATTGATTTTTTAAAATGTATGTTATATTGTCATCACTGAATTTTATTTAGCACAAATATCAACCATGGCCAAACATTAGAGTTATATGTACATTAAAGAAAAACACTATATATTGAAACTTTAATGAATCAAGCTCTTAATCTTAATGAAATTATAAATGCACAATTTATTTTTAAAAAGAAATATGAAACCATTTTGACACAAAATATATATAATAAAGTTTTTTTTTACTAAAAACAAAAAGGCAGAGACTTTTTAAAAATCAATAATCAATTCAATTTCAACATATGGGCATGCCGCCGCATGCAGACCATCTATTTGATTAGATACTATTTATACAAACACAATGTCTTCCGTTAAGAAAAATTATTGAAAAGGTGAAGAAAAAAAAAACTTTTCTTAAAGACATCATAGTTAGTTACATCTATATATAAACTATCACTTTAAAAATAACTTCTCTACTAAAGTTACATTTTTGAAACGGTACATAACGGGTTATAGTGGGTTTTTTCTTTAAGTTTTACACTTTTGTTGTGGAAAAAGTAATGGCAGTACAGCAAGAGTAAATACAAATTTTAAAGAAAAAAGTAAAGCTAAGGTAGACACAAACAGAATCTCGGAAAAGAAAAAACTGTAGATGATATAAGTTGAAATGAAAGTTGGAACACTTATTTGAAGATTGCCTGCAGATTCTTGCAAAATGATGCAGAGGAAGCAGAAGCAGCACAGAAAAAAAGATGGATCTTCTGTTAAAGTAGAACATTAGAAAAAAGATTTTGAGAGATTAATGTAGAAGCATAAAAGCCAAATAAAATAATTGAAAACAAAATGCAAACCAAATTAGGTGACTTTGCAACAAATTATAATTTTTTTTAAAGATCGAGTATATTTTTTAACTGGTTTCAATACCATTCTATGTGTCTATCAATGTTAAGGAGTATGCAGGTTAAGCAACATATGAATTACAACTAATTAAAATTGTACCTTTTTTTAGCAGTTGTACTTTAAAATGTAACATAAATCTTTTTCTGTAATCTTTAAGCATATTAACCTTTGAACAAGACCTATAGATGCCTTAAAAAAAAAGGGTTTCAGGGCTTATTCATTTTTTTCCAGAAGATTTGTTTTTTACTACCGTTACATTATTTGCGCCTAACTGAAAAAAAAAGAGTTAAAGCTTTTTTTTTATTTCATTTTTTTTTTAGTTAGATACCAAGGACTACTGTAGTCATACTGACTGACTACATAGCCATACTGTAGTCCTTGTTAGATACTAACTTTAAATTATTCATTTTTTTACAGATTTTTTTTTGTTTGCTAACTTTAAAAAACATTTGACAATTGACAGATTAGAATATTTGAATAAAATGTCCATAAGTAAAGAAAAATACACCAACTGGGTAAGATATTTCAAATAAATCTATACATTGTATATACTATACATTGGAGTATACATTTTTAGGGAAATTATGGAAATTCAGAATTGAATTTAGAGTAAGAAGCATTAACAATAAATGAATTTAGAGTAAGAACCATTAACAATATGAAACGTATAAAATAAATCTTTATACTTGAATACAAAAAAATTATTGTCCTAAAAATACAAAGTTTTCTGATCAAAAGTTATAAAATACTAACAATTTCACTGCTAACTTGGACAAGTGGATGGCATGTCATCACAAAAAATATATTACTGTGTAGATTTCACCTTCAAATGTTGCTACAAAAATAGCATTTCCATTCTCTAACACATCTACAGCTGATGGTTCTCTTAAAAAATTCTTCTCTATGCTCACAAGGCCGTTGTTCCTGAAATCAGATGCAATCTTGTGAAGACCGTGTTTCCAATCACAGACCCACAATGCATCACTGTAAATGTCCCAAAACTGTGACTCAGCAAGATCAGAGTAATACGTAAACAGCAATTTACATTCTTTGTCAAATATTTTCACAGAAACGCAGTCATCAGACACAGCTATCAAGCCATTACTCCCTACAGATATAAACATTGGACCAGTAAATAAAAATCTTCCATCTGCAGTTTTCTTCAGTATTTTTTTTATTTTTCCTCGAATATTGAAAATGTAAATGCACTTATCTATTTGATCGCAGACAAAAATATCATTTTTGTGTATGGCAATGCCCCTTGGCAGTGTCAGCCCAGAAGCCATGACAGAGTGGAAAGCACCATCATGATTATAAACCACCACAGCACCGTTCCCCTCGTTCCTGCCTGCATCAGTGATGAACACAAGACGGTGGTCTTCGCTATAGGCCAATCCCCATGGTTTGAACACAGGTCTCTCTGTCAGAGGTGAGAGAAACTTTGTTGGCTGCTTGGAGCCACTTTTGAAAACCGCAACGCTCTTGTTGTTGTATACCACAAGCTTGTCTACAAATTTGTTGATGGCCAACGCACTGACATAGCCTACTCACGATCAACAAGCGAAGAGATTTTGTGAACAGTCAAAGGGCGGTTATTCAAAAGTAGTGTAAGGCGTGAAGGCCAGTGTTGGAGCGGCACTTGATGTTAACGAGAAATCAGAAACTGAAGTGTCATTTAGATATGTCTCCACAGTTTTTATTGCCATTTGATTTTCATAGCCATCATTTGAAAGCTTTACTTTACTTATAAGTGTCTGCATCTGCTCCAGATCTTTCTTCCTGTTTTCAGTAAGGTCTCAAGCTTGTTATTATAATTATTTTAAGTTTACCAGTTAATTTCAGTTTTTTTTATTAACCGAGAGTAAAGCATGATTTGTTCAATTTTTATATAATGCCTGTTGTAGTGTAGCATAGTTAGTGTGGCAACGCGTTCGACTGGCGTACCGAAAGTCCCGGGTTCGAATCCTGGTGCAGGCTGAGATTTTTTCCTGGGTCTGGAGGGTGTCCCTGAGTTTACCCAGCTCTGATGGGTACCTGACCTTAGTTGGGGTAAAGTAAAGACGGCTTTTCTTAGTGCTGACCACACAATCCCTTAGTATGCCATGACTACAGAAACTGGTGAACGCTGCTTCACCAGCCCTATGGATCAATTCGGTCCGACGGGTAATTTACCTGTTTCCTAGTTGGGGTGAAAGAATTGGTAGGAGTGACACAGAGGACGTGTATTAAATAATAGCTTTTAAGCTAAACATTTTATATTCATCAAACTGACGGAGAAAGAAATGTGTGGAAAAAAAAAAGAGAGTGAGCGAGAGAAAAAGATATAGTGTGTGAATGAGTGTGAGAGATAACTGATTGCATACATTTTCATAACCCTTTGTTACTGCCCACTCGGTAGATTCTATATGACTCATTCTAGAGAACAATATATTTTGGCATTGTATATGTTACGGTCAATTTGATTAATCCGGGCAGTAGGCCTATTCATAATGCCCGGGCAATATAAATTAATGACCGATAAAATCGGGCAATTTAGTAAATTCCCTGTACGGTCTTGTGGTTTCTTACATAGGCCTATTATCGTAATCTCTTCTCTGCTAAGTGACTGCTATTAACCCCACTGCTGTTATTAAACGGAGTAGGTCATTTTTTTTATGGTTAGTTGCTGCAAATTTCGACTAACTTGTCTCTTCCCCTACAGTAACATGTGAAAACGTGACCAACGTTTAACTCATTTGCTACTACCGCGACTGAATGCGACATACCCCCCTCCGTACTAATGCGCCCAAACGCGGCAGCCACGTGTGTGACTAACCTTGTCGTTTCTTGATTTTTTTTCGACATGCGTTCTGGGGTTTTATTTCACTGCAAACACGGCTTTTAAAAAGTAGGAATATAGTCTGTTTCGTTAATAAAAACCGGATGTTTTTATCTAATTTCGTTTTTTTGCTATGCGCGTCAAAAAATCGGGTATTTTTCACTTGCCTTTCGTCTTGTAAAACTTTTTTTATAGCCTTTGTCTTTCATTTTTTACTTTATTAATCGATAGCTCTATACATCCGAATATAACATTTAAAAACAGTTCTGATAATAAGGATGCTGCAGATATAGACAGATAAATTTCCATTTCTACTCGATTTTTGGGCTTTATTATACTTTATCGGACTTTGACGCTAGGCCTAGAGAAAATATTTAGCCAAATCATAGGGTCTCAACACTCAGCGAATGAGTCTACCGATAATTCGGCATTTTTTATGTATAAAAGTATACATTTCCAGAAAGCTAAGATATTTATCTATTTTATGATGTAATTTTTATTCACTTTGGGGAATATTTAATTATTAAAAAAAAATATTTAAAAAAAATTTACTAAATTTAATACGGAGTTCCTTCCGTTTGGCTAGTACTTTCCCGGGTGCCTTTGAAAGTAGGTTAGTAGCAAATGAGTTTTAAAAGATGCATAGGACTACACAACAAATAGTGAAACGGTATGGTTAGTTAGTGGTTAGGGATGCCATTTGTTCCATAGTGATTTGTTATCGAATAGCAGATCCCTGCAATTTTTTTGTGTTCGTCCATATACTCTTTATTATTAAAAGTGTTTTTTTCTCAATTTGAGCACCACTTATCCCAAGTATCATAAGCCTACTCCCACCCATAATTGTTATCATTTTTTATCCATTAGCTTTATGTCTCAAGTATTTTTTTGTTGTAAATTATTCCTAAATTTTAGGTTTTGTACCCCTGGGGTAGGTTTAACGCCAATTGGGAACCACTGTTCTTCAGCAGTATTGACCTGTTTTTATGTAAATGTTTTTTATTCTTATTTTTGGGGGGATATATATTTTAATGATTTTTATACATATTTTTGTTACAGTTATCACAAATCCATTTGATTAAGTTTATTCCAGTTCAAGTGCCAATAAAAATTGTTTTTGTACCACTGGCCATCACAATGTCAGGGTTCTCACATTTTTTCAGAAAAAAAATTCAAGGCTATTTCCAGCCTATTTCAAGGCTATAAGAGCCAAATTCCAGGCTACTGAAACACGTTATTTGGAAAATGGTCACAAAATGGTCACATGCATCCTCCCCCCCCCCCAAGTGACCTAAATATGGGGTGAATGAGGTAGGCTATTAATCTAAGTCTAAGGCTCGTCAATGGGCGTTTATGGCGTTTTTTGTCTGACCTAGATTTTTATAATAAATATAGATTTAGATAAATTTCAAGACTGACAGGCTATTTTCCCAGGCTAAAATGCCAATATTCAAGGTTATCCAGGCCTTGATTTGTTTTTTTGAAACCAGACTTTTCCAGACTGTGTGAGAACCCTGTCATATTATATTTAGTCTATATGCTTGGTTATCATATCATATCGTTTGCCATCATTTTATAAAATGCGCCATCGAATTATGTTTATCGACACAGTATACCTTTGGAAGGCCGGATGGCCCTGTGGTTAGTTCAACGGACTGTCAACAAAACGGCCCGGGTTCTAGCACTGCCGCCGACCAACCCCTACAGCCCTTCATTGAGTTTTGGGCCTAGTGGACATAATAATCTTCTACAAGTCAAATCATACGGCATTTCTGCCTTCACAGAATAGGCCTATGTAGGCCTATGTGATGCAAAGCAAACTTAACGCTTTGCGACAGCTGGAAGAATAAAGTCCTAAGCCTTTATTATAAGTGAATATGCACTGTCATACGAGAGCTGAGTGATCTCTGACAGACTAACACCGTTTACTTTGGCTCCACTTTCTCATCGTGCACACTACGTTGTATGAAGGGGGGAGGGGGCGTGGTTTCCATGTTTTTTCGTAGTCTCTATACGTTTTTTCCCGTCGATACGACTTAGTGTGCCCGCTGGGTCTCCAACTATGTTGGTTAACCAATAGATTTGACTCTAGAATCTAGCTCTATCTCCTTAAGGAATAATATCTTTGCTTTTGGATTGTCTATTTATTATAAGCATTGTTTGCGTAATTGAGTGCATAGGCTATTATACATGATTGACCTTTGTTATAGTGTGCATAACACTTACATGTGCCTTAATTATATTATATCCAGAGCCTGCTTTAAAATAATATTGCAGCATTTATAGTCCTCATTTGTTTTAAATAAAACATTTACCTACCATTATCTAGTGCATTGTTGTGATAGGCCTACTGTTGTTTTTATTGTAATTTATGTATGTATAATAATATAAGTATAATATATTATTATGTTTCATATAAGCTTAGGCCTATATATATTTCATCTAACTCATTGAAAACTAGACATCTAATATCAAACTTAGAGGCCGATCGAAATTCGGTTTCGGCGACGAAAGTAGCAAATGGCCTCTTTCGGCGTAGCGGTAGTTTCAGTTTTCGGCCGATGCCAAAAGGTTAATTTTCGTTTTGCTTTCGGGTTTCAGCCAAAACTGATCATGGCTTTCGGTCATCAGCCGAATATATATTTTAACTGTTAAAATTCAGACTGCAACGTTAGTGCTGCATCTATTAGGCCTACTCTGCTTAGTGATAATTTCATTTTGTGAAACTGTTGCGAATTAATCAATATGAAGTAGAAAATTGAAGTTAATAATAAACGGATTATTTAATCACGTCAGAGAATGTCGAGAAATTTAGTTTGGTATTAGGCTACTGTGCAGTCTTTTAAAATCTTTTGTTTGGCAATTTCGGTTGATCTTTCGGTTTGGGTCGAAGTTAAACGTGTAAGCTAAAGTTAAAAGCTTGGTTTCGGTCGGCCTCTAATCAAACGATCTAAACATGCCAAACTATTATTATACTCTCTTCAACAAAATAATTTTATTATGTTTGGGGACGTCCATTATAATTACGTCAACAAAATAGGGGGGAGGGGGGGGTCTGAAAAAGTTTGACAATTGTTGACATGGGGGAGGGGGGGGGGGAGGTCAATAAAAGTTGACGTCAACAATGTTACTTTTTATGAAGTAAATAATGATACAAATTTAGTACTAAATTCTACATTTGTCCTGTTAAACTTACATAGATAACATTAACAACATTTTTTACGTTAATTCAAATAGGCTATATCAATTATGGAAACTACATTTGATAGGCCTATGTCCTTTTTGTGTCCATCTTGCTAGTTTATAGACCGATGTATGGGTGGAAACTAATGCAATTGTTAGCAAGGCAAAGTGACCGGCCAATTGTAGAAAGCTCACCTTCGCTGTCTAGCGTAGGGTTGCCAGACACATGGGTGTCAAAAGGAGGACCCAGAGAGACAAAAAGGAGGACATTGTGTTTCAAAAGGATAGTTTCGCATTTAGCCCGCAATCAGTATAATTTTATGACAGGAGCTGTTAAAATGTGTATTGGTAAACTGAGCAAGAAACAGTTTTGTTAAAAATAACATAATATTCAATGCAGGCTTAAAGGCAGCTTGCATTAAAAATTTGGTTGGGCAACTTTAAAGCTCAGCACGAGTCTTCTAGAAAACGGATAATTCTTTTCTTGTACAAATGATCACCTGTTTATTAATTATATTCTTAACATGTTAATACTAATTTTAAAATGTATTTGTCCTTATGCCTACAAGACATAAAATATTACAAAAGCTGGACATTTTAAAGGTATTGTGCTTTGCCTGCCGGACGGAGGACAAGAGTCTAAATAGGAGGACATGTCCTCCTTTTGCCGGACGTCTGGCAACCCTAGTCTAGCGAGACATGGTGGCTGGAATAACAAAGGAACACAAACACACCAACAAACTGCAATGTCTGCAGAGTACGTTCAGAAACCCAATTGTTTTTTTTGCCGCTCAGTAGGCCTACATCTAAATTAGTCTGGCGTTCGTTATATAAGCCATGTATAAGCGATGGCTGGGATTGACAATAGAAATAAAAACAATAATAGGCCCTCGCCTAAACTATAACTAATGCTTGCAAAGCATCGAATGAAGTGAATTTTGTGAATCCAACAAGGTTATTTTAAAAATATTTCCTTCAGAAAAATAATTCTTGGCCCACCCCATTAAGTACGAAATACTTAGCCTACCTTATTTCCTTTCAACATCCCTAATTCTGATATATAAAGTAATATATTTTTGCTCACTACGTTATAATAGGTGAAACATTAAAATTAGGTCGATTAGGCTACATATTTGGTAATTTTTATGTTTTCATTTCTAATTTGCTGGAAAATTTAATGAGATAAAATGTAGGCCAGTCCTATTAGTATCAGTGACGTCGCCAGTATTGCAAGGAGTGGGTGGCAAATAGTGCAAGGTAGGGGGACAGGGAAGGCAACTACCGTGTGTATATAATGAGTGTGTGTGGACAATAATGTAAGAAGGATTAGTGAACATATGGTTAAAATAGAAGGTTAATTTACAACTGGTGCACAATTTCCCCCTAAACTATTTGACCATTAACATTGTACCAAAAGCTATTTTAGTGAAACGTAGAATTAGACATGATTAAATATGTATATGAAAAGAACAATAGTAAAAATTATATGAGAATTATAGTCAATTAGAAATCTTTTAAACAAGTTTTAAAATGTATAACAATTAGTTTTACTTTTATAGTATAGATCTTACCATTTTACATCTATTTTAAACATAAAAGCAAGCGTCTAAAATTGTGTTACCTGTTGAGGGGGGGGGGAGGTAACCAATTGTTGACGTAATTAATGGACATCCCCTTTAGCTCCAATTATTATAACAATGTGTACCGTCTGTACGAAATAATTCGTTTAAATCAGTGGCTCCCCAGAGTATCGCAAAAGCGTTTATAATTAGGCTTTTTATTGTTTTGGGGTTTCTCTTATTCAATGTGGTAATTTTTAAGTGCCACGTCTAAAGGTTTTGTCTAACGAAAGCCGCCGAAAGGAAGAAATAACACGGTGCAAACGTAAAGCAACCCACAAAAGTAACAACCCTTGAGCCGTTTACGCAGCACATCTCATCGTATCGACGGCGACAATATTTGGTTTCATCGTTTTCTCGTGGTTTCCACGTTTTTCCCCGTCGACATGACGTGGTGTGTCCGCTGGGTAGATCCATAGGGGACAGTGAAGTGGTGTTCAACAGTTTCCGTTGCCATGACTATAGCTATATTTGGATATAGTGTTGCCAGCACAACGCCCTGTCACTTTTATTATTTTCCCAAACTAATGTCAGTACCCATCGAGCTGAGTAGATTCAGTGACCTTCTCCAGACCCTGAACCAAAAATCTAGCCTTTACCAGGATTCGAACTCATGACAATCTTTCTTACCGGTGCCATTCAGTTGTAGCAAATGCCTTAACGACTATTAAAATCAAAATGCAAGACTGCATCTTATACCGTGTATATATATGCGTATGTCGTAGGGTACTTATTGAAGTGTTACTTTGAAGTGATTTCTAAGTTGGAATACCGGTATAACTGTAGGTTCTTAAAATGGATGTGTGTTTCCATCGCGCCATACGTCCAGCGCCAAAAACGGCGGCGCGAAAACGTTACGTACAGTCTGTGAGGTGTAAAAATAACTGCCTCTTTTTACTTCCTTTATAGCTGTGCTGTCTGCGTGTCTGTTTCAGTGTTTCCTCCAAAACTTTGCATCAATTTTTCGACCACTTCCCGTCGTCCGATCGAGCCGAAACTTGACCAGCAGACTTGTGGCGACTAACAATACATTCTATCAAATTTTCAGTTAAAACAACTTAAGTATGCTATACTTATGACAAAATTCATTTCTTAAAAGGAAAGTATAAGAAAAATTTTGGTTTCACTTTAAAAATGCCTGAGCAACTTTTTATAGTTTTTCGGCACAAAGCTAGAAAAAAAAAGGATGCGCTAAGATTTTTTTTAGAACAATTCATACGAAGTAGCCTAAGGAGATATTTTTGAGATTTGCGACGCATATATTTTTCTGTACATGTTTCATTCCAGTAGTCAATCAATTATTTAATTACATGAAGTTTTGTAGTGAAGTGAAAATGGTAAACTTAGTTTACAGGGAAGGGAGTATAATAAAAACTTTGTTTGTATGGTTTTCTTGTTATATTTATACTTATTTTATTTCTGTTTGATCTTAAAATTAAAATACCTTTTTCTGTTGTTGTTTTTTTCATTGCCTGTACATACTTTGGATTGAACAAATACTTTCATACATATTTTTAAACATTATTACAATAATTTTCATAGTGATAAAAAACAACAACTAATAAATATATAAATTAGTATTGTTAGGGCTACGGTAGGTTGAATCAGTGAGTGAAGTTTTTCTCTAAATTAATATAAACAGTAGTGAAGTGTGCAAAAGAAGAATGTAAGAAAAGCATGATTTGAGTGAGTGGTCAAGAATTGACAAGGGAGAGAATGATAGTGTGAATAATCAGTACATGTTGGATTCTTGAGGTAGAAGGTTCAGTTTTTTATAATTTCTGTTGAACTATTTGTGTCATACTTAAATTGATTCAAGTCTAAGTCTTGTAGACTTTGAATAGCGTTGTAATAAATAAAGAATCCTATAAGGAGCTAAATAAAGTGCTCAAGATATAAATTAAATAAGTATATAACTATAAATGAAGAATGATGTTGTGAAGATCTTATATGTGACCCTCCACGACGAAATGAGTCGCTTCTCACCTCGGCCTATTTTGAGCTAGAGTCAAAAATATGTGTTTGGGGTGAAAAGGATCGATTTTGGGATTTTGATTATTTCTAATTATTTATTCATTTCTTCACACATCAGTAATATTGTTTTTTTTAAATTAAAACTATAACTTATTTAAAAATTATTTTAAACATAATACCCTGTATGAATTTCATGTGAAATCTGCGTAAAATTGAGCATATTTTGAACGCTCTTTTCTTCATAATCCTTTCGAGCTAACTCGCCATGTTTGGCATCATTGGAAAGAGAATTCTCCCTTTTATTATTATTGTCTAGCGTACACGTATACTTTAAAAATATAAACCAACCAAAAGGCTTAAATTAATAAAGGTGTTTTCGGGAAAAAATGTAAATAATGCCGTCACTAGGAAGGGAAAGCCGTTTTTCATTGAACGATACTAGCACGTGACTTTTTCTAACCAACCCGAGCGAGTGTTTATGCTTAACTTTTCAACATGGCTGCTTCCATTACGAAAAAAACTACTATCGCTAAAGCACTTAATTCGGCAAGAAATAGAAATATTAATGATGAAAAAGATTTGGAAAGTGTTGAAAATATTATACAAGAGTATTTTACAACACCAGCATTTGATGACACTGACGGATCTAACTCTAGTGGTGAGTCTGAAGCGAGTGACGACGAAGAAAATGCATCTGCTCTGTGTAGGCCTACACTTTATCAACTTGAATCTAGTGATGAAGAAGAAAACGACCCACCTTTGATCGAAGATGTTTCTATAAACAATCAAAGCTATAGTGGCGTTATGCAGCCGCACGAAGAAAAGAATAAGGTGGCATCTTTTGATTGCCGGTGCTCGCTAATTTCATCGCATAATATAGCTCTGCCTCGACCTCAATAAAAAAAAAGGGTGCATTGAATTGGACACATCACAGCTGATGACTGATGAGATTTTAGGGAGAAGGCTGGACATGCAGGAATTGACAGAAGGTAAATATATTATTCAGCCTTTTAGTGTTATTCCTAATATTTTAGGGCTAGGCCTATGGAATTGATCATGCTAACACTTATAACTATAACTATTATAGATATTAAACAATAAAAAAATAGGCTAATTTAGGCCTAATAGTAATAGTATTAATAAATTTACTACGCCTAAACCACTACGCTTATATTACTACTATTAAAACAGTTACTAATACTAAATGAATTACTTAGAGCTAGACTTTAGGCTTATGTGCAGTTGCCTAAATATTATGTCATAGAATGAACAGATGTAAGCTATGTTATTTAAAGACTATAGAAAGTTTATATTCTATCTCTTCAGCTGAAATGGACATGATATTTATAGGCATACTGGCTGGTAGCTCTATAAACAGCAGTGAGTTGACAATTTAATTGATAATTCTTGTCGACGAAAAGTAAGAAAGTTGGAGAGAACCACCTACACAGTCAATGGCAAGAATGTTTGCAGGGAGGCATTCAAGTTTATATATGGGTAAGTCATGTGGATGATTGATATTTTTTTAACTGTGATGCTCAAAAAGTATAACACATTTGATTTAATGTTAAAAACATTTTGGATACCAGGTAGTAAAAATCATTATTAAAACCAATGTTATTTTAATTTTAATGTATTTTTTAATGTTTCAGAATTAGCCAAAACAAGCTGACCAATGTCCAGAAAAGGCAGTATTCCAGAAAAGAAGTGGGGTGGTAGAAGTTTGAAAATTCAGTAAATTGTGTATTTTTACCGCCTTTTGGAAACATTTCCAAACTTGACAAAACACCATTTTCATTTCAATAAAAGTTTAAAATGTTACAATTTTAACCCATGACAAAAAATTGAGTTTGTTCTCTATGCATATGAGATTGTAATGAGTGCAAGTGATTGTGTTTAAGTCATTTACTTCTACAGATATGGCTTTGCAAAAATGGTACTTTATACTGTGTTTAAAAAAAAATCAGAATATCAAGATTTTAAAAAAATCATATTTAAATAACTATGGGGGATATATGAAAAAATTTGGTATCCACATTCTTAGAATCATTAGATCTCACTAAATCATCAAAATGAAAGCTGTAAAACCATTTTGGAAAATCAGTTTGTGGTACCTACTAATACACCTAAATACTTTTTTTTTAACTAAAATCTAAATTTTTATCTTTTTGTTTTTTACGCATAACAAAAAAAGTATATAACATTTTCCTTTCAAATTTGCCACATATCTTGCGTATAAAGTGTTTAACAAGTGTGCCTAATTTCATCAAAATCCATAAATGGTTGCTAAGGAAATTCTTAGCCCGAAAAATTTATTAAGTAAAATCATTTTTTCTCAAAATCAGGTCTTGGATAGTGGCTCCAATAAAATATTCATAACTAAAAAAGTTACTGTCCGATTTTCAATCGGTTTTCACCATTGTACTCAGAATTAAACGATATATAGGAATCAATAAAAATCTCAAAATGGCCATCAGGTGAGAAGCGACTCATTTCGTCGTGGAGGGTCACATATACAATTGACAAGTTATATGCAAGAAGTATTTGTGAACCATGTGCTGCGTCCATTGATGTATTATATGTAATAAGCTTATCATCTGAAGAAACCTATGTGTACTCAAGTATTCATGTTTACTGTTGTTCAATAGACAATCTTATACTTATACGCCCTGTTTGTCTTAATTACAGCCATTGAATGTTGATTGAATGATTGAAATCACCAACAGGTTCAGCAGTTACAGGGACAACCATTACAAGGTGGCTTTAGTTTATGTACAGTCCAATCAGAGTAGGTTGTTGTTTTTTATAATTGTTGTTTCTATTTCAAACATTAGAAGCTACTTATGGTTTATAAATGTATGCATTCTATTTATAGCACCAGTACAAGTATGTTCAGCAGCAGCAGCACTGTGACCTCCACTCCATACTGTGCTGAGGAAAGCAACAAATTAAATGAGAAAATTAAAACCTTGGAGTCTGAAAACTATCACCTTACCAAAGAGCTACATGTGGTGAAACTGGAAGCTAATCGACTCAAGATGAAACTGAACCAATTTAAAGACCATATGGGGTTTGTAATTTTGTATTGTGTGTGTTCCAGTGCCCTCACATGGGGGGGGGGGGGGGGCTGTGTGGCAGAAGAGGCCCGTGGGTGACACTTTAGAGGTGGCAAATATAGCGCTAAACAAAGCAGTTACAGTATGCAAGGGGGCGTCACATAAACTTTTGCCCTGGGGTGCTACATAGGCTTATGTAAATATTAGCTTCAACCTGAACATTGATTATTTTGTGTAACAGTAACAGTTGGACTCTTTACATAAATAAACAATTATTTGCATCTCTCAAGCTTTTAAAAGATTATTTTTTGTATCTTTCAGAATTGATTTAGAACTTTTAAGTGCCGGTATGGACTTGGAGAATAATCCGCAGTTGAAAGCAGAAATCCTGAAAGTTGAAAAGTTGACCCAGTCTGTGCGAGATGTGTCTTGTCAGATTGAGGTATGATTAATAATAAATGGCTCTAACCTTATCTGTAGATACTAAACATATCTCTGACGATTTTGGTTTAATATGTCTGAAATTAACCAAGCACACTGCACAATGTGTAATATAAATGCAGAACTTTTACTAAAATAAATGCAATAACTGGAATTTTTTTGTAGAGACATGAAAAGTACTGTTATTAACAGTGCTGTGGAGTCGGTTGATAAATGTTTCAACTCTGACTCCTCAGTTTTTTTCCTACTACGACTCCCAGACTCCTCTGTACAACACTATGAAAAGTATAAGTATTGCCGCTCCTAATTGTGCGTTGCGTGCTATGTAGTGAAGCACATGAAAAGCATGCTTCTTCACTGTCACTTAACGTGTTTGTTTTGCGGTTACGTGAGGCACTGCATGCATTGGTCTTTATTCTTACAGTAGAGAAGTCATTATTTTAAAAGTTTTTGTGAATTGGGACATTTAAACTTGCTTTTTTTTAAAAAATTCCAATCTAAATTTATTAGAAGTAGGAGTCAGAGTCAGTGCATTGTTTGCAGACTCCGACTTCAGGTACCCAAAAGTTACTCCGACTCCTTGACTCCCTATATTTACAATGAATGCAGGGTTGCCATTTTTCTGTCTTTTAGGCTTTAGGTCAGCGGAATTTATCTCATTTACCACTTCTTATGTTGAGCTGCAGTAGACTTTAGCTCATTTGTAGAATGAAATATTGATATGCATTTAAATTTAATATATACCGGTAGATCAAAGGAGTCTAAAGAAATATTTTTTTTATAATCGAACATTTGTCTGTGAGACAAATGCAGCTATCGAAAGAGCCACATATGGCTCACGAGCCATAGGTTCCCGACCCCAGGGGGGAGAACATTGCCAATGTCATTGGGAAGATATTCTGAACTTGTGCACATTTTCTTGCAAACTATTTTAAAACTAATATTGAATATAGCCTAAGTATCAATAGTGAAAGGTAAAATTAGATTTTATAAATATTTCTTTATAGGCCTGTCATATATAAATATACCCTATTGTATTATTTTCAACCCATGCTTAGTCCCCAGAGAATTGTTATCTAGAATTTTTCAGATCACTTTGAAGTTAATGATTTTGAAAAATGGATTATCTAACTTAGTTTGAATGTATGGTCCATATTCAAATGTTATACAAGTCTAGATCTATATAACACAGTGCCGTTGCTAGGGATTTGGGGCCCCTGCATTTTGACATTCGACATTATGACATGAGAAAAGAAAATTCTGACACTCCTTTGGGGGCCCCCTTCAAGTAGGGGCCCGGGGGGGGGGGGAACCATGGATTTGGTTTTAAGAGTGTTTTTTTTTGTAATTACTTGATATTTTAAAGCATTTAAATTTTACAATTGTACTGTTTTATGTTTTTTAAGACACAAAAACGTGGCTGTACAGAGGAACAACTGAGGTCTAAAGTAAAGGAAATAGAAACTATGCAACAGGTGAATAGAACAAAATAATGTTTCAATATATTCAAGTTCTTCTTACAGGGGTCCCAAAGCCTCCTGAAATTTCACAATAGTAAAAAAAATCCTGGAAATTTCCTGAAATTCCAAAATAGGCCAAAAATCCTAAAAATCTTAAAATATCTAAAAAAAACAACAACATGGAAATCTTGTGAAATTTGAATATTTCTCCTAAAATGTCCAAAAAGTTGGTGATCTGCTGACCAGTGGTAACTGGAGATGTAAAAACATTTTAAAATCCTATGCCCGAGGAAAAGGACCAAACTGTAAAAATATTTTTAAATTTTGATCAGTGACAAAAACAATCAAAACTGCATTCATCTTTCCAGCAGCTTATTCTACTTACTACTCACTTCTTATAGTTTTCATTCTGTGTTTCTACATAAATGCTGAACATAAACACAAAACCGCTAAGCACTACAAGTTACAAGCAGTAGTATGGAATCACACAAGTATATCTATACCCACGAAGCTTGTATTATTACACTTACCAATCACACATGCAAAGTAATTTGTGTTCCCATCAAGCAAACTCCAGTTTACATCTTTATTACTTTTACTGTATTTATAAAACTTCTCTTGGATATAAAATGTAATGTTTTATTGCATTGTATAATTCTTAGAAAACTCATGGAATTTTATTTATTAAATTTCCCAGGAAAAGCCAAGTTCCAGTGGCTCATTGAACAGTATTTTGGTCGTGGATGAGACACCTGCTGTGAAAGCTGAGAAAAAAAAAAGTACAGACTCAGGGGGAAGAAAGCTACAATAAAAAAGCCCCAAACAACAGACGACCTTATGAAGATGGAACTGGATGAGATCATTGATTTGGTCGTGGGTGGGATACCTGCTATGAAGGAGATGGAAGTTAAAGAGATGAAGAAATCTCCTGGTGTACTTAAGAGATGTTCTGGGGAAGATCCCGATGAGTCTCAAGTTAACCCTTTTCCGGAAGGAAAAGGAAGAAAGCGGTCACTATATAATCCAAAGACTGCCCCTCGTTTTATTCGTGACCTGTAAAAGTTGTAAAACAGTTGTGAGATTTCAACAAGGCTTTGTTTTTTTTTTTAATATTTATTTTCATTGATGATTTGAAATTCATTTTAAATTTAATGCAAAGGCTAGTCCTATATTTAAGTTAATTTAACCTAGACCTATATAGGCCTATATATAAGTAAAGTATATATCGGACCACATTGATCATCTAACTTAGATTTTATTTACAATGTCATCAATAAAAATATTACAATGCATGTCCTATTATATAATAATAACAATCATCAAAATTCAATATTCTTATACTCTTTTACAATTCCAACTTATTTATGAATATATATCAATTCATTCTTCACAATTCTCTTATTATTTTTTATTTTTTTTTTTACTTATCATAATATCTCATAATGTACTCATACATATTTATATATATGATTATTTCCTCACAGAAATTCAATATTTTCCAATCTCATTATTGACCTTTTCTGTACAAAAATGTATTCTTCCCAAATTATAATATTTCTTAACTCAATTTTTTTAAATCTGATATCTCCTCTATTAACTCTGTATCTCTATGATATATTTATTATCTTTAAAAAAAACAATTATTAAATTCATTAAAATTTTCAACTTATAATCATGTTTACATTTTCTTAAACATATATATATATACATTTCAAACCCTAATTTCTACAAATTACCAACAGCATTTTCATTTTACTATAACATAATTGTCTTTAAGTTTATGTTAATACATTTTCCTTTTTTTAATTATTTCTTTCTTCACTGTTTAATGTCTTTTAAACAATTTTTTTCTTTTCTTGAATTCTATAAAGTTTTTAATGTCTTGTCTTCATACTCTTCCGCCAGAAGTTTCTCATTAGACCTTGGTAGGTTTTGTTTGTACCCAAATGCCCTGCTAATGGACTGTTGTGCCCAGCAGCCATAACTGTATGTGTCAAAGATTTAGGAATGACTATTTGCTGTTGTAATCCATTGTTTGTTTTACAATTTCTTATCAAAATTTTGTTTTGTATTTTGAATTTTCCATAATTGTATGAGTTTGGTTTTTTCATGTTTTCAATGAGTTTGTTTATATATTGGTCCTTTGTTTGTTCTCTAACAATAGTTTCGTGATCAATTTTGTTTATTGAGGTAGCTGCAGTTTCACCGTTATTTGTTATTTCTGTTTGAATATTACAAATTATCTGTTTGTTTTGTTTATTTTTTCCTTTGTTTTCAACAACTGAACTTTCAGAGTTTCCCTTGCTTTTATTTTCTTTAATTGCCAATTGTTTTGTCAGATTTGTTTTTATTGCCTCATAGTTTTCTATGTTTGCAATGCATATATTTAATGCTTGCCTATGTACTTGTAAGTGTTGTGTTAAAATGATAGGTTTCAATTCATTTGTTATTTTCTCATTCTTACAAATAGTCTCAAAATCTTCCATATATTCATTAATCTTCTGTGTTCCATTCCATTTAGGAAATTTGTCTAAACTGTTTATTTTATTTAAGGGTATTTCATCTAAATTTTTGACCCAATTCTTCTGATCTATTTTATTGGTTTTTAGTAAGTTCAATCTTTGTTGCATTGTAACAAATGGATTAGAACAGTTCTCTGAGTTGTATTCATCCAATGTTTTTGGTTGAATGTCAGATAAATAAGTCTTTTGTGAAATCCACTCCTGATAAATTTCCCAAGAGTTATCCTGCTTAATATTGGGTACATTTCCAATAATTAAAGGAGCAGTACAAGATTTCATAATGAGAGCTTTCACAATACCAGAAATCCAAGGAGTATCAATGTTTATTTTTGCAACCCTACAATTAACAGAAGAACCATCACCTAACGTGACCATTTCTGTTTCAGGAAGATACTGATCATCCAGCACCAAGTTTTCATTACATATTATACAAGTGGCCCCTGAATCTCGAAGAGTCATAGTCTGTTTGTTATTCACAAAACATGGAAAAAGAAATAATTGACCACTGAATTCCCTGATAGAATTAAGTTGTTGTTGCCCTGTCCCATGTGTATTACTATTAAAATTACCTGTGTTCATGTTCATGCTATTACTATTGAAATTCTGAGCATAGTTTCCCTGTTCAACATGATTAAAGTTTTGATTAAAATTTCCCTGTCCAACATGATTATAGTGTTGTGTATTTCTTCTGTTAAAATGTCCTCTTCCTCTATTTAATGGTCTATAACCCTGCCATGATTGATTATTAAAATTGTTACCCTCATTACTAAATTGTTTCTTGTAAGTTTGTTGTTGCTTGAAAAAACAATCTTTAGCAATGTGATTTAGTCCTTGACAAAAAAAACATCTTATCTGCTTTTTATCTCTCATTTGTGCATTACGCCATCTAAAATTGGGAGGTGAATAACTTCCTCTTCTCTGATTATTAAATCTGTTTTGCTTTCTACTTCTGTCATTGTTGAAAGTGTTCATGTGATTAACCTTTGTTTTGTTTAATGCTACACCTGGGTTACTATCCTTAAAATTTGATATCGCATCAATTAATGATTCTATTGTCCTGACTTTTCTCTCCATTATATTTGTAAATAATTCCTTTAAATCTAGTTCTAACACCTTGTCAACTACCATTATTTCTATTATTTCATTGGGATTTTTAATGTCAACCTTTACCAATTCCATCCAGGTTGTAAGAAAATTTTTAACCTCTGAGACAAAAGCTCTGGGTTCTGTTCTTTCAGTTAAGACATATGTATGGAATTGTTGCCTATAATAATCATCTGAGTGAATAAAAAATTTAATGAGTTGCTCTTTTATTTGTGCGTATGTAGTTATATCTTTACTGATATGTGCAAGAGCCTCTCTACCCTTGTCTTTCAACTGTGGAATTAAATGATGGTACCATTCGGATTCAGGTATACCATATCCTGCACATTGTTTTTCAAATAGAGTTAGAAAATCAAGTATTTTCTCGCCTTTCCCATCAAAAGGTGGCATTTTAAACCTGGGATATATCCTAGTATTAGTAGTACTGTTATTTGTTTCTTCCCTGTTTTGTTTAAGTTTAGCTAATTCCAATTCATGATTTAGTCTTAGTTCAGTTTCTTTTAATGCATGTTCTTTTTCTTTTAATTCATGAGCTCTCCTCTCAGCTCTCCCATCTCTCTCTCTATCTGCTAATTCTTTCTTTAATTCTTTAACTTTGTCTTCAACAAAAATTTGAAATTCTTTTTTATCAGTAATTCCAAATCTATTAGCTAGAGTCTCTGCCTCCTCATACATTAACTGTATTTGTGCCATTTTATGTACTTGTATTATGTATATTAATAGTTAATATTTTACCAATGAAAATTATGTGTTTATATTACAAGTTGAATAATATGCTACACATTGGAAAAATTTGCAAAAATTTTCAAAGCATGACAATATCAAAATAGACAGAAATAAAACATTGAAATAATGCATTTATACATGTAGTAATTATCCTAACTATAATAATATTAATTGCTGCTCCATTGTGTTATAGAATATATTCAATATAACAAGAATGTCTTTGCACAGATGAATGTTTATAAATGTCCTTCTGAATTAATATAATGTTTATTCACACCTGAATGTTCATAATAGTTTCATCACATGTGTTCATTACCACACTCCAGATATTTTAAGCTAAAATGTCCATACAGTATCTGATTATCCAATGTTCTGAATATATTACAAGTTCATCACCATCAGTGTAGGTATCAAAGAATGTCTAAATGTCCAAAATTATACTGTATTAGAAATGTCCATTCAACTTAAATAATTTTTAGAATCTCCAAAGTCTACTATCCATACGAAAATCCATGGTTACAAACCACTATCACTTTATTCATCAAAGTCTCAGAACTACCCCTTCAGGCCCAAATGTTCCAACTCCAAATTTTCAAAATGTCAATAGTCCACCATGTTGAAAATTAATATCCCTCAAAATGTTTCAGCGCTCATTCACACCTTTTTGTAAAGCACCGCTAAGGTTGTAAATACATCATTTTGTTAAGCACAAAGCACCGCTTTTTGCCATGTTGTAAACCACCACCGCTGTAATATACCGTTGAAAACACCATTCTTTACAACACCGCTGCTCATCATTTAATTAAGTTACCACCGCTGTTTACCAATTTGTAAACAAACACCGCTGCCTACCATTTATGTTAAGGTCCTTTTATATAGTTCATATTTATATCTTGAGGCGTTATCTATTATTCATTTGTTGCCGTTTGTATATTGACTATTGGTAGCGTGAATCTTCAAATCAATGACATCTATTCATTTACTTATAGAACACTTCTTTAATATAATAATAATAATATGTACACATACTTAAATTAATGTCTTTATTTATACTTTACTTCAACTATTACAATAACTTCTATGCTTCTTGTATATTACTCTCTCTATCTCACTTCTTGTCAATATCACTCCATGTATCTAACTCTCATCACATCCGTTCTACACCAAAATCGCATCCTTTTCACACCAAACACTTTCACTCGATATTTGTCATTAAATTAATACTTCACACTAGTACCTTGACCAACAAAGTGCATAATGATAAAAACATTGTTCACATCGTTTTCCCCTAATTCAAGTGTGAGAACTGATACCAAAGATCATAGCTAAACAGGGTTCAAATAACATTCATAAATAAATACATTCCTTACAGTCCTGGGCGCGTATATAGCGGAACTGAAGGCAGCATTGATAGAAGTAGGTCGGTACGGGAAGTGTTAATCCATCCATTATATACATGTTATAATATATTCTAAACATTTAGAAGATTTAGACACAATACCATGGTTTATGCTCAGAAAACCAAAAGTTCTTTAAATTAAAGTGATATTGTTGCTATCATGAGTAGTGCACTGCAGTAATTATTTTAATATACCTAATTTACAAGTTGTTTTTTTCATCATAAAATAGAAAAGATTTCAAAAATTGTACAATTCTTCCAATTCTTAGTAAATGTTCCATTTTTTTTTTTTAAGCTTTGAAAACAATGTCACTTGGACATACCACAGTCAAATAATATGGTACAAAGTACAGTTTTAATGCTATCTCTTCAAACTAATGATTTTCAGTTCCCTGCTTGCTAGTCAACTTGCTTGCTGGCCTTGCCCGGCGGTCAGCACAAGCATCCTTGTTTTGTCAACTTCCTTTCAAACATGAAGCCCAGTGGAGCAGATCAATAACAATAACATCTTTGAAACTCAAATACTAACCGAACCATCAACCTTCAGGGCTTGGTTCCAATACTTCCTCCCAACTTGCTCCCGAATCGGGCATACCCCTTTTCCTCTCCTGCAATGAGGTCAACTATGACCAGCATCAGGGCGCCCTCTGGTTTGGACTCATCCCACACTGTAGGTCCAAGGCGGGTGATCTTTGTATTCAGCAGTTTATCCAGCTGAAGTCTTAGATCCTGGTGTGCCAAGAAACATACAGCATTTAAAAATCAAATAGTTATGTTACTGTATAGTCTTATTAGTGTATATAAAAGTAGATGTTAAATAAAAATTGCAAATTTTCAGAAAAATTAATGTCAAGGAACCCCTGTGAGACCGATTTGACCCCTAGGGTCTGTGAAGCAGCGTTAGTTTCTGTGACCATGGAATAACAGGGGATTGTGTGGCAAACACAAAACTCTACTGCTGCCTTTACTTAGCCCAACTAATGCCAAGTACCCTGTCAGAGCTGGGTAGATTCATGGAAACCCTCAAGACCTGGGAAAACAACCCTAGCCTTCACCAGGATTCGAATCTGGATACTTTGGTGCAGCCTACAACTACAAGTGTTGCTGTACATGAATAATTGCAGTGCTTGTATGATGGTGTGCTCTGCCAGTTGAATGAATGTTGAAAACAAGTTGTTTGAAAATAGGTCTAATCCATCTGTCCTAACAAAATCAATAAAATGGTAAACAATTGTAGTATTTTTCAAAATTGTATTATTCATTTACAATAGTATTTTCACACTAGGTAAGAAATTATTGAACCATGAATACTCAAAATGCAATAATGTATATAACAATGATTTAAATGTGTGTTTCTTTAGTTGCTGTTCAAATATTAATGGTTACAGAGTTAAAAACTGAATTAGGTGCCATCCATTAATTACCTCAACAATTTTTAGGTAATTTTTACCCCCCCCTCCCCCTTTAACCTATTGTCAATCATAATTGTGTCAGAACCCCCCCCCCCCCCCCCCCTTTCTATTAACTTACACAATTTTATACTTATACACAAGTTTTTAATACTTTTACATTTAAAATAGAACTTAGATCAAAAAGTTTATAATTAATATTTATTAATGATTTTCAAAATGAATTAAAACTTGCTTGTTAAGCAGCAATGGGGATATAAATATAAATGTTTTTCATAATTTTCATTTAAAATGTCTAATAATAAAAAAGCAGCTAATCAATGTTGATACATTCTTTTCAACTATAAATTATAAACTTAATTAGTAATTTAATGATTCACTGTAACACTAAAACATGCCATTAATACCTTGTACAATTTGCCTCAAGTTTAACGAATCACCTTTAATCCTGTTCTGAACTAGTCATAGTCTATATTCAAGAATTGAAATTCAATTTTTTAAACTGGTAACACCAGCAAGATGAAGGATGACCATAAGAAAACAAGGTTATTAGTATTTCAGAGTATTGATTAGTGATACAAAAAGAGAGGCAATACAAATATAAAGATTTTAATATAATAATAATAGTATTAGTCTTTTTATTGGGATCAAAACAATTGTTTTTCTAAATACCCTCATTTTTATGGCCGTCACAATAAAAAGTTATTTTTTTTACAATTTAGTATTTAGCTCACTGGGCTGGCGTACAGAGGTTATGAAGTAACGAAGGCTATGATTTTTTTCCCTAGTCTAAAACAAACATGCTCCTGGGTAGATTTAACTCTGCTAGGTAACTGAATCTGAAATTAATGGGGGACACATAAAGTGGCTGGCCATATAATCTTCTAGTACACCGCTTCACCTATGGATTGAAATTTAATCATTATTTTAACAGGGCCCTCACACAGGATTTAACATGAATTTTAGAAAAACAAATAGTATTACTCAGTGGTAGTGAAAACAAGGAAATTGGGCATTTTAGCCAGGAGAAATAGCGTGACAGCCATGGGTTATTAATTTTTTTTACAATTTAATATTGTAATATTAAAATGAAATTAACATTACCGGGTACACTAATTGTTTAACACAGCCTTTTTTTTCTGGGCTGTCTTTTTGCCAACAGGATTTTCTTTGATGAGCAAGCAATGCTATTAATGCTAAAGTAAACATTTTGCGGACATGATTTTTTCAAAATAGGCCTAGACAGGCTATATTTTATCAATAAACATTACAGACTTTGCTTTATTTTATCAGTTAAACTTAAAGAATACACCTTTCCAAAAGTTATTTTTTTATCAAAACATAAACCTTCCATTGTTTGCGTTAGCCTAGTTTAAAACTCTGGTGCAACACACGTTGAAAAAACTTCTGAAAATAAATTTAATAAGTGCAGACATCCAAAAATGTTTATTCTGATGTTGACATTGGGTTATTGGCTTCTGATGAGGAGTGGCTGGAGCTCGGACAGAGTTATGCTCAAACCTAAGCGTTACGCCCTGGACACAAAAGCTTTGGCTCGTCCGGGATTCTTTAGAGACTTTAATTCTGATGAGATCAAACCATTAAGATTCAAATTAGGCCTCAGTGACAAATGTGTTCAAGCATTTGAAACAGAATGCAGAGATATGATACTACATTGTGTGGGGAAAATGATAAACAAAACTCTTCTTGAGGTTTCTTTAGGCAAAAGCATTAGCTGTCTAAGGTTAAACCTAGAATAAATAAAAAACAGGGACAGTGGTGAAATACCAATACTTCTACAGATTCTTTCATCTGCAAATGGATTGAAATTTCAAGAATGTGATGACATTGGGAGATTTTTTTAATGAACATAAGTTGTCCAGTGTGATTCCTTCATTTGATAAAGCTTAGGACAGACTTGACACAATGTACTATGATTGGATATGAATATGCTAAACTGTGATAAAAAGTATGTAAATCTTTGGCAGGTTGTCCGCACCATACTGCAAGCAGAGGAAGAGCTTGACAGTGTGAACGCCAAAAGACAGAGAATACAAAGTGACATAGCATATCTTACACTTAATGTAAATGACGATGTCGATGAAGCAGATAAAACTGGTCTTAAAGCAGAGGAGAAGACAAATGTTCAATACTTGAGGAAAGCTAATGTGTTACGAGTAAAGAAAATGGTTCAGGAACTAAAACCAAAAATGAAAACTTTTGAATTTTGAAGTGGATTAACTCTTAAAGTGTCAAAGTTTTTATAAATATTGTAAAATGATTTATTCTTTTTGTGTGTATTTATGTGTATTGTGTTTAATGTGTATTTATAGTCTGCTATCTGATTATCTGTATTGACAATTTATGTTGTTACCCTTAATGTAGAGTAAGTAGAATTACATTAGTAATAATTATTAGTAATATAGTAAATTTTAACATTTGTCAGTAACCATGAATTTTGCTTTTACTTATGATAGCCAGGACATAGGAATTTTTGTTCAGAAAAATGTGAGAACCTTGTTTTAATAATTACCCTTAAAATAATAAAACACTGGCTGTGATGCACACCCCATAGGATACATACTCAAAAACTTTAAAAAATTAAATTTACTGTACAGGTCACAGTTTCTTCCAATTTGTGAACAAATGATTTCATAAACAGGGAAGGTAAGAAAGTAGGAGGAGATAATTGGCAAAGAATTGATGTGATTGAAATGAAAAGCTTCTGTTGGCTGTCAATCCCATAAGAGATATCTGAGAAGCATTCCTTAGTAGTAGTTGTTTAGCAAAGTATTATGTTTCTGGGAGAACATTGATAATGTAAATGAGTTCAATGAGCAGTTGGTTGGTTTCATAGGTTTGGTGCATATATTTTCAACACACTGCAAGTTCAAGCAACTCCTTTGAGAAGTAATTTATAATATAAATATAAGAACAAACCAATCATAAAATCAAAACTAGCACAGTTAAATTTAAGAGAAAATAAAAGTTATAGATATTTATTCCTAAATAAAACGTATAATTAAAAATTCTTATAAATGCTCTTCATGCATTTTGTTATGCATCATATAAAATCATATTTCTTCCCAAATGTTTTTCCTTTTCACCTGTTCCTGGCCCTCAAACTCAAAAGAAACAAATAGCAAAGTTTATGATCTATAAACTAGATGAGATGAAGAGAATTATTGAGTCCAGTATATCACCAAAGATCTGCTCTCATACCAGCCAGAAACATACATTCATGAATTCATGCATAAAGTTTGGAAGTTGCAGTTAAAAAAAAAGGAACAAACTAAAAAATGCCTTTCAATAAATCAATAATCCATAATCATACACATTCATTCCAAGAAATAAAAAAATGGCTTGTTTTAATAGTTCAACAGGATATATTTTGCAAATTTAAAAAATACCCGGTACACAAAAACAGCTGACTTACAATAATAGCTGACGTATAATAAGTTATATACAATTACATTTTCTACACATAATCACCACAACTAGTTGCTATAGAAAAACCAAATCACTAAAAATCCACAGCTCAAGTCTTCATCTTTTGATAAATTCTATAGAAGTTACTAATTCTTCTGTTCGTGATATGTTATCTTTAGCCCTTATATACTTTCTCTCTTCCACCAAATATACATTTGAGCCACCTGTAAGTTTGGATGCGTTTGATTTCGTCAACTCACAGCCAGGGCCTTTAGTATCACCGGTGGGCTTGCTGCAGTTTATAGAGATCACTTCTCCATCAGAAGACATTTCAACTCCTGGCTCAACAAGAGCTTTTGAGCTGCTTGTTTTGATTTGTGCATTGTCTGGCCAATGAGGTTCACTGTTCACGAATTTGTTGTTAATTACAGTGTCAGGCCTTGGTTTGGAATTGATATCTTTCAGAACAATTCCATCCCCGCACTCGTTAGTCTGTAATGCGATTCTGGTATCACAGGTTGGGGAGGCAGCCCTTTCATTCCCTGGACTACAAGACAGCATGACAGCTATGTCCTTTTTAGAAGATTCTGCTGCGTCAGAGCAAGACTCCTTGTCGATTCTTTTGCTTCGTCTGTCGGCCCTTAAAGATGGGGCCTTCAGTAAGCCTTTAGTCTTTATAAGTTCTGAGTCTAAAGGATTTGTCCGGCTGGCTAAAATTGTTTGCCTTTCTTCTTCAGCCCCTTTTATGGCATCAACTCTGGAATTTAACATAAGTGATTATTAGCAAAGTAAAAGAAAATGTAATATTAAAAAATAATTGAAAAAAAAAAAAATGTTTTTATAATTTTCCAAAAATATATATTTACATATAACATAAATATATGAAGAATTACAAAAATTTGAAGATATATTGTGTGTTTATAATAAAATTTACCTCTGTTGACTATCAGGCTGGACTGAATTAATCTCTTCAAGCAGAGAAGCCATGTTTTGCTCTTGTTCTAAACTTTGATTGAACTGACCAAGGCTGGAAAGAAAATGAGAAAAGTTGAAATTTTTATGAATAAAAAAACAACACCATATTAGATGTAGTTTCATATTTTATCTAATAATTTATTTAATGTTAACAATGAAATACATACATAACTAACTAGGTAAATATTAATTATACATTTAAACACTTTAACACAAAAAGAGAAATCTTTTTTTTTTACTTTGGAGCCAATCGCTCGGTTACTGCGGCTATGGATGACACAAATGAAGACAGCTGAGATGCTATCACTCTCAAGTGTTGACTTTCTTGTTTTAGTCTCATGACATCTTGAAGTTGAGCTGAAAGCAGAAATACACTTTTCTTATTGGACTTAATAATAATTTTTAAAAAGGCTGTTTTTATAATGACTATTTATATAGCACATCCTTATCGAATTAGAATTTAGAATGTTCAGTATTCTTTTTTTCCACAATTCAGTGGCTGATGTTAGGATGGTGTCGATACAAAAACTCAACAAAGGTCTTCTTAAAAGACTCATTTTAGTCTCACGTTTCCTCAGTGTCTGAGGCAAGCTGTTCACAGTGCACTAACATATACCTTTGGCTCATTGGTAATGAATGAATTACCACAAAATGTTAACATATTGTAATAATGTGATGCCTAAAATCTGGTTAAAATATCACTGAATGTCCACATGAGGCTATAAATAGACCATGATAGGTTTAACATTCTGATAATCTGATCTAAACACTAAAGAATTTGTTTTCTTTTTTTAAATCCATTTTGGTACTGGGTCATGATCCCCCCTTTGTACTTATTTATTAGGTGTAACTAATTGCTTATTATTTAAGAATCATAGTTTCAAAACTTTTAAAACTTTTGAGGACTGTATAAATAGTATAACGTTACTTGCTGTTTTCTAGTAGTACAATTAAATCAGTTTTACTTTGACGTTTAGACGTTTGATGGAATGATCTACTTACACAAATCATTTTGACTTGTGTTTTGAAATTGTGTTTTTGTTTAGACAGGGATTGATCATTAACATAGTAATCCTAGATGCTCTGACACTTTAAATAAGTGTAGGCAAAATAAAAATTGATTATATAAATAGCATTACCTTGATAGAGGTCCTGTTCATTATTTAGTCTCTCTAAACATTCCTCCCAGTGCTGGTGAACAGATACAATTGTTTATAAGAGATACAATAAAAATTACTGATAAGTAAAAAATTAACTTAAACATAAAGAACAACTTCTTTGCAGATCTGTGAAACCACCCAACTCTGCAGAGTTTGCTACCTTTGCAATGGAAACACAACATTTTAAATACCATATTTACTGGCCGTAAAGTCACACCCTTAGTTTACGATTTTTTTTTACTTATATGTTCGCCACTGACCCGCATTTGGTCGCACCCTGACTTTCAGGGGTTACATTGCCTTTTAACTTCTAAAAAATTCAGACCTAAACTAAAGGTAATAAATATTCACCCTAATTTGGAAACTTTCGTTAAAAAATGGTTTCAAACATTCATAATGCAGACATAATCAAATAAAGGCAGCCCTTCATTTATTTTTAACAACTGATCATGACAGCCATTAGTCAAATGGGAAAGTTTTTGTAAGGCATCTGTTTCTTTATCTAAGTCCCTACTCAAGTTCATATCCCTATAAATTATAAATACACTGTAATGGGTCTAAACAAAAAAAAGTCTTTTGAAGTGTGTGTTTTCTACAAGTGCCCTAATTACCATAAACATTGTAATGATTTCAAATGAAACTAAAAAAAAACAACACATATGCTACGTTTCGGCAATACAATATCTGAAAAACCTATAATATTTGTCAATTTCAATTATATAAAGACAGATAATAGGCTATATTTACTCCTGCGAAAGTTTATTAATGTAAAATATAGACCTACCCATATCCTAGTAATTCTACATCACTACAATCAATGATACGGGTGATGTAGGAAACTTTATGACAGAGTAGTGATGTTTTTTGAACTTTTCAAAAATAGTGTTGGGTGTATAAGTCACACCCCTACATTTTGTAAAAATTTTGGGTAAAAAAGTGTGACTTATCCGCGAGTATCCTATATACGGTAATTCATGAAGACACTTTAAATACAGAATATTTTAGTTTAAAAAAAAAAATGGATTTAACCTAATAGCTTGGATCAGTAGGATTATACTAAATTATAGGGTTAATCTGAAAGTTAAGTCAAATCTCTGTCTTTCAGGAAAATAATAATTTTTTTTATAATCCCAGATTAATTCAAATGTAATCTTTCAATGAAAAAAATGCTACATCATAATTTAATAGTGTGAATTTATAATTTTTTTTTAGTATTACTAACATGGCTAAATTTAATTAAAATCATTAACAAATTAAGACTATGTAGACAGTTCAATGCTGAAGAAGTGGAAATAAAAGCAAAACTTTTCACCTTCTCTAGTAATGGCAATTTCTGCTCCAGTGTGGTGTAATGAGACTCCAAGTCGTTTTGAATAGTTTCAATCCTTGTAGCCAGCACAAAGACTTCATCTTTTTTAGTTAAACATCTGCGCATGGTTAGATCCCTTTGCAGCTCTTGGCATTGGCCTTTCATGTGCTCAAATCTTTGTAAAATATCCTGACAAGGAAATAAATTTAATGGTCACAATGAGGAAAGAGAAAAACAATCAATAGGGCCTTTTAATAATAAAGCAGAAGTTTCAATTATAGAAACTATAAATTATATTGTTCTGATAAAAACAAAAAAACACAAGCAAAAGAGATTGTTCACTAAAAATGGCAATAAAAAGTGAAAATATTCCAGGTGAAACTGTTTGTGCAACTTACTCTGTGGGCAGTCTCAAAGTTTATACAGTGATCAGCAAATTGACCCTTGGCATCAATGAATTTGACCTTTGCACCGTTGAGCCCATTCGTTCGCCTGGTGTGATTCGGTGTGATTCGATGAACTACAGGGCTTCCAGGACAAGGAGAATTACTATGAGCTCCAATGGCACTGCAAAAATGTATTTAAAAAAAAAGGCATACAACTTTAAATGTGAATCTCCAATATTCCATTATAGTTATAGTCAGTGCTTTTTTTCTAAAAAAAAAGGTACCAGAACCCTCCTATTTATGTCCATAAAAAAATAACAAAGAAATTAGTAGCCTGTGGAAAAAAGGTGCCGGAATGCCGTTTCATTGCGTTACATTAGAAAAAAAACACTGGTTATAGTACAATAAGGTGTTTAAATGCTTAAGTTTTAATATAACATTCTTTAAACAAGATAAACAAACATACACACCCATTAGAATTTGTTGTACCCAATGTACACCTTTGAAGAGGAACATACAATAATGGCTCAAGACTTCTGAAGAATACAAATGAAAAACAAAAATAGATAGGAACTATTATGAAAACAGGAGATTAAAGGCATATTCATAAAATCTATATGTGTCACAACGTTTTAATTGTGACCTGTTGCAGGCTTAAATAAGGATCCTCTCAACTTCAATTAATAATACTTGATATTATATTTTGCTTTATTTACAAAGGTTAAGACAGGAAAAGAAAGGAATAGACAGATGAAATTTCTAGGACACATCTATAGGAAAAATGGTATAGAAAGACTGGCTTTGTGTGGGAAAATATCTGGAAAGAGAGACAGAGGAAGACAAAGGCTAACATATGTAGAAAGCCTGAACGAATGGGCCACGAACAACAACATAAGTAATAATAACTTTCTGCAAAAAGCTAACAACAGGAAAGAATGGAGAGTCATGACCGCCGATGTCTGTTCCAGACCTGGCACGTAAAGAAGAAGAAGACAAAGGTTAAACAATACAGTAGATAATAAATAACCTAATATTAATCGTGCAGTACAAAATAGCCTTTATACAGGGGTCTCACACTAGCCCTAAATCATACAAATATATCATCAGAGTCCACCAAACTCAATACATCAGGACTAACAACCATCTATTCATAAATACCAATATCTACTAACTCTTAACTCTCTCTCTGCTTCTACTATGATTCAGTAACTATGCCTTAACATTCTATTCTTCCCCCTTAATCTTATAAAGCTTGTGAAAAGACAATGAACGTATGTCACTGGAGTTGAGTTACATCAACAAGAGCTATATTCTTGTTTCTATTACAAATTACTTTGTTACACACAGGTCAACAAAAACACTTACTTAAGAAACTCTGTTTTATAAGCAGTGTCTATTTGTCCACTTTGTGTGGGGTGAATAGGATGTTGCTTCTGAACTATAGACTTTAGTCTTTCCATCAATACCTAGTACACATTTAAAACATTTTGTACAACATAAGCAAAAGGATCAAAATTATGTCTCAAAATTTTTTTTTACCAGTATAGGGTTTAATTTTAATGCCTAATACCTAATGCCAATATAAACAAATGAAGTTCATCACCTAGGGGTAACAGTGATGTTAAATTTTTAAAATTTTAACAATGCGAATGTTATAATGTGGGCGAGTCAAACGGCAAAAGACCTGTGTTTAACTAATGCCCACTTTTTGTGCTCTATGTTTTTTGTATCTTATATAATGTGCACAACAATATACTTTTTCTTGTTATACTAAATATACTTGAGTGCAAGGTAATTTAAAAACTAGAGTTTCACAATTATTGTAGAGTCATATATATATATTTTCCAATGATGCTTGTCATTTTTACAATGCAGCTAGAAAAACATAAGACACCAAAAAACAGCATTAAAAACTGACAAATTTAAAACTTACATTTGCAAAGTCTAAAAATTCAAACTTGTTGGCGGAGCTTCTAAAAGCACTTGCTATCACAAGATGCACATGTAAGGTAGGGAGTAGCGTTAATAAAAAGTTCAGTTGAGATCCAAATGTCGCCCTTTTGTCTGTGTATTGGCTGAAAAAAATAGTTTAAAAAAGAAATATTTAGGATGAATAAAAAAAATGTTAGCTGGATGACAATGCAAACATCTGTTTTATTTCCCCACTTTATGTTCTGTGACTGGTGACAGCCCTCCAGCTGTTGTAAACATATTTGTGAGTTGAACAATATTAAGCACTGAGACTGTACTACATATCTCCCATCCTTGTTAGTAATCAATTATATCATCACAAACTCTTCTCAAAGTTTTTTGTTGGGGCTTTACCAAAGAACTAGTAAATACAATATAACTAAACTTGGTTGTTGTTACTTTTTTTTAAAACTCCTATTTTTTGTTTGTTAACTAATGAATTGTTCCAAAGGTATTTTAACTGTTCTTAAATTAATTTTAATTCATAATTTACACTCATTCATGTATCATAATTAATCTATGGATAAGAGTCATACTGTTATTTAACTGTTAATTAATAAAATAACTGATCAAAACAGGGTTCCTGCACCAAAATATTTATTTTGCCTAGGCTTTGCAGAAAATTCCATATTTTAGCATCCCATTTAACCATCACCCAAGTTGAAATCAACAGTGGTTATTATTTCAAATGCAACTAATTTGTTATAAAAAAGCTTTCAGTACCTATCAACTTTCTGTAACAAAATTGTTTTTGTCTCAGCTAGTTTCTCTAAAAGTGACAAATACAGTTCTTCAACGGCCAGCCTTTCTTTATCAGCGTTTGCTTTGATTTCTTCCAGTAATGCTTTAAACAGAACAATTCCTTCACGCACAGAATTTTGAAGTTTTCTAAAAGCCTTGAAAGCAAAATAGAAAAAAAAACATTTCAATAAGTACAAGGTAATAAACATTATAAGATCTCCAATACATAAAAACATGTAATTGAGATTTATGACAGCTAATTATATCATATTTAAGAACAGCCAATTATAATTGTAGTATATACATGAATTATAAAAGATAAAAATAAAATGTGCTGCTGCTATTTAATGAAAATAAATGCATTCAATGATTCCAAATATGCTTAACTTGAGTCCAATGGTAATAACATATTTTCTTACCTGGACTCTCAGATCTAATTTCTTAAAGCTTTGTGTGTAAGCTGTTTCCAGATCTAAACAATGACCCCTGCTTTCTCTGTTAGAGATAAAAAAAAAAAAACTACATGAAAAACAGTTCATTAGCACATTTTTAGTTGCAAGACAAAGTAAAGTAATCATGTCAGACCAAATTTACCCATAGGGCCAACAAAGCAGCGCTCACCAGTTTCCGTGGCCACCACCTACTAGGGGATTGTGTGCCCAGCCTTTACAATTTTACTAAGGTCATGTACCCGTCAGAGCTGGGTGGACTCAGGGACACCCTCCAGACCCAGGAACAAATCATAGCCTACACCAGGATCAGAACCCAAGGCGTGATGCTGATCTACCATTGTGCCCCACTAGCAAAATAATATCAGGTATGACTAATAACTCTATCCTTGATAAGTAAAATTACAAGGATTGGTACAAAAAAATGTAGTATAAAAAACATTCTCATGGGGTGAAACTTACATTCTCATGTCTCGAAAACAGTTTATACACAACATGACCTTCTTCTCAGAGGAGAACATTATGTAAGGTTCATCATGGAGAGCTGGTGAAAAGAACAAAAACATCTTGTCATGTATTTAGTAATGTCGTAATTTACTTTGTATTTTGTTGAAAATCACTAAACGCTATGTTTTGAGTGTGACGTATTTCAAGGTTACGGAAGTGCGTAATTAGTTCTTGTGTTAGTTGGATGTTTGGATTGTCATTGTTTGAGAGAGAAAGCTGAGTGGATCGATTTTCTTGAGTTATTATTGTTTCAAGATTTATTATTATTAAACTGAGTTTGTAGATCAAGGCGTCATGTTTTAAATCAACAAATTACTTGAATCCAACAAGTTATTCATTCATAATGGATGTTAAAATCTTCAGGGACTAGCAGCGACCATGTGTGTATGCAAAATACAATAAAAAAATAAATAAATAGGAATAAGGGAAATGTACATACAGCACTTCTTATGGACTTCTCTTGCTCTCTTAGTCAATAGAACTAGGTCATGACTGGCAAACATTTTAGCTTTGTGAGTTTCCTCCCTGCAGCTCAAACACAGTGGCTGCATACAGGTGTTACAAAAAAACATTTGGACTGCAGCCTGAAACCAAAAATATTTACGGTAGTTTTCATGTTCACATTGTCAAATTGTTAACAGGCATATTAAATTGCTCACTAGACAGCGACACATAAATTCAAGCTATTTTTACGGTCATTGATGTAAAGGAAATTATAGAAAAAAGCCCATTTCAATAACCTAGGAAAAAAATTAATGAAAAATAATGAGGCATAATTATGTATAGAAAACTCTCAAATTATCATTTAAATAACTACCAGTAGCTGGCAAATTTGAATTTTTTAAAGAAAATATAGTTTTGTTCATGGAACACTGTGTTTAAGTAGCAGCATGCTCGACTTGCGCACCGAAAATCCTGGGTTAGAATCTCAGTGAAGGCTAGGATTATTTCCAGCTCTGAAGGCGTTTCTGAGTGTAACCAGCTCTGATTGTTACCTGACATTAGTTGGGGAAAAGTGAAGGCGGCTGGGCATTTACTGACCACACAATCCCTTACTTTGCCATGGCCACGGAAACTTGTTAAAGCTGTATCACAGGTGCTATAGATCTAACTGGATCGATGGCGATTCTTTAGCTTTACTTGATGGTTTTGTTAAAAAACAGCAGACATCTCTTTCAAAACCATTTATATTTATACCCCACTTCACTATTGCACTATAGGGGTTTATAGGAGAAAAAAAAAACACCAATCAATAATTCATTTTTAAATGCCGAATGCATGTATGTAATGTGTTGAACTAAGAGCAACCGCATACTACTGAAGGATATCTGCCTAGTTTTTTCCTTGACCTTGTAATGGCCTGAGTTTTTAATAAAGTTGCTTACAAATATAGTGTTGTTTTTTTTTTTTAATTTAAACTACTCACTGAATCACAGTTTGCACATAGTGCCTGTTCTTCTGTAGAAGATTCGACCATAAACTTCAGGAGAAGGTCAGAGGGCGGTAATGTGGCGCCATCCTTCAATATATGAGCAAATCTAAACAAACAACAAAAGATTAACTGTAACATTTTTCTCAATTTAAATCACATAAAAAAACACTAGTAAATATATATATATATATACATAAAACTAAAGTACACGTGGTACCAAACTGATCATAGGGCCAGTGAAGCAGCAATCACCAGTTTGTGTGGCCACGGCATACTACAGGATCTGTGACCCGCTCAATGCCCAGCCTTCTTTACTTTACCCCAGCTAATGACAGGTAGCAATCAGAGCTGGGTAGACTCATGGACACCATCCAGTCCCGGGAACAAATCCTAGCCTTCACCAGGATTTGAGCCCAGGATCTTCGATACGCCAGCCAAACGTACTGCTGTTCGGCCTTTGTGCCTTATATATATTTATCAATAAAATGAATACGATGTTACATTATTTTTAATTTATCTATAAAAGAGGATAAAAGATAAAAGAGGAAAAGTGTGGATTCTATAATTTAAAATGTGAATTTTTTAAACTGTTATTTGGAAACACAAAAGTTTTAAGGATATTGTTAGAAACCTTAAAAAACAGTATGCCATACTATAGATATTTTAACAGTACTTATCAGTACTTGTGTTATAGTTTAACTATGAACCCAGGGGATTCAAACTGGCACCTATGCAGAATGTTTTATTAATAAATTACAGTAATTTTTGTCAAGCTAATTTAGTTGCTTTTTATTTTACTTTTTTTTTCAATGGTAAATTTGGCACCTGTCTAAATTGCAGCACCTGGTGTGCTCCACTTCTCTCTAGTTATGCTATTTGATTATGCTATTAGACAAATTTATTTCTAGAATGCTTATTCACAAATTCTTGCATAGTTAAAACAACTATGTTTCAAGCATGTTATCAAGCATTCACCCAGTTATCAAGCATTTATTCTAATCAATAAAATTCTCGTAGTTAATGAATAACAGGTATGATAATATAAAAAAAAAAAAGTAATGACAAAAGAACTGACCCACAAATTGGACATGACATCTTCCCATCAACCCCCCTTCCTCGCAGGCAGTGAGCACAGAAGCTGTGAAAACATCCAAAGATGCATGGGTCTTCGTACTGTTGACTGCAGAGGTAACATAGTAAGGGGTTTCGTGTTAAAGACAGATCAGGTTCTTCCATTGACTGAAATATTTCTCCAGACATACTTGCAGCCAGGACTAGTTAGGTATGGAGCTCACACCAGCACAACTTTACACTAAAGTGTAACACCACTTGTCCTTAATTAGAAAAATTGAACATTTCTTGTCAATCAAATTTAAGAATACAAATTACTGTGACTAATATTGCTTTTACTCCGCTTTACATGAAAAAAAAAAGATGCATTACATAAAATCATAAAAGTATGTTGCAGGGTTGAAAACTGTATCGGTCTGGAGAGTGTCCCTAAGTCTACAGACCCAGCTCCAATAATTTAGTTGGGGAATGTTAAGATGACTGGGAAATTTTGCTGGCCACACAATGTCACAGTAAGCTGTGGCTAAGCAGATTGGTCAACACTACTTCACTAGCCTTGATAAAACCATAAACTAACATGGGATAGAAGAGAACTTTTCTTTTTTGTACTATTTGTAGGCATATGTATAGGTAAGAGTCGGTTTCACTTATAAAGCTTAGCTAAGATCTTACAATTTAGACTATTAAAATAAATATATATACTATATGGTGTGTATATATTATTTATATTCGGCTAGGCCTATGGGTAAAATGGGGGATAGGTAGCACCCTTAGTTTAGGATTACTTATTTATACATGCTGTGCTTGACCCGCAGATAAGTCACACCCATACTTTTAACTTTTAAGGAGTCACAATGCCTTTAATGATACTTTAATCTTTAAACTTCTCAAACATTCAAACTCAGAGTCAAACCTTTATAAAACCTGTGTAGAGTGAAGAGTATAGGCCTATTCGTCGCACCTATAATTTTTATTGAAATTTTAGGGGAAAAAATTGCGACCTATATACTGTATTTATATGCGAGCATAGCCTATACATTAGAAACAAATTGTTTGTGTTAGACAAAATGACTATGTATGATTACTATCACTATAGACTCTATAGTGTCTTTAGTATCACTTTCAATTGGAATTAGTTTATTAGGGACCCACAATATTGAGTTGTTATCACATGCGCTTAACCGGCAGCAGTGAAACCTCTCACAGATTATTAGTCTTCTAGAGCGCACTGAGCATGCTAAAATAGCATGGATAGAAGCGCTATATAAATTACCATTACCATTACCATTACCACAATTGAAAAAAATTCAAATTGGCAGAACCAGATGTCATATCATACACAGTTAAGAAAGCGTCAAGACTTAACTTGTGAGTCTTTTTAGAGTTAAAGAGGGTATGATTGGTAGGCTTAGAATAGTTAAATATATAGATAGGATATAGATCTAGTCTAGGCCTATTTATTTCCTGACTCACTTTCAAGAATTTCAGTTTTAAACTGTTTACAGAATACAGTTGATAGCGATTGTGCACAGTCAGCCTACACTCTGGGCTTTATTTAAGCGCATAAATAAATCAACATGATTAGACACAAAATTAAACATTCGTTTCGAATATAAATTTATGAAACTTTATTGATAATAGCCTTCTGTAGTTAACTTAGTAGATAAATAAATTTCTTATTTTACCTTTATTATTCATAGCTATTTCAGCCGCCGGAAGACGGAAATAAACCATTCACAGAGATATTTTTAATGTTCCCAACAAAAGAGCTAGTTAAAGCAATATGACTATTTATGGTTGTTTTAGTTTTTTTAAAGCTCCTTTTTTTCTTTTGGTTGTCAACTAAACTTAAAATTATTGAATGCAAAATCAATTTAAATGTAAATGTTGCAATGTTCTTGGAGAAATAAATGGTAGGCTGAAAACTGAATAAGAACTAATATATAATAATCGAAAAAAATTATGAATCTGATAGCAGATAGTCTTGAATCTTGAACTTGAATAGAATAGGGCCACTAGTCTAGATCTAGTAGTAAATTTAATAATAATAAAGAATACAGATTAGAGATCAGATTCAGTAGGCCTATTCAGATAGTGAATAGTGAGTAGACTAGGCCTATGCGGCCCGTATGACGGTATGACTCTAACTATGTTATATTATTATGATTTATGATTATATTATCTGAGTGATTATTTGCACAGTTCTTCATATAACGCTAAGCGTTATATGAAGATTTCTAGCTGCAGATAACGCTCGGCATTATTCGAAGATTCGCACAGGTCTTCATAATCGGTTGTCTTTCCCTATTGGCCTACATATACTATTTATTGTCAAATTTGAATAAGATTTCGTGGCCTAATGGTTAGTGCTGTCAGCTGGCCACCGGAGTGTCGCAGGTTCGACCCCAGCCATCTCCACTTTTTTTTATTTTTTATTTATTTATTATTATTATTATTCAATTTGGTACAACGGCATACGTATATACGGTAAATACATGAATATTTTGGTTGAAAGTAACCTTTAGTCATTGTCAGCCAGAAAATACAGTAGGTGACTCGACCTAGATCTAAGATATTCTAAGCCTAAATGATACTTTTTCTTACGATAAATGATGGTATCACAGGCCTAGTGATAATAATAATAGTTCTAAAGTGTGCGCAAATGTCTATTTCAAAAGACAATTGTGCTTGAGTACAAATGGTTATTTAATATTGTTTTAAGTGTGCTGAAAGACAGAAATTATGAAATCAAGTAGCCTAAATTGGCTAAATTTCCATTTATTTGGATCAATAAAGTAATCTTATCTAATACTAATACCGCGGGCACGGATGAGCGTAAGACGCAATAATCTTCTTTATAGAAGGAGCGTCTGTAATGTATAAGATACGATAATTAATTCAAACAAAAAGGTTAGGCCTATTTAGCCTAGATGTTAGTATTAGTAGGAGGGTCGAAAGGCCTACTTCAAGTCAAATTCAAATAGGGTTAGTAAGGCCCTGTTAGGTTAGGGCTTTATTTTTATCAATAAATAGGCCTACCTCCTTCTAGCTAGGAATATGATGCTAAATAATAGACTTTAGGTAAGTTTAGGCCTATCTATAGATTAGTAGGCCTATATGCTACTAACTATAACTATAAGATAATAAGTATAGGCCTAAGTCTAAGTTAATATAAGTCATAAGTAGGCATATAGCCTAACTCTCACAATTGTTCGAAAATTTGGGTCTGCCGTAAACACTCGGCGTTTTTCGAAAATGTGGGTCTTCCGATAACGCTCAGCGTTATTCGAAGATTTGGTTCTTCCGATAACGCTCGGCGTTATATGAACAGTTCTTCGAATAACGCTTCCCTTATATTATAGTATTTTAGTTCAAGTGGGGTAGTCGTAGTCTGTTCTGCAGTCACACTACTGCAGTGTAGTCACCTGTACTGTAGATAATGAATGATAATGAATGGTTTTCAGTTTTCACTATTTCTAAATAGTCACACATATGTCTCACATGAATTATGAAATTATGATGATTCTCACATTCAACATATATACTATACTTCTATACCCTATAACTTTGGCTCCATAGTCTTGGAAGACGATTAAATTTGCACTCCTGTGACATTGCCAGCCCCGCAGCATTAATTGTGTCTGTGGGGACCTATCCGTGGGCTCTGTCACATCTCTGGCACTTGAAAGCGAACCGTTGGTGCTGGTCAGGGGCAGTATATCATATGTTCTTTACTTTTCTTCGCTGCTCTTCCGGCCTCTTTGATATGGCGAAGTCTGCCCTCTGTAGCAGATGGCTTATAATTATAGCCAGTAACTGCAGTTTTCCGTTTTTTGTCGACGCTAAATAGAAAAGCTGGAGTGGCATCTCCAGGGCGTAAGCCTGGGCATTGTGTTAAAAAGCGGCTGATGTTGCCCATGCATCAGTTCCCCTTTCTCCACGCATCAGATGTAGACATGGGGAAAGGCGTAGCCAATACAGCTTGGCATCATTTGTGTCGCAGGAGTTGCCAGTATGCTACGTGATGAGCAGAAAGCGTTTTGCTTTAGGGACTCTTGCTCCTGATTTGTTTTTGGGGGTTACTCCCCTTCACTGTGCATGGGTTTAGCCACCAGGCAGTGGAGGTTTGTGATAAGAGTTTTCCTTCTCCGGCAGTCAGTTATATTTACAATAAAGAATATAAACAATAAAAATGCGTCCAAAAATCACATCAACACCTCCATTTTGGTGTGTCACGTTCAACATATTTCATATAGAATATAGTATATACCATACTGGTAGTATAAGCCTATTTTATAGGCTAATCAAAACTTTTATTGTTTATTATTTGATTTATGTGACATGTGAATAAGTAATAAAAAAGTTAGGTAGTTAGTTACCATATAAGTACAACGGAAGGTGGTCATGGTGCTGACCACACAAAATCCACAAATTTTGTGGCCAACGACTCAATGTCAATGACCAATAAGACTGTCAAGATCTGATAATTAAATGTTTTAATTTTTTAAAATACATAGGTACATCAACTTACGAACTCAATTCAGTCCAGGAGTCGTCTTGTATCCTAGGTTTCAGTAACTCTTTGTACTTTTTTTATGGTGGAGATAGTTGATTTGGCCATGCTGTACTCATTATCGCTGTCACACACAAGAATGCCATTTTCATGTTTCATAATTCTTTCTTTCTTTACCTCCAATTGTGTATGTTTCTGCTTCCTAGCAGTGCCACTACCATTCTTTGAACTCATAATGGAGTTTACAAGAAAAATTAAAAAAAAAGAGATATCCTGAACACATCTTAGGATTCATAAAAAGGAACTTTTACAAATGTAATAAGAATATAAAACTAAAAAGCTATCTCACATTAGTTAGGCCTATACTAGAATATGCAGGATCTGTATGGGACCCATCAACTAAAGAAAACATAAAAAATTAGAACAAATTCAAAAAAGAGCTGCAAGGTTCATAACTAGTGAATATTCCCAATTGACAAGAGTAACACCATTAGTCAAATCACTAAACCTAGAAACACTAGAGGACAAAAGGGCAAAGAGTAAAGTAGTAATATATAATACATAAGGCATTAAACTCTAATTTAGAAATACAACCCAATAACAACCTGTTGCAAAGCTCAGATAAAAATAAAGACAAAAACAGTTTCCTTATCCTCTATGCGAGAACAAATGCATATAAGCACTTTTTCTTCCCGTGTGGCATTCGAGCATGGAATGGGTTGCCTGAACAAACCAGGAAAACCAGTAACTTAACATCATTTAAAACATTAATAAAAATGCAAGACTAGACTCGGACCACGGATGAGCGTAGGACGCAATAATCTTGTCTATAGAAGGAGCGTCTGTAATGTATAATATAAGATAAGATCTCCACTGCTAAGAAATATTTTACTGCTGTGTAGTAAGGCCAATGAAAGCAAGGCTTCGCAATGCATGCAAAACTATGCCACTAGGCTAGCACTGATTGATGTTAGTACTGCTTTTCCTTTGTTTGGCTGTTCGCAATCATTTGTCTTTAACGTTAAACCTTGCTCTTTTTCTATCTTTCTCGACACTGTTCGTAACCCGAGGCACTGTTCATTATCAGAGATAAAATTATTTTCAAAGTGAGGCACTGTTCATTATCAGAGATAAAATTATTTTCAAAGTTGTTGTTTGTAATCCGAGTTATCACTGTAGTAATAATAACATTTATTTTATATTTTACATAGGCCTGTTATGTTTATTAGACTACTTCAGAAATAAAGAAATATACACAGACAAGATCTGATATAAAAAAGATAAAAATGGCAACCAAAGCTGTGCTTCAAAGCTTCGTCTCTGGACTGAAGCAGCGCCAAGAAGATGTCAGGTTTAAAACTGCCATAGAGCTGCATCATTTTGTTGTCACTGAGCTGCGTGAGATGCACCAGGATGATGTGGCAACATTCATGGATGATTTTAACCATCATATATTTGAGATGGTCTCAAGCTCTGATGTGAATGAAAGAAAAGGAGGGGTGCTGGCTATTGGTAAATGGTTTTCTATATTTTTCATGCTAATATATAAGGTCTCCTTTTTTTCTTTACCATATTTTAGTTAGCCTTTTTACACATTACACATCCTTTAAACAGTGGTGCTGTTTTTAGACTGTTTTATTTAAATCTAAAGACTGGCCCTGGATATATTTTTTTCAAATATTGAAAAGGTTTGAGAATAAAATAAAAAATTCCTTTGAACTCAAACAAACCAGTTAAAAATGATACTATTAAATTTAGGGTTTTAAACCTTATACATTAGATAAAAATTCTGTGTAAAGTCTATATATTTATAAGACAATGTTTTTTATTTTTTAGTTAGTCTTTTAGGTGGTGATGTTGGTAACATTGGGACACGCATGAGTCGCTTCGCCAACTATCTGATGAATTTGTTGCCTTCAAACTCGTATGATCTCGGTGTCATGGAAATGGCGGCCAAGGCGGTGGGAATACTTGCCCTGTCCTCTGGCACTTATGCAGCGGAGTATGTTGAATTTGAGGTCAGAAGAGCTCTAGAGTGGCTTGTGTCTGACAGAATTGAAGGCAGAAGACAGGCGGCTGTAAGTTTCAAATCTTTCATTTTCATGTCAGGTACTTTGTGCTTGTGTAACACAAAAAAATCAAATCACATGCCAAGGTTAGAATTGGCAAAAGAATAGGTTACTCTAACAATGAATGTCTTATCGGATGCATAATTTCTTTCCCTAATTTAATACTTTTATTTCAAAGGTTTTCTTTATAAAATACAACTTTTTATGTTTTGTTTGAAGAATGTTGTGATTTGAAATAGAGATGACTGTGCTCATTCTATACTTAATCAGCTATATGATAGTAGTTCTGACAACTGTTTGTATGGATCAATTTGGTCTGACGGGATACTTTACTACGGTATACTTTCTGACAACTGTTTGCTGACTTGCTCAATAAGACTTGATCATCAATAAATCATAGCAAATATATATGTTCTTATTACATATGTAAAATTTTCTTATTATGAAGCCTAATGTTTTGTTAGATTTTTTAATTACTTCATCAATATGTGGAAACTGGGAGAACTGATGAAGGCAATGAATCTGACTTGAATGTTACTTTGTAAAGTTCATTTGTCAAACTAGACTTTGATTGTTTGGCCCATGGAGTTTGACTGTGGAGTTGTGGGTAAAAAAGTTGGGATCTATTATTATTATTGTGGTTGTGAATGAGAGAGTAATACTTATTTGTGTTACACAGCAACAGTTACAAGTAGCATGGAGTAAACAAAAAAAGGGTCTCTCCTATTGTGTCTGGGTTCATCCATGTGTAGAGGATATAACATATTACAGGGTGAATAATTTTGCTTCTTTCCCCAAGACACATTTACTCAGTCTATTACTCTTTATGTTGTGATCTAGGTACTGGTACTGAAGGAACTGGCTGTCAACACACCCACATTCTTTTACCAGCAAGTGCAGCAATTTTTTGATTCAATATTCTTTGCAGTGAGAGATCCAAAGGTAACAAAAAAAAAAAAAAAGGATTGATTCCTTGTTTCTTATACCTTCAGTTAAAGTTTGTCATTTTTGTGTGTGTTTTATTTCATTCAATTTAATAACTTTACTATGATTATTTAAAAAAAAAAGGAAATAGCTAAAAAAAAATGTTGTCATTTTCTGCCTAATTTAATTTCTATCCATTTTGCCATTTGCTAATTATTTCCCATTTTCTATCGGTTGTGTTATTTTCTTCCCCATTTGTTAAATTCTACCCACTTCTTCCAGCCTTCTATCAGAGAGGGTGCTGTGGCTGCACTGAGAGCTGCCTTGGCTGTTACATCACAGAGAGAAACTAAAGCATCACAAAGATCAGTTTATAAGGTTTGCACAGAATGAATGGTGTTCATTGTTTTTTTTTTACACATAATCATCAATGCAAATGTGGTTTTCATTTTTGTAATGAATACTGTCTGAATTATCATCTGCAATTATACAAAATATTTTCAGGAACTGAGAATATTAATGCATCCTATACCAATTAGTGGTTGGATTTCGTGTTTTGCATTTTGATAATAGATTTTCTAACTACTTCAGGAAACCCATTCCACCTACCATTCAAACTTAACTCGGGAAGCAAGAGAATTACAATGAATTCATCCTAGCATCTGAATTAAAAAAACTTTTTGCATCCCTCAGTATGTCTGAGAATTTTATTAGAAACATGTGTTGTATTCACACAAGTTTTTTGTGAATCCTGTTTATTTAAAAATATATATATCTGCTTCCTGATTAATTTATGCGTTGTCTTTTAATACTTATTTGTCTTTGAATACTTATTTGTCTTTGAATACTTATTTGTCTTTGAATACTTATTTGTCTTTGAATACTTATTTGTCTTTGAATACTTATTTGTCTTTGAATACTTATTTATCTTTGAATACTTATTTGTCTTTGAATACTTATTTGTCTTTGAATACTTATTTGTCTTTGAATACTTATTTGTCTTTGAATACTTATTTGTTTTTGAATACTTATTTGTTTTTGAATACTTATTAAGTTATTTGTTTTTTAATACTTATTTGTCTTTGAATACTTATTTGTTTTTGAATACTTATTTGTTTTTGAATACTTATTAAGTTATTTGTTTTTGAATATTTATTTGTCTTTGATTACTTATTTGTCTTTGAATACCTCTTTGTCTTTGAATACTTATTTATCTTTGAATACTAATTTGTCTTTGAATACTTATTTATCTTTGAATACTTATTTATCTTTGAATACTTATTTGTCTTTGAATACTTATTGTCTTTGAATACTTGTCTTTGAATACCTCTTTGTCTTTGAATACTTATTTATCTTTGAATATGTATTTGTCATTGAATACTTATTGTCTTTGAATACTTGTCTTTGAATACCTCTTTGTCTTTGAATACCTCTTTGTCTTTGAATACTTATTTATCTTTGAATACTTATTTGTCTTTGAATACCTCTTTGTCTTTGAATACTTATTTATCTTTGAATACTAATTTGTCTTTGAATACTTATTTATCTTTGAATACTTATTTATCTTTGAATACTTATTTGTCTTTGAATACTTATTGTCTTTGAATACTTGTCTTTGAATACCTCTTTGTCTTTGAATACTTATTTATCTTTGAATATGTATTTGTCATTGAATACTTATTGTCTTTGAATACTTGTCTTTGAATACCTCTTTGTCTTTGAATACTTATTTGTTTTTGAATACTTATTTGTTTTTGAATACTTATTAAGTTATTTGTTTTTTAATACTTATTTGTTTTTTTAATACTTATTTGTCTTTGAATACTTATTTGTCTTTGAATACTTATTTGTCTTTGAATACTTATTTGTTTTTGAATACTTATTTGTTTTTGAATACTTATTAAGTTATTTGTTTTTGAATATTTATTTGTCTTTGATTACTTATTTGTCTTTGAATACCTCTTTGTCTTTGAATACTTATTTGTCTTTGAATACTTATTTGTCTTTGAATACTTATTTGTCTTTGAATACTTATTGTCTTTGAATACTTGTCTTTGAATACCTCTTTGTCTTTGAATACTTATTTATCTTTGAATACTTATTTGTCATTGTATACTTATTGTCTTTGAATACTTGTCTTTGAATACCTCTTTGTCTTTGAATACCTCTTTGTCTTTGAATACTTTTTTATCTTTGAATACTTATTTGTCTTTGAATACCTCTTTGACTTTGAATATTTATTTATCTTTGAATACTTATTTGTCTTTGAATACTTATTTATCTTTGAATACTTATTTATCTTTGAATACTTATTTGTCTTTGAATACCTCTTTGTCTTTGAATACTTATTTATCTTTGAATATGTATTTGTCATTGAATACTTATTGTCTTTGAATACTTGTCTTTGAATACCTCTTTGTCTTTGAATACTTATTTGTCTTTGAATACTTATTGTCTTTGAATACTTGTCTTTGAATACCTCTTAGTCTTTGAATACTTATTCATCTTTGAATACTTTTTTGTCTTTGAATATTTGTCTTTGAATACCTCTTTGTCTTTGAATACTTATTTGTCTTTGAATACTTATTTTCTCATTGGCAGCAATGCTTTGAGGAGGCTCTGCGACCTTTTGATGAAGCTGTGGGGCGTGAGAAGAAAATGACAAAAGATGATTGGATGCATGGCTCACTCCTGATTATCAATGAACTTTTGAGGTGCAGTAACAATGATGCCGAGGTGAACCAATTATTATTGTTATTGTTTATTTCTGATACCATGAATGTATTTATGATTAAACTAGTTGCTATGCCTGTTAAAGTGACAGGAGAAAAATAATGATATGGAGAGATAGAGAGGGAAAGAGTTATAGTATTAGCCCATTTATTAAAATGTCCAGAATGTACCTCCTATGTTAGTATTTCTATTAAAAGTAAACTCTACATACTCTAGATAAGCTTATTGATGAGTAGTTTTTGGTTTGTATTTATTGATTATATTTCAGTGTAAAAATTCAATTCCTGCAAAATCAGTTTCTATTTACTTAGCAGTGGACTACTCATATAAGTATAATGCAATATTTAAACAAAAGAAAACTCAAAACAATCATATAGACTGATCCCTGTCATATACTCACACAACCAGATATGTGCTCAAGCCAATTAACTTCCGTGCCATCATCAACGGGATATGCGCTATACAAGCACCATTATTATTAATAATGTAATAATGGTTAATAAAACTATTTCATACATCTATTTATCTTATCTTTATTACATAGACATTTATTGTTCATTACAAATTAAAATGTTATGTTCTATTTGATTTATTTAGCGCTTGAGAATTGAAGTTGAAGAGATTACTTCAGAGCAAGTCATCCATGAGAAATCTTCCAGGGTTAGTCCTTTTAGAAATTTTTTTTTCTGGCTTTTAAATTATGAACTTTAATGTTTCTTTATAAAATTGTTATGATGTTTTTGTGTGTGTCTGTTGAGCCAAAATAATCTGCATGGGCCCTTCAATCAAGGGATTCATTTGTAAACAGATCATAATAGTATGTATTCTGTGTACATAGGAGATGGGCAATAAGACAAGAGGCCACGGAGTTGTGTCACCTTTGCAGCAAATTCAGCAGAAGTCATCTCCCTTGTATGTCTTCTGTCCAGGAGCCAGGGAAAGCCAACAAAAAATACCTTTGTTTGAGAGCAAAACCTGCAAGGATCTAATGAATGGAAATTTTGACAAAGTAGGCTGCGATGTGATACTTTTTTTTCCACACCTTGCGGGTATTAGCAGATATAACACAACTTAACAATTAGAAATATTTCCTGAATTTTAAAAAACAATCTTCTTCTGTCTCAGATATGTAATCTGATGTTGAGCCATCGAACTAGCAGAAGTATTTATGTTCAGCAGACTCTTTTGAGCTCTCTACCACGATTGGCTGCATTTAACCCTCAAGTTTTCTCCAGAATGTGAGTTTGACCAATAGAAGTAAAGTGTTTTTCCAGGAATTTATCCCTTAAAGATGTTTTTCATTTTGAATGGAACTTAACCCTTCCCGTACCGACCTACTTCTATCTATGCTGCCTTCAGTTCCGCTATATACGTGCCCTGGACTGTAAGGGTTAATACATGTTCTAAAAGCCTAAGCAACATCCCACTTAGTAATTGCAAAGATCTATTATGAAATGCTGACTATCCTGATTGGATAATTATCTCTTTGTTTTCTTTACACTTAGAGAAAAATTATTTTTTATTTACTCATGAAAGGCAATTTTAAAACATTTTTTTTTATCAGGAACATAATTAAATATATTTGAGTACTTTTTTACGTTCAGACTGTTTCCCTCCTTAAGGCTAAAGAGCATTAACTACCGTATATACTCGCGTATAGGTCTCACTGGTGGATAGGTCGCATCCTTAGTTTTGGATTATATTTCTTAAATGTTGTCATTGACCTGCCTATAGGTCGCACCCTGACTTTTAGGGAGTTACGCTAACCTTTTTTATTAGAATTAAAAAAATTATACATACCTTTTAAACAAAAAGACCATTAAATATTCACCTTAATTTGGAAACTTTCTTTAAAAAATAGTTTCAATCATGCATAATGCAATCAAAAACAAATAAGGCAGTGTTTCATTTATTTTTATTGACCGATCAACAAAGCCATTTGCCATAAGATAAGATAAGATAAGATAAGATTGCTTTATTGATCCAAATAAATGGAAATTTGACTTGATTACATAAATTCCGTCTTTCAGCATACCTAAAACAATATTAAAGAACCATTTGTACTCAAACACAATAGACATTCACGCACACTATCATACCATTTATCATACAAGAAAAAAGTAGGCCTATTATTTAGGAGTCAGCTATTGAGCCATTGTATTTCCTGGCTGAAAGATGATTCTTTTGAAAGAGTCTCACTGACAGTGGAACAAAAGAGTTCCTAAATCTCTCTGTTCTTGCCCTTATTGAAAGAAGCCGACCACTTCGACTAGATATTGTGTAACTATCATGAAGCGGGTGTGCATAAGGGAAAGTTTTTTGAAGGCATCTGTTTCTTCATCTCCCTCCCTGTCCATACTTAAGTTCCTGTCCCTAGAGTGGGTCAACAAAAAAAGAAGTCTTTTGAAGAGTGCTCTATCGACCCAGTGGTGCCTTAATTATGGAACACGAACAAAGGAGTCAGTTACACTAAGAGCAGTTAAAAGACCTTTTTTTTCAACTAGGTTTTTATACACTGCCCCAAATTTATTTGTATTATTAATTTAATAAATATAAGAGACTTATTTAATAGCACTATATTATATAATTTCTGTAATTATAAATGTTTAAAATATAAGCTCCTTAAATGGACAAACAATTAATGCAGGAAATGTTTATTTACAACTGTTTAACGTAAATTATTATAATCCTCTAATAATTAAACCTTGTATTGAATACCATAATGTTGGATTTATATCAAGAAAAAATAATTAGTCAGTAATATTTGTTATTACAAAACATAACTTGTTTGGCAACTCAATTGAATCAAATGTGGACATGCTTTTTTTTTTAAATTAAAGGGAGGTAATTAACCCATTTTATTTGAGCTAATATGTTTCTTTTTTTTTCTTTAATAAAAGAACCAATAGCTTACAATTTATAACTTTGAAATGACCAGACTGTAAAAAAGTATTGAAAATTATATAAATATTATATGAATAAAGAATTTATATTTAAGGGTATATCTTCAAACATTGCACTAACTACCCAGTTTGAATGATAACTATGTATCTCTTCCACTTAATAATTTTGTTCATTGGACATTTATCTGTAAAGTACAAGAAGTTAAAGGACTTCTCAGTAGAAATTAGGGATGTTAAAACCGGTTTATTTTCAAAACCGGTTTTCGGTTCTATAAAACCGGTTTAAAACCGGAATTCGGTTTTCCCCCCCAGACAGAAAGGCCAAATGTGCGTAGTTTTGTAGATATATTTGAAAAATAGTTCAAACCTAATTATTGTTTGCAGGGCATTCAAGGGATTGATTTGTGTGAATACAATATGATTTTGTAGCCTACACTATACCATTAAATTCTTTAGAACTAAAAAACAATCTGGGCTAATTGATTAAAACCGATAATAGCTTTCAATAGTGATAATCAAATTTCCGATTATCGTTGACCATAATATTAAGAAGCATATGAAGAGGATGACTATTTTAATTGAGGATGCTTCGTATGCAGGTTCGTAGCCTACGCAATCCAGTGGTACTGCTACCGCTCAGGCGTATCTGTTGGGAACATAGCTTACACGGAGCCATCGTTGAATAATTTTGTTTAAAGATGAGCCGAAAAGCAAAAAGATTCTTATTAATTGTAACTGTAACTTAACATTTGGTTTGATGTTGTATTTATCGCAAACCATAGTTGATAGCCTATTTGGAAAAAAAAGAAACAATATCTAATTTCAAGAATTGTTTTGTGCGAATCCAACATTATTAATAAAAAATATTTCCATCAGAACAAAAAAACAAAAGTAGGTACCACCGAACCGAAATCCGGTTTTGAAAATAAAAACCGGTTTTCAGTTTCAAAACCGGAATCCGGTATTCCGGTTTTCGTTTAACATCCCTAGTAGAAATGTGATCATCAAAATATAATTATTATTAATAGGTTACACCCTCATCTTGACTTACAAATGATAATGTATGGACAAGAATTACTGTACCTTAAATGTGAAAGTTTAGTAATTAAATATTTGATATAAATACAAATAAAAAGGATGATAATCACAAACACGTAAATTTTGTATTAAATATAAAACACTTTTAAGATTTTCTCGATAAATAATCTTCTTTGCTTTTAGCCTTGGTCTTGCTACCGAGTTAAATTAATATTGTCCTATAAAAATAGTTTTAAAAAATATAATAGAGTAGGTTGACCTTTAGGCTGTTGGCAGCTGAATGGTTTAGAAATCCTAGTTTGGCATTGCCTACTTTTAGCAAAAGGTTGCGGACCTCTGCTCTAGATCACAGAGCCCTTATCCCAAAAATATAAAGTGCATTGCTTCTATGAGGGAAATATACCTGGCAATGAAACTAGTGTTAAAAAAAAACAAAAAAGCAACATTAAGAAAATAAACAAAATGAATAACAACACATAGGGTGAAAAAACTAATAAACATATACTGCAGCTGTTCTCATTGGCCACATTAATTTCCTGATGAGTGTGTTGTACTTGGTTGATAATAAGCCTAAGACATACACTGCATATACTGCCAGTTCAAAAGTCCATGCAAAATACATCTTACAGTAGCAAATCATTTTAAATTAAGGGTGTGAAGGGCTTAGGAGAATCTTCAAAGAGTCACAGCTAAGGCCAGAAAATTGTCCATAACCAAGATCCAATTTGTTGACTTTTGTAATGTTTTTAAGCTCAGTGCCTTAAATTGGCAATCATGTGCTCTGTCTTGTGACCTTCCATTCTTTTTATAAAGTAGTTATATAAATAAATTGCTTGTTTTGAAAAATGGTCCAGTGAAACTGTATTGCACAAATACATAAGCCCTCCACATTTAATCTATCATCTGTATTTAGGTCCACTAATGTAAAGCCTGAACATCGGTATGTATCTTGTGTCCCACGTGTTTGTCTCTCCACAAAGATTATCTCCTCTTGCCACCAGTCTGTTGATACATGTTACTGACCTGAAGAGAGACGCAATACATTTATACTCATTTTACATACTCGCTGTCTGACTCTATAGTTTTTGAAATAGAGATTGCATCAATTAAACTGCTTCTTTATAAGGGGTTCGGCTTTTCTTTCTTTTAAAAATTACATTTGTATAAATGGAAGATGTTCTATTTCAAGCCACTTTAAGTTAATACTAGTAGAGTACAGCCAGTGGTATTATTAAGGCGGCCGGGAACTGTGCTTGCCACACAATCCCCTAGTATGCCGTGGCCACAGAAACTGGTGAACACTGCTTCACCGGCCCTATGGATCAATTTGGTCCGACGGGATACTTTACTTTTTAAATACAAAGCAAATTGAATTCCGCTACTAGATCATTAGAGTTAGAATTTTATGTAATGAGTCTAGTAATAAACACAACCTCGCTTTTCTACAGGTTTGAATGCTGAAACAAAACACACTCACTTAAAAAAAAAACAGTAAAAATTCAAATACCTAAGCATTCAATTAACAAACCACTTTTTTATTTCCTACATAAACACACACACAAAAAAAAAACAATTAATTTGTCCACATTTAAACGCACAGTAATCAACAAAGGTTCTCTTCCAATTTTTCTGTAGCTTTGATTGTCTTAAAACCAAAGGCTTTTTAGTATGTTTAGTTTTCACCACTGCTTCTGACACACAATTTGTTCTCTCTTATGCTTACACACTTCTAACTTATAGATGTTTTTGAAACATTTGCTAGTTCACAAAACTCAATATAAATTAGAATTTGAAAAAAATAAAACAACATTTTTTTTACCTAACGCTTTTTTCTCTCTTTTTGGGCCTATTGCTATGACAACGCCACTACTATGATTTTCATCACATGCATGGTATTGTATGGCCAAGTAAAAACCATTTACTGTTGGACTAGCATCATATATATATCATATTTAGCCTATATATAGCCATACAATGCTCTGCATTAGCTTAAGTAGGTGTTCGTAACTTGTCCACTAAATAAGCATTATCTGTGTAGTAGAATGCTAAATTTTAAATGCAGTAGAGTAATCAGCAATTTAGTTTCATCTGTGGTGATTACATGTGTTGTTAATTTTTATTATTTGTGTTTGACCTCATTCTGACTTACCATTTGTTCACTGGCTACAGAAACAAAAAATTATAGAAATATACAGGTGTATGTAACTTCCTTTTTATGTACCCCTTTCTTCCATGAAATAAAAGAAATGAAGAAAATGAAGTCTTTAGGAAAACAAAACAACCACACCATCCCATACTTCTTCTTGTTTTACCATTTTTTGTTTTCTTTCTCTTTGTCTCTTTTATTTTAGTTTCCGTCATACAAATTACATCTTCGCTTAACCATATTATAATTGCCTAAAACAAAAAAAAAAACGGATGAGCCTTCCGGTTCAGGGCATAACAATGTTCAGTGGTGGACCTAGGTCCTGTCCGAATGCCAGCCACCACCTAAGGTATGGTCTCGCAGCCACGTGCACTGCGGGATTCCCCTCGGATCATTATCGATGTGGCTCGCTCATATATGTGCACCGTGGCCTGGTAGCACAAATCCCATTCTATCGAAATGGGCCTCCAGGCAACAGGTTGTGGTTGACGCGGGACTGCTGCTCACATTGCGTCCTCCCCACCAAGACTTGGGGCCTCTCGGCGGTGCTATGAGACCTTGAAACTGCATCATGGGCTGTCCCCAATGCGTTTATAGCCCACCTGTGTGCTCTGGATTCTTAGCACACTGGTGGTTTCAACACTTCGCCAACGATGAGGCCCATGGGTACAGAAGTGCTTTGCTTAACTATCTAATATCAGTTTTTAAACTAAACTAATATTATTATAATTTTAATCCAACTTTATATTTATTACTGTTAAGACAAATAAATTTTAGTTGATATAAATGTTGTTTAGGTACTTGTACAATTTTTGAACAATTCACCAAATAATTCTAGGATATACTTCACATTCTTTATGGGGCTCTGATGTCAAACCAAAATTAAACATCTAATGTAAACCTAAAGCAAATCTAGGTTTACAAAAAAATACATAGAAATTGTATGATATATTGTTTAGAGAAAATCTATGCAAAAGAGAAAAAATGTAGACTTATATATATATTTTAGATTTAATAAACATTTGTTCTTTTAAGGGGTCCTTAAAAATGCTTTCTAAATATTTGGCATGGGAAACTGTTTTAACAATTTTTTTCCTTTCCAGCTATCTCCAAGACACAATCAATTTCCTGTTGGGAATTTTGAAAAGGGCAGACAGAGGTTCCCAAGCCTTTCTTGCTGTGGGTTTCTTGGCCATAGCAGTCCAGGGAGAGATTCTGACGTACATGAGCCGTATCATGGATATAATAAGGGCATCCCTACCACCCAGAGATCATGTCACAAAGTAAGGAGATAGTAAATATTTCATTTATATCTTTGGCGTAGGGCTATTGGATTTGAATTTTACTTACCACCAACATACATGACACCCATTCACCATAGCAGAGGAACTGACTTCTTTTTTTTTTTTTTAACTTAAAAAAAAGGAAATACATTTTGTTTCTCTAAATTTCTTTGAGAGCCTTGCTGGAAATTGCCCTGCACATTCGCTATTCTCAACTATTTGCCTAAGCAATTAATAGGCATACAATTAGTTACAAATAAGAAAAAAAAATGACTTAGTGTTTTAATATAAATCAAACTTTTTAATACATAATCTTGACTTGATCAGTTCAGTAAATAAAGGCACAACAGGGCGTTGAGGGTTGGTTAAAAGGAAAATGATCCTGAGAATATATTTTGCATATTATTGCGAATCCATAAAGTTGCAGCTGTCACTTGATTCTACATGGATTTGGCTAACAGTAGGTCCAAATACTCAGATTTGATACTCAGTGGAAATTGTCTATTTGTTTAAGCTCTAATGTTGTTCCTCTTTTGTTTTCCTAAAAGTTAATGCAATCCTTAGGCAGACATGTTTGGCAATCCTTAGGCAGACATGTTTGGCAATCCTTAGGCAGACATGTTTGGCAATCCTTAGGCAGACATGTTTGGCAATCCTCAGGCAGACATGTTTGGCAATCCTTAGGCAGACATGTTTGGCAATCCTTAGGCAAACATGTTTGGCAATCCTTAGGCAGACATGATGTCATCCAAAAAAAACTAAAAAAAACCCATCTAGCAAGTAAAACACTTGTGATGTTTGAATGAAGAGTGAATCAATTTAATCAAGAATATCAAGTCCAGAACACTGCTTATTGATTTTGTTTTGAATCACGTCATAATTTTGTAGTACTTGTTTATTATTGAAACAATAATTTTTGTCTTAGGCGAAAAATAAATTAGGTATTAAAGTAAAGTGACAGATGACTCATAATTAACAGATGTTCCTTCTAGATAGAAGATGATTAAGTCCACTAGGCTCAAAACTCCTGCAGGGCGGAAGGCCAAAACTCCTACTGGGTGGCAGGGATTGGTCGGTGGCAGGGCTAGAGCCCGGGCTGTTTGTTGACAGTCCAGTTAATAGTTAACTAACCACTGGACCAGCCGGCCTCACAATCACTGGACCAGCCGGCCTCACAACCACTGGACCAGCCGGCCTCACAACCACTGGACCAGCCGGCCTCACAACCACTGGACCAGCCGGCCTCACAACCACTGGACCAGCCGGCCTCACAATCACTGGACCAGCCGGCCTCACAACCACTGGACCAGCCGGCCTCACAACCACTGGACCAGCCGGCCTCACAATCACTGGACCAGCCGGCCTCACAACCACTGGACCAGCCGGCCTCACAATCACTGGACCAGCCGGCCTCACAACCACTGGACCAGCCGGCCTCACAATCACTGGACCAGCCGGCCTCACAATCACTGGACCAGCCGGCCTCACAATCACTGGACCAGCCGGCCTCACAACCACTGGACCAGCCGGCCTCACAATCACTGGACAAGCCGGCCTCACAACCACTGGACCAGCCGGCCTCACAACCACTGGACCAGCCGGCCTCACAATCACTGGACCAGCCGGCCTCACAACCACTGGACCAGCCGGCCTCACAATCACTGGACCAGCCGGCCTCACAATCACTGGACCAGCCGGCCTCACAATCACTGGACCAGCCGGCCTCACAACCACTGGACCAGCCGGCCTCACAATCACTGGACCAGCCGGCCTCACAATCACTGGACCAGCCGGCCTCACAACCACTGGACCAGCCGGCCTCACAATCACTGGACCAGCCGGCCTCACAATCACTGGACCAGCCGGCCTCACAACCACTGGACCAGCCGGCCTCACAACCACTGGACCAGCCGGCCTCACAACCACTGGACCAGCCGGCCTCACAACCACTGGACCAGCCGGCCTCACAATCACTGGACCAGCCGGCCTCACAACCACTGGACCAGCCGGCCTCACAACCACTGGACCAGCCGGCCTCACAACCACTGGACCAGCCGGCCTCACAACCACTGGACCAGCCGGCCTCACAACCACTGGACCAGCCGGCCTCACAACCACTGGACCAGCCGGCCTCACAACCACTGGACCAGCCGGCCTCACAACCACTGGACCAGCCGGCCTCACAACCACTGGACCAGCCGGCCTCACAACCACTGGACCAGCCGGCCTCACAGATGTATCAAGGTGTAAAATGTTATTGGCAGCTGTAAGCGGTTCACTTGCACAATACTCTTGAATACATTAGGCCAATGATTTTAATAACACACTTTGACCCATGAAAATATTTGTACAGCTGGAATTCTTTGTGTATGAAATTCTCAAGATTTATCATTGAAAATAAAACCATGTTTTCTTTTATCTGTATGACCTAAATGTTCATTTACATATTTGCCTGGGCAGGAAAGGTAGACATTTTGTGGTTGACCCTTCAGTCTTCACCTGTATAAGCATGTTAGCAAGAGCCATGGGCCCCCAGATGACCAGTGATGTCAGGGAGTTACTGGACAACATGCTGGCCACTGGGCTCAGGTAAGTAAAGTCTACTTTCTGTTAAGTCTTTTTTTCTGCTACGTTGAAAGTTGAGAGAAAAAAAAGGTTGAATTGAAGCACAGAATATTAGAAATCTTTGTTGTCTAGAGCCATGGACTGAGATGTTTGAAAGTGAAATATTTTCATCTAATTAGTTGAAGAAACATTACTGAAAGTCAATGAATTGTGCAGTTTCTTCTGGGTCTCAAACTTTGAAATAAATTGTGTTAATACTTCTTGACTGTTTTGAAATATATAATTGTTATTTGTCTGTCAACTAGCCCTGCACTCACTGCAGCCTTGAGAGAGCTGGCCTTGCAAATTCCTCAACTCAAAAAGGATATCCAGGATGGGCTCTTGAAAACCTTGTCCCAGATCTTGATGGGCCAACCGTTGCGACACCCAGGGGCACAAAGTGTTCCGCAGCCCGTTCAACCAGGTTAGTCCACCCTAGTCAATACAGTTTCACAAACGCACTTTATTTTTTTTTGTCAGCATAGTTTAACAAACACACATCTTTTTTTTATATAGAATAGTTTAGCAGATAGAAAAGTTAAAAAAAACAAATCTTTGTTTTAGACATTCAGTTAAGTTTAACAAACATACCTTTTATCTAGTTAGTCAAATGAATTAGAGTATACCACTAAATAAAACACAATAACAACAGAATATATTTTCTTACATACGAAAGAAACATTCTAATGATTGTATTCATGATGCATACTTTTTTTATTTTTTTTATGAACAATCAAAGCACAACCATTAAGTGATGCCAGTGATGTCACCAACGTTACCCTTGCCCTCCGCACACTGGGCAGTTTTGACTTTGAAGGTCACTCTCTGACCCAGTTTGTTCGCTACTGCGCCGAGCACTACCTGGGCAGCGAACACAATGAGATAAGGATGGAAGCTGTCACCACTTGTGCCCACCTGCTGTCTCCTCTACTACTGGTTGAGAATATTTTAGATTTTTATTTTTTTAATAAAGAGTTGTTGTTTCATTTTTTTGCTTTAATTTAGTGATTGCAAGATAATGGTTACTGAACCCTTTCATATATAAAAGTAGTTTTAATCTATTACATTTTTAATAGGTTACATATTTCTATTAGATTTCATCTTAAAAATTGGAAAAATTTAGCGGAAAAATGAATGATGACGGGCGTTCTATAATACAAATTTTCCTTTTAAATTTTTAGAAAGAAACTGATTTCATTGGATACTTTTTTTCACCATTGAGAATTGAGCTAAAGAGAGTCTTTTCAAGTTAGAGTTCTGAAAGTTTAAAAGCAATTTCAGTTATACCATGTTAGATCATCTAGTTTTTCTGCTAAATTTTCACCAAGCCAATGGTATAGAACAATAGTTTTCTAGCTTCCCCCACCACATTAAAGGCGGATGAATACATCTTTTATTTCCAGCTCTTGTCCAAACAGCCTGGCCACGTCAGCATGACTGCCATGACAACAGTGGCCGAGGTACTGAATAAACTTCTTGTGGTTGGAATCACGGACTCAGGTTAGTCAGATCATTTCAAACTATTGCTTTAATGACACAAAAAAAGAGTGTACTAGAGGGATAGTGTGGCCAGTACTATGCACATTCGGCTTTACTTTTCCCCAACTTATGTAAGGTATCATCAGAGTTGGAAGTTAAAAAAAACATTTGCGCCACTTACCTTTTTTCCGGGGCCATCAGGCTAATGTGGCTTCTTGCCCAAAAGTCAGAATAGCAGAAGTGAGTTATAACAAATTCTTATCTAAATGTTTTGCCAGGAATGAACAAAAGAAACTTGTAACAGTTTTCCTTATTTTCAAACTTCTTTTTTATTTAGATGCAGACATTCGTTACAATGTGCTGACCTCCCTTGATGAGCGCTTTGACCCTCACCTTGCCCAAGCTGAGAATCTCAGCGCCTTGTTCATCGCTTTAAACGACGAGGCTTTTGAGATTCGGGAACGGAGTATATGCATGATTGGTCGACTTAGTTCTAAGAACCCAGCCTATGTGATGCCTTCATTGAGAAAGGTCCTTATTCAGGTAGTCAAATCTTACTTATTACAGTATGGCATTCAGTAAACTTACTATAGTGAACCCTCGCTACTTGGGGTTTGACATTCGCAGATTCACAACTTTGCAGATTTTTTTCATTATATTATATGAGAAAATATATTGCGGATTTTCCGGAAATTTTGAAAAAAGTCATGATATATGAAGACCCAAAATATTTAGTTAATTCCATTAAAACATTAATAAAAATATAAAGTTAATAGAAAGGATTGAAAAAATACTTGTCATATCTTATAATTTACAGGCGCTCTTTCTTTAATGAAGACTTTTACGTACTACTCTTGCATTTTGAAAAGGGTTTTTCAATTTTGCTAAATTGTTGGTTTTCCTGACCGGATAAGGCAACCCATTCCTTTAGAGCTTAAATTTATTTTCCTGAAAAATTATCTTTGTATAGTGACTAAATTATCCTGAAATAATCTGGGTGCTGTACCTGTAATTCTTTAACTCATTTGCTACTAACCTAGTTTCCAAAGACACCCGGGAAAGTACTAGCCAAAGGGAAGGAACTCCGAATTAAATTTAGTAAATTATTTTTTAATATTTTTTTTTATTGACTAAATATTCCCCAAAGTGAATAAAAATTACATCATAAAATAGATAAATATCTTAGCTTTCTGTAAATGTATACTTTTATACATAAAAAATGCCAAATTATCGGTAGAATCATTCGCTGAATGTTGAGACCCTATGATTTGGCTACTAAATATTTTCGCTAGCCCTACCGTCAAAGTCCGATAAAGTATAATAAAGCCCAAAAATCGAGTTGTAATGGAAATTCATCTAAGTCTATATCTGCAGCATCCTTATTATCAGAACTGTTGTTAAATGTTTTATTTGGAGGTATAGAGCTATTAATAAATAAAGTAAAAAATTAAAAGCGAAGGCTATAAAAAAAAGTATTACAAGACGAAAGGCCACTGAAAACTACCCGTATTTTGAACGCGCAGCGAAAAAAAACGAAACTAGATAAAAACATCCGGTTTTTATTAACGAAACAGACTATATTCCTACTTTTTAAAAGCCGTGCTTGCAGCATTAAAAAAAACCCAGAACGCATGGCGAAAAATCAAGAAACGACAATAGGTTAGTCACACACGTGGCGGCCGCTTTAGGGCGCATTAGTACGGAGGGGGGTATGTCGCATTGAGTCGCAGTAGTAGCAAATGAGTTAAAGTGGCATTACAAAAAGCATTGTTGATGAAAAAAAAAGTATATCTTTATTTTATAGATGCTTTTCATGAAACCACACTTCAAATTTTTATTTGGATGAACCAGGATTGTGCAACACATTTTTTTATATAATTTGGCAGTGTTAGGAATTCAATACAACTAGATGGGCCACACACGCTGAGAATTTATTCCAATTGTTCATACAATAAATTCAAAACATTGCAGTTTGAATCTCTGCGGGAGGGGGGAGACCTCAGTAAAAGGCTGTTATGGCCCCGCTTGCCGCCTGTTGTACGCCCCTGGGATAAGAAATCTTGACCGATTTTCATCTTTTGACAAAAGCTATTTATTCTTATTGTCTTGTTTCTATAATTAACCCTTTCTATCCCATTAGATTCTGACTGAACTTGAGCACAGTGGCATTGGCAGGAACAAAGAGCAAGCAGCCAGGATGCTAGGGCACTTGGTGTCCAACACGGCTAGGCTCATTAAGCCCTATATGGTGCCAATCATGCAGGTAGGATCACAGATAGATTGATTCAATTGTCAAATATTATAGGCAAGGTAATAAGTCAAATGTATCACGTGCAGACCATGTTCAGGCTTAGAGCTAATTAAATAAAGCAACCATGGCTGTGGCATACACTGGGATTATGTGACCAGCACACAATTCTCAGCCAGCCTTACTTTCACCCAACCAATATCAGGCACCCGTTAGGGCTGAGCTGGTTTATACTTGAGGGCACCAGCACAACCCTTCAGTTACTGTGAAAAAAAATCCTACCGTTTTTTTTAACCTGTATTTTATCATGGAATGACAACATGACACACTGCCTCCTAGACTATTCTGCCCCATTAATCTAATCATAACTTTATTTTATTGCCAAAATTTCAATTTTTGTCTTTTGTATTAGTAGACATGTTTTAATACTATGTGTGACGTACGAGTTCTTTCACTAATCTGAATACTGTCTATAATCAATCTCACAACGCTAAGAGTATGCTATGACACATCGAACGACACTCCTTTGTGTTATAAACAAAATGTACTTTTAATATCATAAATGGAAAGAATTAAAGAATAAAAAAGAATAAATATAACACTAGTCCATAATCTCCTCCAACACTACACAGTACACAACCTTCCAGCAGCTAGCTCGTAACCCAACTCTCTACTGTCTTTCATACTACACACATGCCGGGTCACCCTGTCACCATTCACCCACTATAAAAACAACTCACAACAAACACACAAACACGCTACTGACGGACAACGCTCCAAGACACTATGATTAACATGTTGAAACTGTTGCTTGTATATCTTAGACATTGATACCAAAGCTGAAAGAGTCGGATCAGAATCCAGCAGTAATCATTAGTGTCCTCCAGGCCATTGGTGAACAAGCTCAGGTAAGACAATCTGACACCAGGTCTGAAAACTGGTAAGTCATTCTGACCTTAGGCTTACAAAAAGGTCAGTGACTCTGACTTTAGGTTTGAAAACTGGCAAGTCAATCTGACATAAGCTTCATCTCTAGTATATTGTTGCGTATGAATTTAGTATCACTGTTTCCATCAGGCCTAAATGACAAAGCTAATTATGTAACTTTTCTTGTGTGTTTCTCAGGTGAGTGGTCCTGATATAAGCCAATGGATGGATCAACTCCTGCCCATCATACTGGACATGCTGCAGGACTCATCCTCTTTGCAGAAGAGAGAGGTAAGGAAAATTTCCCAGAAGTTCTAAGAATGATTGATTGCCACACATCAGCATCATCATCACAGTCATGTCATAGAGTTGCCTGACATTCTTAAAGTTGAGGTTGTATTTAAGACGTGTCTGTATTAATGGTGTATTAATGGTGCCTATATTGATGATCTCTGTTCTAATGGATCTTCCAGGTGGCGCTATGGACACTTGGTCAACTGGTTGAGAGCACTGGATCGGTGGTTGAACCTTACAGCAAATATCCAAATCTCTTGGACGTCCTACTGAACTTTCTGAAAACAGAACAGTCTATTAGCATAAGGAGAGAGGTAAATTTAACCACCCACAATACACAAAACAAATTAGAAAAAAATATTTTTTATTTTCTTATATGTGTACTTATACAAAACAATTCAAACATAAATATTGGTCTTATGCGTACCAACACTTGCACCCCTCTAGATAGCTAAATTTAACATAAATATTGACACAACTAAGCATCTGCTAATGCCTAGAACATGGTAATACACTAGCTTGACACACCTGACATATGATAACAATGTCAATTATGACATTGAACCACTGATATCTCTCGATATAGTCACACCTGAAATCTGATAATCTCTTAAAATACACCCTTCAGAACATAAATTTATTCAATGGTCTGGAGATAAATAGCGCTGAGCCAAATTATTTTGAAAAAAAGTGCCTGACATCAAAATTATACATGGCTCAGCCTGCTGATACAAACAAGTTGTTGTCACTTCCCATGTAATTATCTGCAGAAATTAATTGAACAGTGGTCAATTTTAAAGATACCAAGCTGTGAAAAGTGTTAATACAAACTTTATTTAAAAATAAAAACCGCATAAAATCAAGAGGGATATTTTCAAGTGTCCATGTTGTGAAAAACCTGTATTTCTGTTTTATTAGGTGATTCGTGTCCTGGGACTACTTGGTGCCCTAGACCCTCACAAGCATCGAATGAATCTCGGAGTCATATCAGACTCTGAGGCAGGTGTCAACAAGTTTGGTAGTCAGGAGACAACAACCGGAGGTATTCACGTTCATTCTTTAGTAACCTTTAACCTTTAGTTGTCAAAACAAATAAATATTTTCTCTGGCTGTGACATGGAAGGGAGATTGTATGGTCAGGACAGTGTCTACCCTCCTCCCTAAACTTTCCCCTAATTGAATTGCCGGGCACCCATCATAGGCCCAGGGTCCTAAAAAGAATTCTAGGTGTATGCCAGGATTTGAAACAGACTTCAGAGTGGATATGTGAAGGTCTGTCGCTTGACCATTGACCCTTGCAGTATATATCCACCAGCCAGTTTTATTTCCAAAGATCCTTGTGCATATATTCTGCCACCGGATTTAACCTTTGTCAAACACATAGCAGCCCTTTGTGGAATATATAGAATGGTACTCATGCCGTTATAGGGAAAATATTAGCAGGGGGTTTTGTGTGTGTTAATGGGACACAGTGGTCTAGCGGAAGCTCATTCACCTGGCGTACGGAAAGTCCTGGTTTCAAATCCTGGTGAAGGCTAGGATTTGTTCCAAGGTCTAGAGGGTGTGCCCCTAATTCTACCCAACTCTGATGAGCACCTGACATTAATCGAGGCAAAGTAAAGGCGGCTTTCAACACAATTCCCTAGTAAGCCATGGCCGCAGAAACTGGTGATCACTGCTACACCAGCCCTATGGATCAATTTGGTCAGACAAGAATTCTTTTTTTTTATGTGAATTATGTGTAGTGAAAAAGTAGTTTGCTAGCGGAAAGCATAACTGTCCTTGCCTTCCATAATTGATAAATTGAAATTGTATGTCGATGAATGTATTTTATAATACTAATCTTATGGAATGTTTTACTTGTTTCCTTGTAAGATGTGAACACCAGTGAGCTGATGAGCACCTGCGGCACCCTGGAAGAGTTCTACCCAGCCGTGGCCATCAACCTGCTCATGAGGATCATCCGAGAGCCGTCCCTGTCCCAGCACCACAACATGGTGGTGCAGGCCATCACCATCATCTTCAAGTCCCTGAACATCAAGTGCGTGCCCTACATCCAGACTGTGATTCCGGCTTACCTAACCGTGTTCCGCACAGCTGACCCCAGCTTCAGAGAGGTGAGACCTGACAAAACATAACAAAATATTCTACAAAACATAATTATAATAACAATTTTTGTATTTGGCAATGTTCTCAAGATGTCAATTAAATAATATTGTACATTCTTGCTAATTGATAGTCAAAAAATTTCTTAATGTTTAGCAAAATATTTTGATATCTATCAAAACATATTTCTATTTAGCTAAATTTCTTTGTTTTTTGGTGTTTTACAAAATATGTTTGTATTGAGCATTTGGTGGTCAATCAAATAATTTGGTATTCATCAAAACATTTGTGTTTTTTTAGGAAAATAGCTTGGTAGGCAATCACTATCACAAAATACTACTTTTTTTTTTAACAAAAGAAATGTTGATATTCATCAGTATAAAGTAAATGTAATATCTTAATTATAGCAAGCCAAAGAGGCCATCTGACCAATGATATTTACAGTTTACATTTTATGAGGATTTGTTTTCTAATTTTCTGATTTCTGTTCTTTTATCGCATTGTAGTTCCTGTTTCAACAACTTGGAGTCATTATTGCCATAGTCAAACAACACATTAAGAACTATTTGGAGGACATTTTTAACCTTATTAAGGTAAATTTCTTATGCTTAGATGCTATCTTCTGATCTGTTTTACTCTTACTATAATATTAAAAAAAAAACCACACACTTAAAACACTTTATGTTTTCAAATATATTAAAGACATTATTTACGATTTTGTATTTGTGTGAATTATAGTTTTAAAGATAAATTTTTTTTTGTTGCTGTTGCAGGAGTACTGGGTCAATTCGACCTCCATGCAGAGTGCCATCATAATGCTCATTGAGCAGATCGTCAATGCCCTTGGGACAGAGTTCAGAATCTACCTGCCGCAAATCATCCCTCAAATTCTCCGGGTCTTCATGCAGGACAACAGCGAGAACAAAATTGTCACGGCTAAGGTTAGAGTTCATGCTCTTTTGTCGCATTATTGTGAAGCCGGCTGGTCCAGCGGTTAGTTCACAAGACTGTCAACCAAAAACCAACTGACACGTCGCGGGTACTATCCGGGCCACCGGCGGATCCCCTGTCGCCCTGCAGGAGTTTTGGGCCTATAAACATATTTGCGCCAGCAGGCAGCAGTGTGTTTACAGAGCGCACTGAGCATGCTAAAATAGCATGGATAGAAGCGCTATATAAATAACCTATTTAATTTAATTTTTATTTAATTATCTTAGTAAATTATTTACAACTGCCGTGTTACTCTGATTAGTCTTTTATAGACTGACTGACAGAGTTGCCTTAAACACATTTTGAGAACTCTCTTGGGCGACTGGTAGCTTAATGAGAACATGTTTGAATAGTCTTATTGCTTGTGATACACAGATTTAGTTTACTGTCCTGTGATGATAAACCACAATACATATACCATAGTGACCATATGACAATGACAGGAGACACATAATTATGATGAACAGTGGTGTGTCGTGCTGACATTTGACAATGACAGCAAACACATAATTATGATGAACAGTGATGTGATGTGATGACATTTGACAATGACAGCAAAGACATATGATGAACAGTGGTGTGTTGTGCTGACATTTGACAATGACAGCAAAGACATATGATGAACAGTGGTGTGTTGTGCTGACATTTGACAATGACAGCAAAGACATATGATGAACAGTGGTGTGTTGTGCTGACATTTGACAATGACAGCAAAGACATATGATGAACAGTGGTGTGTTGTGCTGACATTTGACAATGACAGCAAAGACATATGATGAACAGTGGTGTGTTGTGCTGACATTTGACAATGACAGCAAAGACATATGATGAACAGTGGTGTGGTGTGCTGACATTTGACAATGACAGCAAAGACATATGATGAACAGTGGTGTGACATGCTGACATTTGACAATGACAGCAAACACATTTGAAGAACAGTGGTGTGTATTGCTGACATTTGACAATGACAGCAGACACATTTGACAAACAGTGCTTTACTGTGGTGATTTATTTCACAATGCTGTGTTTTGTATTTCAGCTTCTGAAAGCCCTCGAACTATTTGATGGTAATCTAGAAGACTACCTCCATTTGCTGCTGCCACCAGTCGTCAAATTATTTGACAATTCGGAGAACCCCATTCATGTCAGAAGGTAGATTAGAAAAAAGTAGACTATGTTTATCAAAGTCTTTAGAAGTATTAATTTTGTTAAGTTACTAGCGGAAGAGTGGGACAGGAGAAAAGGAGTTGTGATGACTATTCAATAAGCAACCTTTAAAATAATCTAGTTTTGAATGTCATGAGTAATACTCTAGTTTTGAATGTCATGAGTAATACTCTAGTTTTGAATGTCATGAGTAATGATAGAATAGATTAGTTTTAAAAATCTTTTGTTTTGTATGACAAGAGAGAATAGTTTCTTTTAACAAACTCTAGTCTTGAATTTCAAGACCGAATAGTTTTGTTTTAAAAAAACTCTAGTCTTGAATTTCAAGACAGAATAGTTTTTGTTTTAACCAACTCTAGTCTTGAATTTCAAGACATATGAGTTTTGGTTTTAACAATCCCGAGTCTTGAATTTCAAGACAGAATAGTTTTGTTTTAACAATCTGAAACTTTTGATATTAAAACAGGAGTGCTTTGGAAACTATCGACCGCCTGACTGATTCCCTGGATTTGTCTGACTATGCATCTCGGATAATTCACCCCTTGGTGCGCACCATGGACACGACTCCAGCGCTGCATGGTGTGTGCATGGACACCTTGTGTACGCTAGTCATACAGCTAAACCACAAGTTCACCATCTTCATACCCATGGTTGCCAAGGTGATGAGCCGCCAGAAAATACAGCATCAGCGGTTCCACGTTCTCATGACCAGGATTCTAAAAGTGAGTGGAAATAAATTCTTTTTTTGGCTTTAATCTAGTCTTAATTTTTTAATGGTTCCAATAAATTATTCGTTCTAAAACATGAGGTCATCTAATCTACTGGTCAGTGCTTTTTTCTATACAATTTTTTCATACTTAAAAATCTTCCACATGGTCAAGTTAATACTAGACAGGAAAACAGTCTAAATTATCTAATTTATATAAATTATTAATTATATAAAATAATAATATAATTAAACAAATTATAATGGGTTATTTAAAAAAACTTAAATGTATTTACACTGTTTAAATAACCCTCATAGCATCATCCATTCGTACAACATAACTTACTATTTTATAAAAAAATTTTTTCATAAAATATTTTCTCAAAATTATCAGTCACTATTTAAAATTAGCAGTTTTAAGTTTTATTCACGACATATGCATTCAAAAAGCTCTTTTTTTTTTTTAAACAAAAAGTTCACCATAGTCATCCTACTGTTGACATCCCAATATTAAACCATAAAACACACAAACACCAATTTTTACGTGAAGGAAATCAGCATGTAATCTGCAATCTGCAATCTGCAATCTGCAAACACAAAATCTCTTATTAAAGTTCTCACCTGCTAACTAATAACTGAGAAAATTTACTGACGAAAGATTTGAAATGGCAGTGCAAAGATTTGAAATGGTTGTGGAAAGATTTGAAATGGTTGTGCAAAGATTTGAAATGGTTGTGGAAAGATTTGAAATGGTTGTGGAAAGATTTGAAATGGTTGTGAAAAGATTTGAAATGGTTGTGCAAAGATTTGAAATGGTTGTGCAAAGATTTGAAATGGTTGTGAAAAGATTTGAAATGGTTGTGAAAAGATTTGAAATGGTTGTGAAAAGATTTGAAATGGTTGTGAAAAGATTTGAAATGGTTGTGAAAAGATTTGAAATGGTTGTGAAAAGATTTGAAATGGCAGTGCAAAGATTTGAAATGGTTGTGAAAAGATTTGAAAAGGTTGTGAAAAGATTTGAAATGGTTGTGAAAAGATTTGAAATGGTTGTGAAAAGATTTGAAATGGTTGTGAAAAGATTTGAAATGGTTGTGCAAAGATTTGAAATGGTTGTGAAAAGATTTGAAATGGTTGTGAAAAGATTTGAAATGGTTGTGAAAAGATTTGAAATGGTTGTGAAAAGATTTGAAATGGTTGTGAAAAGATTTGAAATGGTTGTGAAAAGATTTGAAATGGTTGTGAAAAGATTTGAAATGGTTGTGAAAAGATTTGAAATGGTTGTGAAAAGATTTGAAATGGTTGTGAAAAGATTTGAAATGGTTGTGAAAAGATTTGAAATGGTTGTGAAAAGATTTGAAATGGTTGTGAAAAGATTTGAAATGGTTGTGAAAAGATTTGAAATGGTTGTGAAAAGATTTGAAATGGTTGTGCAAAGATTTGAAATGGTTGTGCAAAGATTTGAAATGGTTGTGAAAAGATTTGAAATGGTTGTGAAAAGATTTGAAATGGTTGTGAAAAGATTTGAAATGGTTGTGAAAAGATTTGAAATGGTTGTGAAAAGATTTGAAATGGTTGTGCAAAGATTTGAAATGGTTGTGAAAAGATTTGAAATGGTTGTGAAAAGATTTGAAATGGTTGTGAAAAGATTTGAAATGGTTGTGCAAAGATTTGAAATGGTTGTGCAAAGATTTGAAATGGTTGTGCAAAGATTTGAAATGGTTGTGCAAAGATTTGAAATGGTTGTGAAAAGATTTGAAATGGTTGTGAAAAGATTTGAAATGGTTGTGCAAAGATTTGAAATGGTTGTGCAAAGATTTGAAATGGTTGTGCAAAGATTTGAAATGGTTGTGCAAAGATTTGAAATGGTTGTGAAAAGATTTGAAATGGTTGTGAAAAGATTTGAAATGGTTGTGCAAAGATTTGAAATGGTTGTGAAAAGATTTGAAATGGTTGTGAAAAGATTTGAAATGGTTGTGAAAAGATTTGAAATGGTTGTGAAAAGATTTGAAATGGTTGTGAAAAGATTTGAAATGGTTGTGAAAAGATTTGAAATGGTTGTGAAAAGATTTGAAATGGTTGTGCAAAGATTTGAAATGGTTGTGAAAAGATTTGAAATGGTTGTGGAAAGATTTGAAATGGTTGTGAAAAGATTTGAAATGGTTGTGAAAAGATTTGAAATGGTTGTGAAAAGATTTGAAATGGTTGTGCAAAGATTTGAAATGGTTGTGAAAAGATTTGAAATGGTTGTGAAAAGATTTGAAATGGTTGTGGAAAGATTTGAAATGGTTGTGAAAAGATTTGAAATGGTTGTGAAAAGATTTGAAATGGTTGTGGAAAGATTTGAAATGGTTGTGGAAAGATTTGAAATGGTTGTGAAAAGATTTGAAATGGTTGTGCAAAGATTTGAAATGGTTGTGCAAAGATTTGAAATGGTTGTGCAAAGATTTGAAATGGTTGTGAAAAGATTTGAAATGGTTGTGAAAAGATTTGAAATGGTTGTGGAAAGATTTGAAATGGTTGTGAAAAGATTTGAAATGGTTGTGGAAAGATTTGAAATGGTTGTGGAAAGATTTGAAATGGTTGTGGAAAGATTTGAAATGGTTGTGGAAAGATTTGAAATGGTTGTGAAAAGATTTGAAATGGTTGTGCAAAGATTTGAAATGGTTGTGCAAAGATTTGAAATGGTTGTGCAAAGATTTGAAATGGTTGTGCAAAGATTTGAAATGGTTGTGCAAAGATTTGAAATGGTTGTGAAAAGATTTGAAATGGTTGTGAAAAGATTTGAAATGGTTGTGGAAAGATTTGAAATGGTTGTGGAAAGATTTGAAATGGTTGTGAAAAGATTTGAAATGGTTGTGCAAAGATTTGAAATGGTTGTGCAAAGATTTGAAATGGTTGTGAAAAGATTTGAAATGGTTGTGAAAAGATTTGAAATGGTTGTGGAAAGATTTGAAATGGTTGTGAAAAGATTTGAAATGGTTGTGAAAAGATTTGAAATGGTTGTGGAAAGATTTGAAATGGTTGTGGAAAGATTTGAAATGGTTGTGAAAAGATTTGAAATGGTTGTGCAAAGATTTGAAATGGTTGTGCAAAGATTTGAAATGGTTGTGCAAAGATTTGAAATGGTTGTGCAAAGATTTGAAATGGTTGTGAAAAGATTTGAAATGGTTGTGGAAAGATTTGAAATGGTTGTGCAAAGATTTGAAATGGTTGTGCAAAGATTTGAAATGGTTGTGCAAAGATTTGAAATGGTTGTGCAAAGATTTGAAATGGTTGTGCAAAGATTTGAAATGGTTGTGCAAAGATTTGAAATGGTTGTGCAAAGATTTGAAATGGTTGTGGAAAGATTTGAAATGGTTGTGGAAAGATTTGAAATGGTTGTGCAAAGACAAATTGATCTTAAAGAAAGGGGAAAAGAATAAATAAACTGAGAAACAGAACATCCGGCTGGTCCTGCGGTTAGTTCACCTGGCTGTCAACTGACACATCGCGCGGGTTCTATCCCTGCCGCCGACCAATCTCTGTTGCCCTGCAGGAGTTTTGGCTCTAGTGTACGTAATAATCTTCTATCTAGAAGGAACGTCTGTAAAACTTATAAAAAGAACAATTTGTTATAAGTATAGAGCAACTGGAAAATTTGTTCCAAAGAAATTTTTTCTCTCTTGGGTTAAAATGAAAGGGATTCTGTCACTTAAACATTTTTTCACCGCTGCTCTATACTTTTAGTACAAAATCAGTTGTCCGAGCTTGTTTTACACATTGACTGATATGAAGACTTTATATGCCCACCAGGGGACGACCATAGCGGATGAGGAAGACGACCCCATACTGATGAAGAAAGAACGCCAAGACCAGCTCAAGAAGAAAGGCAAAGACCGCTCAGACAACGCCCCGGACACAACAGCAATTAAAAAATTGAGTGTCAACTTTGACACCATGAAGAAGGTAAAGAAAAAATATGTGATGCTACCCACGAACTGGTATTCAGTGGTATGGAAGTTGGTAATACTGATTTTTCAATAAATGCTAAATAATGTGAAAAGGGGGCCCTAGGTCATTTGTAAGATTATTATTGATTTACAATGTTAAATGCCTTAACTTGTAGCTGTAAAATTTTGAAAAAAAAACTATTTTTAGAAATTACTTAAAAATAAGTTTTGATGCAGCTTTTGTATAAAATTAAGCCAAACATCAGCAGAAGATAAAAATTGTTTAAAAGTCATCAAAATATTTTTTTTAATATTAAAGACTTTAACAGCTCTGTGTGTTGACTCATTCTGAGTGTGTTTTGCTAAATTTCATGGCGATAGGTTGATATTTGTTCATCCTGGAAATATTTAATTATCTGTTGCAATGCTAAATAATTGTTAAAAATCGGTAATGTTTTCTTTTTCATTTATCTCCAAAACAACTTTCCTTACCTTTACTTATTTAATTTTGAATAACTTTGGAACTAAATAATCAATTTTAGAGATTTTTTCACCTATATGTAGATACAAAAATTTACTTTTATTAAACACCTTAAACAGACTATGTTATTTTGCCTACTTGAGTATCATTTCTTGGGGTTAATTCACATTTTCTGATTTTATTATTCAATGTGAGCTGCAACTGTAAGCATTTTCTATTCCCTTTTAGTTTTTATAACTTTTAAAACAAGGTTGCATAGAAAATATAGGATTTTATTTAACAAAGCCATATGCAGGAGCAAACCCCATATATAAGTTGCATTTCCCGCCTGAATGGCCTGCGGGCATGGAATGGGTTACCTGAACAAACCTGTAAAAATTAACAACCTGGATTCATTTGAAACCCTAATCGAAATGCAAGACTAGACTCAAACCATGGATAACCATACATCTTCTGCAATGATAATATATTTCTTGATAATCTTCTGGATGCAAAACAAAATCTATTCTACATCTCACTATCTTAATCTCTTTAAAAGAAAAAAATTAATATCTCAGACTGCAATAAAAAAAAAACCTCACTAGCTATTTTGTGAAAAAAAAAAAATACATTTTTGGGCTTTAAGTTTAAGTAAAAAATTGTATTTATTATCTGGTGTAAAGAAATGTTTATTAAGTTTTTTATTCCCCCTTCTTGCGTTTTGCTTTGTTTCTTTTTTTTCAACCGTTCAACCTACTCTTCTCATTGCGTCTCCAGGCCTTAGAGACTGGCCGCCGTGTCTCCAAAGAAGACTGGATGGAGTGGCTGCGTAAGCTTAGTCTAGAACTTCTGAAAGAGTCCCCATCACCAGCTCTCAGATCGTGCTTGGCGCTAGCACAGACTTACAACCCTTTGGCCAGGTAACCAAATAGACTTACAACCCTTTGGCCAGGTAACCAAATAGACTTACAACCCTTTAGCCAGGTAACCAAATAGACTTACAACCCTTTGGCCAGGTAACCAAATAGACTTACAACCCTTTGGCCAGGTAACCAAATAGACATACAACCCTTTGGCCAGGTAACCAAATAGACTTACAACCCTTTGGCCAGGTAACCAAATAGACTTACAACCCTTTGGCCAGGTAACTAAATAGACTTACAACCCTTTGGCCAGGTAACCAAATAGACTTACAAACCCTTTAGCCAGGTAACCTAATAGACTTACAAACCCATTATCCAGGTAACCTAATAGACTTACGAACCCTTTAGCTAGGTAACCTAATAGACTTACAAGCCCTTTAGCTAGGTAACCAAATAGACTTACAAACCCTTTAGCCAGGTAACCTAATAGGCTTACAACCCATTAGCCAACCCTTTAGCTAGGTAACCAAATAGACTTACAAGCCCTTTAGCTAGGTAACCAAATAGACTTACAAACCCTTTAGCCAGGTAACCTAATAGGCTTACAACCCATTAGCCAACCCTTTAGCTAGGTAACCAAATAGACTTACAAGCCCTTTAGCTAGGTAACCAAATAGACTTACAACCCATTAGCCAGGTAACCAAACAAGCTTACAACCCATTAGCCAGGTAACCAAACAAGCTTACAACCCATTAGCCAGGTAACCAAACAAGCTTACAACCCATTAGCCAGGTAACCAAACAAGCTTACAACCCATTAGCCAGGTAACCTAATAGACTTACAACCCTTCAGCCAGGTAACCAAATAGACTTACAACCCATTAGCCAGGTAACCAAACAAGCTTACAACCCATTAGCCAGGTAACCAAACAAGCTTACAACCCATTAGCCAGGTAACCTAATAGACTTACAACCCTTCAGCCAGGTAACCAAATAGACTTACAACCCATTAGCCAGGTAACCAAGCAGGCTTACAACCCATTTTCCAGGTAACCAAATAGACTTACAACCCTTTAGCCAGGTAACCAAATAGACTTACAACCCATTAGCTATGTAACCAAATAGACGTACAACCCATTAACCAGGTAACCAAATAGACTTACAACCCATTAGCCAAGTAACAAAAAAGACTTACAACCCATTAGCCAGGTAACCAAAGCCCAGAACAGCAGTTTGACCAATTATCATTTAACACTTTCAAGGCCATATACAAAATCAACATTTTTGTTTGTTTTATTTGTAGGGATCTTTTCAATTCTGCTTTCCTGGCATGCTGGACGGAGTTAACAGAAATACAGCAAGATGAAGTGATATCAAGCCTGGAGAAAACTTTGACCTCCCAGGAGATTCCGGAGATCATGCAAACACTTTTAAACTTGGCGGAATTCATGGAGCATTGTGACAAAGTAAAGCCTGAATTCTTTTTGTTTTAAACTTTCTGGGCATTCTGTTTCTGTTTCTTTCTATATGTTGGTCATTTAGGACTTGAAGTTTCTCCCCTGTTATTTTCCAATATCACCTCTGATTGGTCTGCATCCGTTGTATTCCAGGGGCCACTGCCGTTGGACGGACATCTTCTTGGCGAGCGAGCCATGAAGTGTAGGGCCTACGCCAAGGCGTTGCACTATAAAGAGGATGAGTTTCACAAGGGGCCGAACACACAGATTCTTGAAAATCTGATCAGGTGTGTTGAAAAGTGCTACTAATCTAATTAGAGATGTCATACATAGGTACCTGTTATTATCCATAGGCATATTATTCTTACTGGCTCCAAAGCATATTTTAAAACTGTTGATTGTATTATGTATTTTGACTTGTAACATGAGTCGCGCCACTATATATATACTAAACTAAACTAAAGAAAGGTGGTGTAAATTATTGGGGCATCAATGATTACCGTATCCGACCATAAAATCTTGACTTCTTAAAGATTAACTTTTTTCTTGGACTTGTTAAAAACCGAAAATATCATACCATAAAGCATAACAGATTTTCACACTGTAATTTGGTTATCCAAATAGTAATGTTACGACAGAAAGGGACAACACTGTAATTTGGTTATCCAAATAGTAATGTTACGACAGGAAGGGACAACACTGTAATTTGGTTATCCAAATAGTAATGTTACGACAGAAAGGGACAACACTGTAATTTGGTTATCCAAATAGTAATGTTACGACAGAAAGGGACAAAAGCAATTTTCTTTTTTAATCTGTCTTGAATAAATATTATAAAATAGACCCTTGTTTCCCCTTTTTTTTTTCTTAAATTGTGCGTAACAGAGTCTCAAAAGCTTACGAATATGTCCAAATACGATTGGTACCCATGTATGGAGATGTAGACCTTTCTTTCTTTTTGACTATATATTTTTAGTTGGAACTAGTTTAAACATACTTTAAAAAAAAAATATGATGAAATTATATGAACAATTATTATATTAATGAGTATTTACTTACCAATGACAGTATCAACAATAAGCTGCAGCAGAGAGAAGCAGCCAAGGGAGTCTTACTGTATGCACAGAAACATAATCATGCTAATCTGGTGAGCTTAGTAGTTATGTCACTGGACAAATACACCAGTGGCATTTTAAATGTGATTCTGTAACTAAGTAAAACCAATATAAGGACACAGATAAAAGCATAATATATAAAACATATTGTTTGATTTCTGCCACAGAAAGTTCAAGAAAGTTGGTATGAGAAACTTCATGATTGGGACAGGGCCTACCAAGCCTACACTAGGAAGCAGGAGCTGAACAAAGACGATGACAACCTGACACTGGCCAAAATGAGATGCCTGGAAGCTATAGGAGACTGGTGAGGACTGTGGAATATCTTAGCGTTACTTCTCATAGGCAATTCCTTTAGGGTAGAAGATTATTACATACTGTGTCTCTAAGTCTTAGCATTTTGAATGAGGTTTAGCTGTTCTGGAAACCCATTTAGTGCCATTGTGTCACTTTGGAAGAAAGAGAACATGTATGAATTAGTGATGCCGGCTGGTCCTCCGGTTGGTTCACTGGGCTGTCAACAAAAAGGCCTCGGTTCTATCCCTGCCGCGGAACGATCCCTGCCACCCTGGAGGAGTTTTAAGGCTAGGACGTAATAATCTTTTACCTAATCATGTACCTAAAACCTAAAAATGTAAATCAATAACTTTTTTACTAAATAATTTTCTATTTTAATATTTTGATTTTACTCCTCATAAAAACATCACAATTCAGGAATACGTTACACCAGATTGCACTAGACAGATGGCCTGTTGTGTCAGATGAGAACAGGACAAACATGGCCCGTATGGCCGCTGTAGCTGCCTGGGGCTTAGGTAATACCTTATACTCTGTTAACATTGCGCAAGTTATTTTGTTGTAACACATTTTTTCTGAGAATTACATGGATTGAATTTTGTTTTTTTAAATGTGCTAAAGAAAATATCATTGATCTGCATTAGTTTAAATTGCCAGTCAAATGTCTTGATCTGTTACAGTAAAACTCAATCATTGACAGGGAAGGGAATTAAAAATCATTAATGTCATAGTTGCACATTCTTGTGATTTTTTTTTACAGGTCAGTGGGACAGCGTTGAACAATACATGTGTTTCATTCCACGTACTAGTCATGACGCTGCTTTCTTTAGAGCAGTCTATGCACTTCATTGTGAGAACTATCAGCTTGCCCAGCAGGTCAGTTCATTGGGGGGCAGAACATTTGTATGTGCTTTTATTGCTATTGAACTATAAAGTTCTTGAGCCTTAATATATCTTGTGGGGTCCATATGATTTGGGAAAGTTTGTGAAAAATTACTTGATTTTTTAAAGTTTGGGAAACTGACTTGATCTTTCCAACTTTAGGACAACTGACTTCATTTTCTAAAGTTACTTAATCCATTTTTTTCAAGTTTGGGAAAACTGATTAAGGTTTAGGAAAGTTTATTTAAAAAAAATGAACACAAAAGTACTAAAAACATTTCCACACACATTTTTTCCCTGGATTACCTATATACATTGCCATTCCACATTAAGAACTTTCCTGCATGAAAGTGAAAATTGGTTTGTGAAATTTATTGTAAAGTTTAGGCCAAATTTAAGAATTTTGAAATTATTTTACAAAAAGATATTTGTAATTTATTCCATTGCTATATATTTTATTTTGTTTTTTTGTGTCCAATGTAGTGCATTGATAAAGCCCGTGATATATTAGATACTGAGCTGACGGCAATGGCCGGTGAGAGCTACAACAGGGCTTACGGAGTAAGTTGTGATTAAACTTCTGGTTAAGTTTGTTTTTATTGCAGCTGTAATCTTCATTATGCTCAAGGTTCTATACTGCAGTTTATAGTCTTATCAAGTTTTATTTTATTGTTAGTTGGTAATGTGTAAATGTTTCTTGTTGTAGGCCATGGTGAATGTTCAGATGCTGTCAGAACTAGAGGAAGTCATCCAATACAAATTGGTTCCAGAGAGAAGGGAAGCTATTCAACATATGTGGTGGAACAGACTTAAAGTAGGCTTTGAATTATTTCCCCTTAGTCAATTTGACAGCTCACTTACCTATGCTTTGGGCCATCTTTAACCTGATCTAATGCATATTTTGTCTAATCTTTACTATATTTTTATTTTAACCTATCAATATTGATAAATGTACACTATTTGGTCAGCCCAATTTATTTATTTAAACAAAAAATGTTTTAAGGGATGTCAAAGAGTTGTTGAAGACTGGCAAAAGATTCTCCAAGTTAGATCTCTGGTGATATCTCCTGAAGAAGACATGGACACATGGCTAAAGTTTGCCAGCTTATGTCGCAAGAATGATCGTGTGGTCAGTACAAATATATTAATAAGCAAAGTACAGCTCCCTTGTAAACATTTATGTTTTGTAACTGAAGTCTGAAAAAAAACTTTTCACAAACTCATTCATATATTTTTTTTATAAGATTTGTTCGTATTTTGAATTATGTGTTCTTTAAAAACTTTACTATATTATATTAATGATTAAATTTTGTGTTTAAAAAAAAGATGCACATCTTTGTGATTGTGAAATATTTCCTTTACCCTTCAGAGCTTGTCCCACAAAACTCTGATCACTCTGCTAGGTACAGATCCATCTAAGAATGTGGACAGTTTCATTCCTACAACACATCCCAAAGTGACATTTGCTTACATGAAACACATGTGGAAAGAGAATCGGAAGGTAGGCGCAAGCTGTTAAGTTCACATTGCAGACATAAATTGCTCTTGAAAAAAAAATCTACATTGCCCTTGGTGCTAGGGGCAAGGTTTATGACTAATTGAAAGTTTCTGTTGCTGTTGTTAAATACTCAATTTGATTGAGAACAGAAGATTTAAACAATGTTCTTCGTTATATTAAAATTCTTGGCCAATACTAATTATCTGTCAGAAATTAAGAGTATATTTATTTACACCAATTTTAAAAATATACACCTAGTTCAGAAATTCTCTGCTTTTTCTCAGAAGTGATCAAATTAAAATGTATAATGACTTATTTCTGGCAGTCTTTATCATTTCAGAAGTTATCAATCTTTAAACTATAGCCTAAACACAAATGACTTCACGAATGGAAATTGAATTCAAATTTCCTGTAAATATTATATGATATGTGTTTTGTTATTAACGCTTGTGTGACAATTCATGAAGCAGAATATTTCAGTAAATAAAAATGAGACAAAAAATTTATAATAAATTGTAGCACCACATAGTGATATGTAAGGGCATGGTTGCTGAGCGGCAGCACATTTGGCTAGCATAGCAAATGTCCTGGGCTAGAATTCCAACAAAGGGTTTGTTCTGGGATTCGGAAGGTGTGCATGAGCCTACCCAGCTCTGAAGAGTAACTGACATTAGTTAGGGCAAAGTAAGAGTGGCTGGGCATTGTGGTGGCCAGACTATTCCCTTGGCACGTCTTGGCCACAGAAAGGCACATCTTGGCCACAGAAAGGCACGTCTTGGCCACAGAAAGCACGCCTTGGCCACAGAAAGGCACGTCTTGGCCACAGAATGGCACATCTTGGCCACAGAAAGGCACATCTTGGCCACAGAAAGGCACATCTTGGCCACAGAATAATAATAATAATAATAACGGTGCTTATATAGCGCATATCCCGTTGGTGACAGTTCTATGCGCAGACGACAGTTACAGAATACAGACAGACAACGAAATATGTAGTAATACGCTAATTCTGCTGACGAAATAGGTGAGTCTTCAGCCGGCTCCTGAAGGTGTCATAGCTAGGGCTCTGGCGAAGCTGTAGTGGTAGGTGATTCCAAGCGGACGGTCCTGCGTAGGAAAATGAACGTTCGCCAGCGGACACTAGCCTCACACGAGGGATCCGCAGAGTAAGCGCGTCAGATGCCGAACGAAGTGGGCGGGACTGGGTGTAGAGCTCCATACAAGAGCGAAGATAATCCGGGGCGCAGTTATTCAGGCACCTATAACAGAGGGAAGCCAGCTTATATGAGATCCGGTTGTTGATGGGTAGCCAGTGCAGAGATCGGAGCAGAGGATTGATATTATTTGACTTCTTCTTCTTGAGAACTAGTCGGGCTGCGCAGTTCTGGATACGTTGGAGTCCTTGAAGGGAGGAGGCCGAGAGACCAGCCAAAAGCGAATTACAATAGTCCAAGCGGGAAAATAGGAGAGAGATGATGAGCTTAACACAAGCTTCCTTGGTGAGATAAGGACGGATGGCGGCAATACGACGCAGATGGAAGAAGCAGATTTTGGTGAGGAAGGAGATGTGGGTTTGCATGGACAGCGTGGAGTCCAGATAGACGCCAAGGCTTTTGATAGTCGGGGAGAAAGGCACAGTTGCATCAGCCAGCTGAAGATCGGACGCAGTGAGGGACACGACCCTCTGTCTCGTACCGACGATAAGAGCTTCAGTCTTCTCACTGTTAAGCTTCAACTTGTTTTCCGTCTTCCAGCTCTGGATGTCCAGGAAACAGATGGAGATGGAAGCAAGAAGCCTGTCGAAGTCCTCAGGCTCTGCACTGTTATACAGCTGGGTGTCATCGGCGAAATAATGATATTTGAGGTTGTGGCGTTCGATGACAAAGGATAGGGGTTGAGTGTAAAGGGTGAAAAGAAGTGGACCAAGGACAGACCCCTGCGGCACACCATAGCAGACGTGAACAGGCTGGGAGAATATGGACTCAATCATAACGGTCTGGGAGCGATTCTGAAGATAGTTCATGAACCAGGAGAGGGCGATGTCATGAATGCCAAATGTAGACCTGAGGCGATCAATTAGTCGGTGGTGGTCAATCGTATCGAAGGCAGCAGACAAATCAAGCTGCACAAGGGCAGAGACGAGACCTCTGTCTGAGGCGTTTAGGAGGTCAGTGGTGATCCGCAGAAGCGCTGTCTCAGTGCTGTGATGGTGGCGATACGCAGACTGGTGCGCAGGCATAAGCGAATGTAGAGACAGATGGGCATTTAACTGTTCAAGGACAACACGCTCCAGGATCTTGGAAAGGAAGGGTAGGTTGGATACGTCTTGGCCACAGAAAGGCACGTCTTGGCCACAGAAAGGCACGTCTTGGCCACAGAAACTGATGAACGCTGCTTCACCAAACCCATGGATTAATATAGTCAAACAGGATTACCTTTTACTTTTCTTTTTACTTTGTTATGTTGGAAATAGATAAACCAATACCAGTTGCTTTGTGGTCTATCTCTTGTCATAGCCTCTGTTCGTTTGTTTTGTGGTCTATCTCTTGTCATAGCCTCTGTTCGTTTGTTTTGTGGTCTATCTCTTGTCATAGCCTCTGTTCGTTTGTTTTGTGGTCTATCTCTTGTCATAGCCTCTGTTCGTTTGTTTTGTGGTCTATCTCTTGTCATAGCCTCTGTTCGTTTGTTTTGTGGTCTATCTCTTGTCATAGCCTCTGTTCATTTGTTTTGTGGTCTATCTCTTGTCATTGCCTCTGTTCGTTTGTTTTGTGGTCTATCTCTTGTCATAGCCTCTGTTCGTTTGTTTTGTGGTCTATCTCTTGTCATAGCCTCTGTTCATTTGTTTTGTGGTCTATCTCTTGTCATTGCCTCTGTTCGTTTGTTTTGTGGTCTATCTCTTGTCATAGCCTCTGTTCGTTTGTTTTGTGGTCTATCTCTTGTCATAGCCTCTGTTCATTTGTTTTGTGGTCTATCTCTTGTCATTGCCTCTGTTCGTTTGTTTTGTGGTCTATCTCTTGTCATTGCCTCTGTTCGTTTGTTTTGTGGTCTATCTCTTGTCATAGCCTCTGTTCGTTTGTTTTGTGGTCTATCTCTTGTCATAGCCTCTGTTCATTTGTTTTGTGGTCTATCTCTTGTCATAGCCTCTGTTCATTTGTTTTGTGGTCTATCTCTTGTCATTGCCTCTGTTCATTTGTTTTGTGGTCTATCTCTTGTCATAGCCTCTGTTCGTTTGTTTTGTGGTCTATCTCTTGTCATAGCCTCTGTTCATTTGTTTTGTGGTCTATCTCTTGTCATTGCCTCTGTTCGTTTGTTTTGTGGTCTATCTCTTGTCATAGCCTCTGTTCATTTGTTTTGTGGTCTATCTCTTGTCATAGCCTCTGTTCATTTGTTTTGTGGTCTATCTCTTGTCATTGCCTCTGTTCGTTTGTTTTGTGGTCTATCTCTTGTCATAGCCTCTGTTCGTTTGTTTTGTGGTCTATCTCTTGTCATAGCCTCTGTTCGTTTGTTTTGTGGTCTATCTCTTGTCATAGCCTCTGTTCGTTTGTTTTGTGGTCTATCTCTTGTCATAGCCTCTGTTCATTTGTTTTGTGGTCTATCTCTTGTCATTGCCTCTGTTCGTTTGTTTTGTGGTCTATCTCTTGTCATAGCCTCTGTTCGTTTGTTTTGTGGTCTATCTCTTGTCATAGCCTCTGTTCATTTGTTTTGTGGTCTATCTCTTGTCATAGCCTCTGTTCATTTGTTTTGTGGTCTATCTCTTGTCATTGCCTCTGTTCGTTTGTTTTGTGGTCTATCTCTTGTCATAGCCTCTGTTCGTTTGTTTTGTGGTCTATCTCTTGTCATAGCCTCTGTTCGTTTGTTTTGTGGTCTATCTCTTGTCATAGCCTCTGTTCGTTTGTTTTGTGGTCTATCTCTTGTCATAGCCTCTGTTCATTTGTTTTGTGGTCTATCTCTTGTCATTGCCTCTGTTCGTTTGTTTTGTGGTCTATCTCTTGTCATTGCCTCTGTTCGTTTGTTTTGTGGTCTATCTCTTGTCATTGCCTCTGTTCATTTGTTTTGTGGTCTATCTCTTGTCATAGCCTCTGTTCATTTGTTTTGTGGTCTATCTCTTGTCATTGCCTCTGTTCGTTTGTTTTGTGGTCTATCTCTTGTCATTGCCTCTGTTCGTTTGTTTTGTGGTCTATCTCTTGTCATTGCCTCTGTTCATTTGTTTTGTGGTCTATCTCTTGTCATTGCCTCTGTTCATTTGTTTTGTGGTCTATCTCTTGTCATAGCCTCTGTTCATTTGTTTTGTGGTCTATCTCTTGTCATTGCCTCTGTTCATTTGTTTTGTGGTCTATCTCTTGTCATAGCCTCTGTTCATTTGTTTTGTGGTCTATCTCTTGTCATAGCCTCTGTTCATTTGTTTTGTGGTCTATCTCTTGTCATTGCCTCTGTTCATTTGTTTTGTGGTCTATCTCTTGTCATTGCCTCTGTTCATTTGTTTTGTGGTCTATCTCTTGTCATTGCCTCTGTTTGTTTTGTGGTCTATCTCTTGTCATTGCCTCTGTTCATTTGTTTTGTGGTCTATCTCTTGTCATAGCCTCTGTTCATTTGTTTTGTGGTCTATCTCTTGTCATAGCCTCTGTTCATTTGTTTTGTGGTCTATCTCTTGTCATTGCCTCTGTTCATTTGTTTTGTGGTCTATCTCTTGTCATAGCCTCTGTTCATTTGTTTTGTGGTCTATCTCTTGTCATAGCCTCTGTTCGTTTGTTTTGTGGTCTATCTCTTGTCATTGCCTCTGTTCGTTTGTTTTGTGGTCTATCTCTTGTCATAGCCTCTGTTCATTTGTTTTGTGGTCTATCTCTTGTCATAGCCTCTGTTCATTTGTTTTGTGGTCTATCTCTTGTCATAGCCTCTGTTCATTTGTTTTGTGGTCTATCTCTTGTCATAGCCTCTGTTCATTTGTTTTGTGGTCTATCTCTTGTCATAGCCTCTGTTCATTTGTTTTGTGGTCTATCTCTTGTCATAGCCTCTGTTCGTTTGTTTTGTGGTCTATCTCTTGTCATTGCCTCTGTTCGTTTGTTTTGTGGTCTATCTCTTGTCATAGCCTCTGTTCATTTGTTTTGTGGTCTATCTCTTGTCATTGCCTCTGTTCGTTTGTTTTGTGGTCTATCTCTTGTCATTGCCTCTGTTCGTTTGTTTTGTGGTCTATCTCTTGTCATAGCCTCTGTTCGTTTGTTTTGTGGTCTATCTCTTGTCATAGCCTCTGTTCATTTGTTTTGTGGTCTATCTCTTGTCATAGCCTCTGTTCATTTGTTTTGTGGTCTATCTCTTGTCATTGCCTCTGTTCATTTGTTTTGTGGTCTATCTCTTGTCATAGCCTCTGTTCGTTTGTTTTGTGGTCTATCTCTTGTCATAGCCTCTGTTCATTTGTTTTGTGGTCTATCTCTTGTCATTGCCTCTGTTCGTTTGTTTTGTGGTCTATCTCTTGTCATAGCCTCTGTTCATTTGTTTTGTGGTCTATCTCTTGTCATAGCCTCTGTTCATTTGTTTTGTGGTCTATCTCTTGTCATTGCCTCTGTTCGTTTGTTTTGTGGTCTATCTCTTGTCATAGCCTCTGTTCGTTTGTTTTGTGGTCTATCTCTTGTCATAGCCTCTGTTCGTTTGTTTTGTGGTCTATCTCTTGTCATAGCCTCTGTTCGTTTGTTTTGTGGTCTATCTCTTGTCATAGCCTCTGTTCATTTGTTTTGTGGTCTATCTCTTGTCATTGCCTCTGTTCGTTTGTTTTGTGGTCTATCTCTTGTCATAGCCTCTGTTCGTTTGTTTTGTGGTCTATCTCTTGTCATAGCCTCTGTTCATTTGTTTTGTGGTCTATCTCTTGTCATAGCCTCTGTTCATTTGTTTTGTGGTCTATCTCTTGTCATTGCCTCTGTTCGTTTGTTTTGTGGTCTATCTCTTGTCATAGCCTCTGTTCGTTTGTTTTGTGGTCTATCTCTTGTCATAGCCTCTGTTCGTTTGTTTTGTGGTCTATCTCTTGTCATAGCCTCTGTTCGTTTGTTTTGTGGTCTATCTCTTGTCATAGCCTCTGTTCATTTGTTTTGTGGTCTATCTCTTGTCATTGCCTCTGTTCGTTTGTTTTGTGGTCTATCTCTTGTCATTGCCTCTGTTCGTTTGTTTTGTGGTCTATCTCTTGTCATTGCCTCTGTTCATTTGTTTTGTGGTCTATCTCTTGTCATAGCCTCTGTTCATTTGTTTTGTGGTCTATCTCTTGTCATTGCCTCTGTTCGTTTGTTTTGTGGTCTATCTCTTGTCATTGCCTCTGTTCGTTTGTTTTGTGGTCTATCTCTTGTCATTGCCTCTGTTCATTTGTTTTGTGGTCTATCTCTTGTCATTGCCTCTGTTCATTTGTTTTGTGGTCTATCTCTTGTCATAGCCTCTGTTCATTTGTTTTGTGGTCTATCTCTTGTCATTGCCTCTGTTCATTTGTTTTGTGGTCTATCTCTTGTCATAGCCTCTGTTCATTTGTTTTGTGGTCTATCTCTTGTCATAGCCTCTGTTCATTTGTTTTGTGGTCTATCTCTTGTCATTGCCTCTGTTCATTTGTTTTGTGGTCTATCTCTTGTCATTGCCTCTGTTCATTTGTTTTGTGGTCTATCTCTTGTCATTGCCTCTGTTTGTTTTGTGGTCTATCTCTTGTCATTGCCTCTGTTCATTTGTTTTGTGGTCTATCTCTTGTCATAGCCTCTGTTCATTTGTTTTGTGGTCTATCTCTTGTCATAGCCTCTGTTCATTTGTTTTGTGGTCTATCTCTTGTCATTGCCTCTGTTCATTTGTTTTGTGGTCTATCTCTTGTCATAGCCTCTGTTCATTTGTTTTGTGGTCTATCTCTTGTCATAGCCTCTGTTCGTTTGTTTTGTGGTCTATCTCTTGTCATTGCCTCTGTTCGTTTGTTTTGTGGTCTATCTCTTGTCATAGCCTCTGTTCATTTGTTTTGTGGTCTATCTCTTGTCATAGCCTCTGTTCATTTGTTTTGTGGTCTATCTCTTGTCATAGCCTCTGTTCATTTGTTTTGTGGTCTATCTCTTGTCATAGCCTCTGTTCATTTGTTTTGTGGTCTATCTCTTGTCATAGCCTCTGTTCATTTGTTTTGTGGTCTATCTCTTGTCATTGCCTCTGTTCATTTGTTTTGTGGTCTATCTCTTGTCATTGCCTCTGTTCATTTGTTTTGTGGTCTATCTCTTGTCATAGCCTCTGTTCATTTGTTTTGTGGTCTATCTCTTGTCATAGCCTCTGTTCATTTGTTTTGTGGTCTATCTCTTGTCATTGCCTCTGTTCGTTTGTTTTGTGGTCTATCTCTTGTCATTGCCTCTGTTCGTTTGTTTTGTGGTCTATCTCTTGTCATTGCCTCTGTTCATTTGTTTTGTGGTCTATCTCTTGTCATTGCCTCTGTTCGTTTGTTTTGTGGTCTATCTCTTGTCATTGCCTCTGTTCGTTTGTTTTGTGGTCTATCTCTTGTCATTGCCTCTGTTCATTTGTTTTGTGGTCTATCTCTTGTCATAGCCTCTGTTCATTTGTTTTGTGGTCTATCTCTTGTCATTGCCTCTGTTCGTTTGTTTTGTGGTCTATCTCTTGTCATTGCCTCTGTTCATTTGTTTTGTGGTCTATCTCTTGTCATTGCCTCTGTTCATTTGTTTTGTGGTCTATCTCTTGTCATAGCCTCTGTTCATTTGTTTTGTGGTCTATCTCTTGTCATAGCCTCTGTTCATTTGTTTTGTGGTCTATCTCTTGTCATAGCCTCTGTTCATTTGTTTTGTGGTCTATCTCTTGTCATTGCCTCTGTTCGTTTGTTTTGTGGTCTATCTCTTGTCATTGCCTCTGTTCATTTGTTTTGTGGTCTATCTCTTGTCATAGCCTCTGTTCGTTTGTTTTGTGGTCTATCTCTTGTCATAGCCTCTGTTCATTTGTTTTGTGGTCTATCTCTTGTCATAGCCTCTGTTCATTTGTTTTGTGGTCTATCTCTTGTCATTGCCTCTGTTCGTTTGTTTTGTGGTCTATCTCTTGTCATTGCCTCTGTTCATTTGTTTTGTGGTCTATCTCTTGTCATAGCCTCTGTTCGTTTGTTTTGTGGTCTATCTCTTGTCATAGCCTCTGTTCATTTGTTTTGTGGTCTATCTCTTGTCATTGCCTCTGTTCATTTGTTTTGTGGTCTATCTCTTGTCATAGCCTCTGTTCATTTGTTTTGTGGTCTATCTCTTGTCATTGCCTCTGTTCATTTGTTTTGTGGTCTATCTCTTGTCATAGCCTCTGTTCATTTGTTTTGTGGTCTATCTCTTGTCATTGCCTCTGTTAATTTGTTTTGTGGTCTATCTCTTGTCATTGCCTCTGTTCATTTGTTTTGTGGTCTATCTCTTGTCATAGCCTCTGTTCATTTGTTTTGTGGCCTATCTCTTGTCATAGCCTCTGTTCATTTGTTTTGTGGTCTATCTCTTGTCATTGCCTCTGTTCGTTTGTTTTGTGGTCTATCTCTTGTCATTGCCTCTGTTCGTTTGTTTTGTGGTCTATCTCTTGTCATTGCCTCTGTTCATTTGTTTTGTGGTCTATCTCTTGTCATAGCCTCTGTTCATTTGTTTTGTGGTCTATCTCTTGTCATTGCCTCTGTTCATTTGTTTTGTGGTCTATCTCTTGTCATAGCCTCTGTTCATTTGTTTTGTGGTCTATCTCTTGTCATAGCCTCTGTTCATTTGTTTTGTGGTCTATCTCTTGTCATAGCCTCTGTTCATTTGTTTTGTGGTCTATCTCTTGTCATTGCCTCTGTTCGTTTGTTTTGTGGTCTATCTCTTGTCATTGCCTCTGTTCATTTGTTTTGTGGTCTATCTCTTGTCATAGCCTCTGTTCGTTTGTTTTGTGGTCTATCTCTTGTCATTGCCTCTGTTCGTTTGTTTTGTGGTCTATCTCTTGTCATAGCCTCTGTTCATTTGTTTTGTGGTCTATCTCTTGTCATTGCCTCTGTTCATTTGTTTTGTGGTCTATCTCTTGTCATAGCCTCTGTTCATTTGTTTTGTGGTCTATCTCTTGTCATAGCCTCTGTTCGTTTGTTTTGTGGTCTATCTCTTGTCATTGCCTCTGTTCATTTGTTTTGTGGTCTATCTCTTGTCATTGCCTCTGTTCGTTTGTTTTGTGGTCTATCTCTTGTCATAGCCTCTGTTCATTTGTTTTGTGGTCTATCTCTTGTCATAGCCTCTGTTCATTTGTTTTGTGGTCTATCTCTTGTCATTGCCTCTGTTCATTTGTTTTGTGGTCTATCTCTTGTCATTGCCTCTGTTCATTTGTTTTGTGGTCTATCTCTTGTCATTGCCTCTGTTCGTTTGTTTTGTGGTCTATCTCTTGTCATAGCCTCTGTTCGTTTGTTTTGTGGTCTATCTCTTGTCATTGCCTCTGTTCATTTGTTTTGTGGTCTATCTCTTGTCATAGCCTCTGTTCCTTGTATCGCCAACAGAAAGAGGCCTACCATAAGCTCCAGCTGTTTGTCAAACAAGCTCTACAGACCAAGTCATTACAGATTATGGGACCAGATGAAGCTGCACAAAGGGCAAGGCTTAGCCAATTGACAGCAAGGTAACCTCTTTGGTGTGGTGAAATCAGTTTCTGCCTCCTACAGATACACATATGGGGCACGGTAGTCGAGTGGCAGCGCGTTCAACTGGCGAGCCAAAGGTCCCGGGTTCAAATCCTGGTGCAGGCTAGGATTTTTCCCGGGTCTGGAGGGTGTCCCTGAGTCTACCCAGCTCTGATGGGTACCTGACCTTAGTTGGGGTAAAGTAAAGGCGGCTGTGCATAGTGCTGACCACACAATCACCGAGTATGCCGTGGCCACAGAAACTGGTGAACGCTGCTTCATCGGACCTATGGATCAACTCGGTCCGATGGGTACTTTACTTTACTTTACAGACACACATGGTACTCTGGTAGATAGTTTAATGCAGAGGTCGGCAACCTTTTGCTAACAGTGTGCCAAACTAGGATTTCTAAATCATTCAGCGTGCCAACAGCCTAAAAGTATACCTGCTCTATTATACTTTAAAAATTATTTTTTTATAGAACAATTAATTTAATTTAACTCCATAGCAAAAGCAAAGGATATTATTTATAGAGAAAATCGTTTTAAGCATTTCTAAAGCGTTTTATGTTAATACAAAGTTAATACAAAGATTATCATCCTTTTTACTTTTATTTTATTACATTTATACCAAATAGGCCTACAATATTTTATTACTAAATTTTCACATTTATCGTAAAACATTATTATTCGTTAGTCAAGATGACGATTTAACACTTACAATGTTATTTTCATTTGTATCCCAGTTTAACTGAGAGGTCCTTTAGTGTATTTTAGATTACAAAGAGAAGTAATGAATTATCCTTTATAGGAATTGATACGTAGTAATCATACAAACTGGGTAGTTAATGTAATGTTTGAAAATATACATATAAATTCTTTAGTTTTATTTATATAATTTTCAAATACTTTTTACAGTTTGCTCATTTCTAAGCTATAAATTGTAAGCTATTTATTCTTTTATTAAAGAAAAAAAAGAAACATAGAAATATTAGCTCAAATAAAACCGGTTGATTATTTCCCTTTAATTAAAAAAACATTTTCACATTTGATTCAATAGTGATGCCAAAAAAGGTATGTTTTGTAATATAACAAATAATACGCACTAGTTATTATTTCTTTATTTAAATCTAACATTATGGTATTCATTACAAGATTAAATTATTAGAGGATTTTTTTTTAAATACCGGTATGTTAAACAGTTGTAAATAAACATTTCCTGCATAAATTGTTTGTTTATATTTTAATCATAAATTATTTCAGAAATGAGTTAAAATTTCATAAATGTAATATTACATAAATTAAATGTTTTGAAATTGATTTCACTGCAAGATATTCCAGTTTCAATGCAGATCTTTTACAGTGGCCCTTGTAAATGTAACTCACTGAAATGTGTCACTGTGTCATTCAGAATCATCGGCTTCAACAGTCAGTTTTCCAAATTTCCAGAATCGGATTTGTTTTATTATCAATAATAAACACCTCTTGGAGGTCTCTCGCATGCCATTGAAAATGGCTATGCATGCCAAGTTTGGCACGTGTGCCTTAGGTTGCCGACCCCTGGTTTAACGGGCCTTTTTTCTATAAAATTACCCTGTCACTTTATCCTACAAAGTAGTTCTTGTCTAGTCAGAGAAAACATTTTGTACAACTTCTTTTATCAGATCACATCACATTTACCTTCAGAATAAATCTCCACCATATAAAGTGATTAGGTGCAAAAAAAGAATTCACCTCAATTAATTTTATTCGTTCTATTCTTTAGCAGATCATAAAATTAATGCTAGTAAATCACAATAAAATGAGCTAGATTTCATGGCCCTGCATTTGTGAAACATTGCTTTAGTCTATGTGTATATTGAACAGTATAAAGAAGATACCTATGTTTTTATTTTACTAACTTACAGTATTAGTTGTGATTTTATTGGTTTCCCAAACACTTGTATCTAACATAGAGATGAGATTCAATGAAATGGAATATACACAATGTTTCTGTTGTAACAGATGCTACCTGCGCCTTGGACAGTGGTCTGAAGAGCTGCATGGAATATCTGAAGACTCCATTCCACAAATCCTGGAAAATTATAACCTGGCTAAAGAGCATGATGATAACTGGTACAAGGTTAGTCCGTGATGATTTTAATGACGTCCATGCTAGACAATCTTGTTATGTTTGACTTCATTATAATTGTCCATGTAAAACAAATTTGTAATAATTGTCCCCTTTAGTATTAATTATATTCTCCATCTAAGACAAACCAGTTTTAATAGTCATTTTTAAGCTTAATTAAATCACTTTATTTTACACAAAATTATGTCCATTACGTACGGATGCATAAAGGGCATTGCTCCTTCTTATCTTCGAGAGCTTACATCAAGGCATGCGCCATCTAGGGAACTGCGCTCTTCAACACAGTCACTGCTCAAAACTCCTAGTTTGTATGGACACAGAAAGAAGTACCTGGGAGTGCGCTCATTGAGTCACTGTCAGTGGCGCCTTCTCTTTGGAACAGTTCATCTCAGACACTGAAAAAATCTGGGACTAGAGAATTAAAAAACAAACACTTAAAGACCTTTTTCTTTGGCTAATACATCTGCAAATCACACCAAGAGCGCACTGGGCATGCTAATTTAATAGCATGGATAGAAGCCCAATAAGAAATGCCCATTTTTATTCTTATTCTTAATTGTCCATGTTTGACTAAATTCAATAATAATTGACTATGCTAGAGTTTATTAACCCATGATTGTCTCATACAATTTTTTTACTTTTATCCAAAGGCCTGGCACTCATTGGCTCTGATGAACTATGAAGCAGTTTTATTTTACAAGCAAAAGGAACAGGCCGCCCTTGCAGCATCTGCAGCGGCCACACCCGATAGCTCCCTGGACACCCCTAGGCTGGACGTGTCTCCCAGGCCAGAATCTGTAAGTTTATCTACATCATATAGTCTTAGTTAAATGGTAGCATAAAATAGTGTTGTAGCAATCAGCTATTTGAGAATATAGGATGACTACTTCCATACTTCTGCACTGAAAACATGATGAATTTTAAATTCCTAGAAACTTGATTTCATGCAATGACATTTAATCATATAAGAACAAAAACTTAAAAAAATAATTATTACATTTTGGTGTGTTGGAAGGGAAATAGTCATCTAGAAAAAAAACATAAAAAAAACAAGAATACAAGACTATTACTGCCTGTTTTTTTAATGCAGTTTTATTATTTTGCTTTACTCTATCAGATTTCTGCCAAAATTCAGAAGTATTGTATCTATGCAGTTCATGGATTTTTCAAATCTATTGCTCTGTCTTCACAAAACAGTCTTCAGGACAGTTTGAGGTGAGCTTCTGATTCCCAGGCTATACAACAGGGGTGTGCAACAATTTTTCATCATTGGGCCATACAAGGAATTCCATCCAACTAGAAGGGGCAAAACAGTCTGAGAATTTCTTAGCATTATTAACCCTACAAAACGATCACAAATTGTGGGAGGGCCTAGCTAAGGAACGCACCTCCTGGCGGTCCAAGATGCGCAAGGGCACTCAAGCCGCAGAAGCAACCCTCACAGAAAGGAGTGAAGAAAAGCGAGCCAGGAGAAAAGCGAGGGGCAGAGTTGTGTCCCATGGGCCGCCCTGTTGCACGCTTCTGCTGTACAGCAGAAAACCTAAAAAAAAAGAGCAATTAACTTTAGCAGGACAGAAAGCAAAGCAAACATAAATCTTTACTCTGGGTTAGGGTTTACCCCATGTTGGTTATATTATTTTTTGTTCTTTTTAGACTTCTGACCTTGTGGTTTGACTATGGTCAGTGGCCAGAAGTGTACGACATGATGAATGAAGGGATCAAGAGTATACAGATTGATAACTGGCTCCAGGTCATCCCTCAGCTCATTGCCAGAATCGACACCCCCAGATCACTTGTCCAAAGACTTGTTCATCAGCTTTTGATTGAAATTGGCAAAGCCCACCCTCAGGTAATTGTTATACCTATTCTTTCTATTGGCCTGCAGAAACTATTTGCATTTTGTGTGTGTGTACTGAAAAGAAGGTTTGCAGATGGTTTTTGTACTGCTGTAAGACAGTATAGATGGTGTTTGATAAGACTGGTTGGTTGAGGTATGAAGTTTGAAGCGGGAATAATTTTGAGAATTCAAGAAATTAATGGTAGGCCACACATTAACAATGACCACAACCACCATCACACGACAGGACCTCCCCTGGAACCCGCAAGGCCAACGGAAAAAAAGCAGACACGATTTGACCTGGATACATGAGCTTGAAACAGGCACCAGCATGATGGGACAAAACTGGAGACAGCTGGAAAGACTTGCCCAGGACTGAAATGCCGAGAGAGCTTTTGTGTGTGGCTATGTCATGGGCAAGGAAACAGGCAATGAGGCTGATGAATGAATGATGTTAATACAAGGAAATATTTTAATGTATCACTCTGTTGATTATTTATTAAAAAAAACAACTTGAAACTTGTTTGTTCCTCCAGGCTTTGATATACCCATTGACTGTAGCTTCAAAGTCTAATGCTCCACTCCGCCAGGCTGCCGCCAACAAAATTCTAAAGAGCATGTGTGAGAGAAGTCAGACTTTAGTTAGTCAGGCAATGCTGGTAAATTGTGTTTTTGTTTTTTTGATTGTTTTACAATAATATCACAAAAATACAATATAAGGTTTTTACAATATTGATAGGAAATATGCCATCAGTATAACAGGCCCTAGACTAACAAAACATAGTGTTAATAAATAAACTACATTTTGATTTAGTATTTTTTTACAGTATTTTCCTGGTGTACAGTTTTTTTTTTCAACATCCTTCCATGAATCTAATAAAAATATTATCATTACTTAACTCTTGTCCCTTAAGCCAATGCTAAGCCCCACACAACCTTTCCTTAAGAAAAAGGGGCATAAGTCAGAAAAATTTACATTGTACACATTTTAAATATTTGTAAAAAAAAGACTACTTATAAAGCAATAGAAGTCAATTTTTTTTAAAATACAAGAAATGTAGTTAATTTTTTATGTAAAATAAAAGTGATTTCAACAAACACAAAGTAAACAATGATAGAATAGTTTTTTATGTGACGTAATACTAGCAACAAATGACGGGATAAAGTTAGCATGGAATTCTGAAAAAATTCTGTTTACTATTTTAGACCTAATTATTGGCTCAAATACACCCTAACTGTTTCAAACCTTTGATATTTCCACCATTGATAGCTCTAAGCAGATCTTAAAATTCTTCTGAAGGCATCACACATGCATACAAAAAAAGTCTGAACGACTGTGTCAAAATTTATAAGACATGACAGTGTCTAAATTAGAACATAAGATATGACAGTGTCTAAAAGTGAATTGTTACCAAATATTTTGCTGATGCAGGTTTCTGAAGAGTTGATCAGGGTGGCCATATTGTGGCATGAGCTTTGGCACGAGGGATTGGAAGAAGCCTCAAGACTTTACTTTGGGGATAGAAATGTGCGTGGAATGTTCAGCACCTTGGAACCACTTCATGCCATGACAGAACGAGGGCCGCAGACACTGAAGGAGACATCTTTTACTCAAGTAAGTCTTTAGTTGTTTTTTGTTTGTTTTGCTATTGGCAGATAATTCTATGAACATATTTTTTTTTTTTTAAGATTTACACAAAAAGGAATCTAGGTCTATGTCTTAAAAGCTACAGACGTTCCTTCTATACTGAAGATTATTACGTCAATAGCCCATAACTCCTGCAGGGTGGTAGGGATTGGTTGGCGGCAGGGTCATCTAGTTGACGGCCCAGAAAACTATCCTCTGGAAATATACTATTTCATACAATTTATATTAAATTGATTTTCTAATAAAGAATCGTTAACCTTTTAGAATGCAAAATTATTGTTTGGAGTTTTGTAAAAATGAAGCTAGGCCTATATGCTATTGTATAGAACTATATTTTCTTACTAATGAATGTATATAGTTTAAGATAGAAAAGTTTATTGCATAGATTTTAAAACAATGAATGAAATGTTTTCCTCAGGCTTATGGTCGTGATTTAATGGAAGCACAAGACTGGTGCAGGAAATACCAGAGGTCAGGAAATGTCAAAGAACTCACACAAGCTTGGGATTTGTACTATCATGTTTTCAGGAGAATTTCCAAGCAGTTGCCCCAGGTAAAAGGGCCACTTAGGATGTGCCAACCTTGTTCATGGCTCATTTTTATTAGGCACCATTAAAATGAACTTAGGGTCTTTGGTTTATTGAACAATGTTATGGCTAGGACCAATTACTTCCCCTTGCTCATATCTCTCAGAGGTTTTAGGTTTGATCAAATAACTGCACCCCAAAAAGTAAAAAACCCACCAAATATTTGAATTGGAACAGCTGTTTGGCTGAAATGCAACCCAACTCCTTTTTCCAGCATTATGATTTTTTGAATGTATAATTGCATTGATGCATTGAGAATAGAATTAAGCAGGGTAGTACTACAAGACCACAGTTCTACAGTATGTGAGTTATATGTTTGTGGACTTGATGAATAGAGACTGAAATTGATTTCAGTCCAGTAAGACTGATTATGTGTACCCTTTTCATGTAAATTGAACAGACTTGGGGTAAAGACATGCTAAAATTAATTAGGTCTTTTTAATAATATATTGTTATGTAATATCGTCTTAACCATGTAAAGCAAAAGACTTTTAATTACATTTAAAAGAATATCCTATAGCTGTTTTCTTGTGATTTTGAAAACTGTTGACTTTGTAATTTAACCTGATTTTTTTTTTACCTCGTTTATATTTCTAGTTAACTTCACTGGAGCTTCAATATGTTTCCCCGAAGCTTCTACGCTGTAGAGACCTTGAACTGGCTGTGCCAGGGTCGTATGAGCCTAACCAACCAGTCATACGAATTCATCATGTACAGAGCTCTCTCCAGGTCATCACGTCCAAGCAACGACCCAGAAAATTGAGTATATTTGGTATGGAAGCTTTTTTAAAATTGTTTTTAAAGGTGTAAAAAATACATTAGATATGAAAGCTGCTCCCCTATTTTTAATGTTGTATAAAACTTATTTGGTATAGAACGTTATTTAAAAAATGTTTAATACCTTAGAAATATTAAGTTCTCAATATTGTCACAGCTGATCTATATACACAAAATAGACTGTCATGTGTCTTGAAAGCATAAGCAAAGAAAAATATAAACCCTGTAAACAAATAAAAAAAAACAACAACAAACTATTTAGTCATTGAGGAAATAAAATTTATGATAGAGTTTCTTGTAAAAGAAAATTTTGAAGAAATAATTAAAGTATTCATGTTATTGAACATTATTGTTTTATATTTTACAACTGTATCAAAATCGGTCATGTAGGCTAATTGGCATCGTGTATAAGTGGCTTACCAAAGGTCCTGGGTTTAAATCCTGGTGAAGACTAGCATCTGCAAGGTGTCCTTATTTCTACAAAGTTCTCTTGGAAACCTGGCATTAGTCCAGGCAAAAGTAAGGCGGCTAGGCATTGTGCTGGCCACACAATCCCCTAGTATGCCAATATACACAAACTGGTGAATGCTGCTTTTAAAAGCCCTATAGATCAATTTGGTCAGATGGGATTACTTTAGATTACTTTTACAGTAATAACAATACATGCGGGCATAGTAACAATACAGTACATGTCGGTGCTAAACACAAATAATACATATTTGAAGGCAACAAAGCAAGATGTAGTTTTAGATGAGCACTGCCAATCTGAGTTCAGTGATTGTCTTTTACTTTTAAGTTACTTTTTGAGGGAAATAGATTATAAACTCATATGAAATGTCTTTCCTTTGAAACGAAGTAAATTTTTGGAATAATATGTTCTGTTTCTGTTCTACATAAAGTATTGTTTGTGTGACATTTGTCTACAGGAAGTGATGGAGAAGAGTATCAGTTTCTCCTGAAGGGCCATGAAGACTTGAGGCAGGATGAAAGAGTCATGCAGCTCTTTGGCCTGGTCAACTCACTGCTGCGTAACAACCCAGACACTTTCAGGAGAAATCTCACGTAAGCAAATGTCTAGAATCTGCTTCTGCTTTTAAAAAAAAAGAATTTACCTTATTGAAGATAATATTATTATACAGACAGGGCTGCAGTAAGGCATTATGGCACCTGCGACGCCCCTGGGAGGAAACAGTAAACAGTAATTTAGTTCCCCATGCCCCCAAATTTTAAGAAAGATACCAGGTACATTAGACACCTCTTGAGGCCACCTTTACTGTGGCTGGGCATTGTGCTGGCCACACAATCCCCTAGTATGTCATGGCCACAGAAACTGGTGAACACTGCTTCATAAGCCTTAGGGATCAATCTGATCCATCGGATATTTAAAAAAATTACTTTTTAAGGCACTGGGCGGGAACCCCCCTTCAACCCATGACTGTACCGCTGTATACAAACTGTAAACTTGGTTAGTTTATTGAATAGCTACATCTTTAGCTCAACCGATTTGACTGTTTATCTATTTGGCTTGACAGTATTACCAGATTCGCAGCCATACCTCTGTCTACCAACTCTGGCCTGATTGGCTGGGTGAGAAACTGTGACACAATCCATGCCCTGATCCGTGACTACAGGGAGAAGAGGAAAATATTGCTGAACATAGAACACAGAGTTATGCTGCGGGTCAGTACACTTTAATTCTCTGTGAAGTCTCTTGCAAGTTGCAAGGCTTTACATTTATTTTGTTGTGAATTAGTATGTAGAAAGGAGTTTTATCATAGCAATGTAATATATTTATATTTTTTAAAAATGCAAAAGCGATAAAAATATAAAGAAAAAATGAAATAAATTCAAATATTAAATAAATAAAAATATTACAAAACAAAACTTAAATAAGAAATGATGATTAAAAATATAATAAATTTAAATATTTAATATTATAAATGTCATATAAATAGGAAATAAAATCTTAAGATCAAACAAATCTAAATATCGAATAAATGTAAATATCAAATAATATAAATATCAAATAATTATGAATAATAGTATGGCAATAAAACAGCATAGAACTAAAGGTTAACAGTGTGTCTGAATTGAGACTAGCAAACGTCCATGTGAAGACCCTACAAGAACCTCTATATTTCTTTGGGTGTAGATGGCGCCAGACTACGACCACCTGACTCTGATGCAGAAAGTGGAAGTCTTTGAGCACGCCCTGGAACACACACAGGGAGACGACCTGGCCAGAATACTGTGGTACAAGTCTCCCAGCTCTGAGGTAGGTCAACATTTTAAAAATATACAATGGGAAATGGTTCATGCTTTTAATGTTACACATTTAATTATTAACTTCCTGATTCTATTGCACACTTTTAAAAAAAGTGATATCGATATCAGTAATTAGACACGGTATATTTGCAAAAAAATTTGAAAGTCTTTTTTTTCTCCTATTGTTTCATTTTTTCTGGAAAGACAACTAAAGGAAACACATTTATAACACCAAAATGATGGGATTCTTTTTTATACAATAAGAACCTATTTTTTTAATATGTCAGTTTAAAAAAAATACTTGCGATTCTGTAGGGTTAGTCATTTAGTCTATGGCTTAATAGTGACATTTTCTACTCATTGTTAACATTTTGTAAAATTGATTCATTGATATGAATGTTACAAAATATTTCTTTACTTTGCTTAGGTTTGGTTTGATCGTCGTACCAACTACACTAGATCCTTGGCTGTCATGTCAATGGTTGGTTATGTCTTGGGGCTCGGAGACAGGTACTGCCATATAATACAGCTTCTAAACTTTACCTTACACTTTATAAATGTTTATTATGTGATGCTAATTATTGATAGCTGGAATTAATGATCTCATTTGGAGTTTGGATTCAGAAGCCTTCTGTTTTGATTGAAGAAATTTACTACAAGTATCTATCTATTTATGTATATATATATAAAGTAGAATGTTTTAGTCTATTTCGACTCCCATAGATTAATTTAAAGACACGAGACTTTATTGTCCCATACTTTACCTTTATGATCTTGCTTCATGCATGAGTCCTCCCTAGCTGAGTGTTTATCGTCCTGGACTGCCATGCGGGTGACTGTGTTCTTTTCCCCACTGATAACATATTTTATATTGTCTGTAATAGCAATATCAGACCTACTTAAAAAAATGTCATCAATATTACTTTTTATTTAAAGATTGCAAATAATTTCAGTACTTAAAGCATTCCTAAAATGTTTTCAGTAAGTAAAATCTAATAATATTCTAGACATGCAGTGAACGGGTGTTCTATTCTCAGTCAGGCCAGGGATAGCCCTAACTTTTTGTTAAATAAAGCCAATTTTTATGCAGGCATCCTAGCTTGATTATATTATATATATATATTATATTTGAATTGTCTAGTAAATCATAGGTTATTTAAGTCTTGATTTACTATTTGGATGAAGTGATTGACACTGAGTGAGAGTAATTCATTCAATATCATTAAGGCCAACACCATGTAAATACCTTACACTTATAATATGTAAAATGAGTTATTCTATTAAAATGTTTCCTTCCCCTGCTTCAGGCACCCATCCAATCTGATGCTGGACAGGATCAGTGGCAAAATCATTCACATTGACTTTGGTGATTGCTTTGAGGTGGCTATGGTGAGAGAGAAGTACCCTGAGAAGATTCCCTTCAGGCTGACTCGGATGTTGATTAACGCCATGGAGGTAAGGCAGTTTGCAATGTTTACGTCTGTCCTCACTTTGATGGGGGAAAATTCTTTGGGCTTACCTTTTCCTTTTCTTTTAAATACAAAGAAAACATTGACAGGGGGAGAATCAAGGAGAAACATTTTGTCATTTTCAGATAGATAAAACATGATAGCTTGCAATTCAAATGCAAGGTATTGAATATAATTATAGCATAAAAAGAAGAACTGCAGTTCGCAAATCTTAAAGAGCTTTGTAAATATATCAACTATTTTAGCTTATAGACTGCCGGTATTGATCTTTTGCAGGCAGGTGTAAGGTCGCTAGCCCCACAACCAACCCTTCTCCTTTACCCGGGCTTGGGACCGGCAGGATACCCACAAAGGTGATAGCCAGGCGGAGTTCACATTTCATCAAATAAAATGATCTCTTAACATATTATGCAATAAAATAATCCTAAACTATAAATCTTATATTTTCAACACTTTATTTGTTTGTCAGGTGACTGGTATTGATGGCAACTACAGGATGACCTGTGAGAAGGTGATGGCTGTACTCAGAGAAAACAAAGAGTCTCTGATGGCTGTGCTGGAAGCATTTGTTTACGATCCGCTCCTGAGTTGGCGACTGGTGGATGCTCATAAAACCAAAGCAGGTGGAGCTGCCGGCAAGGGAGGGAAATCTGGGGGATCTATCAATGAAAGTCATAGCTCTGGTAATTTCTTTTTATCCAATCCAATCAGAGCGTCAGTCTTTTCATTTATCAGTTTGTTTCTTTTATGAATGCAAAATCATCTTTAACTTTATACAGTTGAATACCTGTGATATCTCGTTACATACCTGTGATACCTCTGAAAGACCTGCCAAGTACTATAACATTTTCATAGCTACTACAAAAAGTAAAATAAAGTTTATGTGACTTTTCTAATTTTCGTAGGATGCAATATATTCTGCCGAAACACATTTTTTAAAAACTAGGTGTGAGAAATTATGATAAGAAAACAAGCAAACAACAAAAGCAACAAATTATTAGGACAATAAAAAAATTAAAGTCTTACTGTATTCTGCTTGTCATGAGCATCGCTTGATTTCAAAAACAAAATATAATTGTGGGAAAAGTTAGTTGGCAGTTTGACTTTGGAAAGTTTAATGGAGACATTGACCAATTTCAGACTAGATATAAATAGTCGCATAATATAAATAGTTTTATTTCATCTGTAAATAAATTATCTGGCTAATTGCATAAAATATAATCCAAGTGACCAATTTTAGCAATAAAATCAATAAAAAGCTCATTTAGTGAATTTGATCCATAAATGATAATAACTGTTTTGTGTTTGAACTTGTTAAAGCAATTATATAGCGATTCAACTGAGTAATTAAAGCAAAAGATGACTGATTCGGAAGTAAAACTACTAATATTTAAAATGAAAAATACTAATTTTAGTATGTTGTTTATATTGTTTTTAAATTAAGAGCTGTGATACCATGAAACCCTAACATTATTCCTCTTCTATTAAATCAGCCAATGGTGACCTGATGGAGAACCTGGATGGCACCCAGTCTAGTGGCGCAGCCAAAAAACCAGAAGCTGGGGACCAAGGTGAAGAGGTCAATGTTGCTCCCGAGGTGACCAGCAAGAAAGCAATCAGTATTGTCAACAGAGTCAGAGATAAACTTACAGGTTGGTTCACATGAGGGATAAACTAACTGGCCAATTTACATTCTATGACCATTTTTCTTCTCCTGATTTATGGCATTAAGATGTGGAATGGGTTGGCAGTGCTGGTCAGGAAATCCATCATTTTACATCCTTAACAAAATGCAAGACTAGACTTAAAAGCACTGACCAGTTTATGACACTCTTATTAAAAATAGGGGGATAATCTTTAAAGTGTAAACTGTCAACTATAAGATAGTACAAGAATAAACTTGATAGAAGATTAGCTGTATTTGGAGTAAAAACTAAGGGATAAACCATTAGGCTTATATTTTATAGGGATAAAATAATGCATTGGGCAAAATTATAATAAAGTAATAGGATAATCTATTAACTGGCTAGTTCAAAGAGTGAATACCATTATTACATGAGCCTTTAAAGCAAGTAGCTGCCCACAACTCAAAGCTAGATAACAATTCACAGAGTAAAAAAACAACAACACTAAAGAAGAATTGTTCTTTTTTTAAAACAGGTCGTGACTTTGTTCATGATGATCCAGTGGATGTGAACAGGCAGGTGGATCTCCTCATCCAGCAAGCCACGTCCCATGAAAACTTGTGTCAGTGTTACATAGGTTGGTGCCCATTCTGGTAGACAACACACAGAAACTTTGTGTCAGCGTGGAGGTCACATGGCATGTCAGCATTAAGGTCACACAAGACTGAAAACTTTATATCCTATTTATGTGTGTTGTCAAAAGCTGTTTTTGTTTTTCTTTACTTAAATGTCTAGATTTATCATTACATTTTGTCATTTGACAAATATCATACAATCAAAGTACATAGCATATCATTACTGGACTATGTCAGTGATAACTGTTATGATATTGTCCCAGTGTTAACTTAAATAATATGTCACAGAGGCTGTATTCTTTTTTTTGTAAAATTTTCAGATTTGATTTTCATTTTTTGTTTTTGTTTCCTAACTTTTGTGTGCACCAGAATTCATTTTTTTAAAAGCATAATTAAACAAAGAAATACTACAAAATATTTATGAATTTGTTCTTTTCATGTATAAAATTTTGTTTGTGCATTTAACATTTTTGTTCAAAGACAAAATCAATTGATTGCAATAGAAAGATAAAAGAAACCCCAGCATGTCATGTTTTTATCTATATAAAAAATTCTTATTCATCCTAGATACCTTTTTTTAGGTTTTGTTGATGAAATTAATTGTTCAGATTTTCCATTCTACTTTGATGAAACTTGTGATGAATGACACTTAAATGACTTTAATTATTTTTGTTTTGGGGGGCACGTGGCCATGTGGGCATACAGAAGGTCCTGGGTTCAAATCCTGGTGCAGGCTAGGATTTTTTCCCGGGTCTGGAGGGTGTCCCTGAGTCTACCCAGCTCTGATGGGTACCTGACCTTAGTTGGGGGTTAAGTAAAGGCAGCTGTGCATAGTGCTGGCCACACAATCAGCTAGTATGGCGTGGCCACAGAAACTGGTGAATGCTGCTTCACTGGTCTGACGGGTACTTTACTTCATTATTTTGTTCAGCTGATTTGTGTGTCTGAAACTGTACATAATTGTTTTTTAAAAGTCATTGAATTTATTGTTATCTTGTGATAACCTTTTTCCTATTGTAATTTCCTCCTACTGTTGGAATCATGTACAATTGGTAATAAACAGAATGTTTTTTTCTTGTCTCCTCTCCTTCTAAACATTTCTTGGTTTATTCAATAACTGTTTCTGTTGTGTTTCTATAAAAGAAAATAAATAAAATCAAGGATGAGATTGAAGTGAAAGTGTAAAGTAGATTCATTGTGAAGGGAAATATTATAAGATTCAATCTACTTCCCATTCAACTCAGGCAAACACGCTCCATTTATACTTTCAAAAAGAACTTAAAAACTAATTATTTCAATATTTACCTTAAACAACATACTTTAGACCCCTACTATCTTACCTATATGTTAGGTCGTTTTTTTTTATTCATTTGATTTTTTCTTTGTAAAATTTTGAATCATTTAGTTTTATTATATATAGTTATAGATTATATCCAAGTTCTTAGTGGTATGTTAAATGCGCTCTGAGCTTACATTATGTTTGTTGGCAGCGCTATACAAATATTATTATTATTATATCCGAAGATTCAATGTGAAAAGAAATTTAGGGTTAAATATGAAAGAAACTAAGTTGAAATTTTTGGTATAGGCTAGTGCCATTTAAAAAATTTCAGTTTGGATTCAGTGAAAAAATCTGTTTAAAATACCATAAAATAAACTTTAAAAACTAGAATGTTAGATTTTCATAATTAACTCACGAAACAAAACCTTTTTTTTTAAATGTTACAATTTGATTTTTATTATAAGGCAATACAAATATTAACCACAAAACTTATTTTGAAAGTTAAAAATTGTCTAATTTATACGGCACTTAAAAAAAATAAAGTGCATTTACTAACATTGTAATTTGGAAATGAAATAATAAAAGGAAGACTTGACTAATACTGCAATAGAAAAGTTGTTATATTTAACTTGAAACTGTTTTTATAGAGGACAACACTTCTGGAAACAGGCACATTAATATGTTTAAAACAAAAGGAGCATATCTGCACATTACAACTCAGTAAAGCATGTTTCATTTTTTTTCTTCACAATTCAACAATTCTGTAATAAAATGAATAATGTTTATATATTGAGGACCTTAGCCGCAGTAGCATAATACTGATAGCCAAAAATACTGTTTTATATATTATATCAGTTGTTACAAATTTCTTCAGTGTATTACTGATGTATTTATATAGGCTAGTGCAAAGGCTCATTAACTCTTGTATTACAGTATTTTCTCCCTTTCTTGATGTCTCAAATTTGAACATTCACCAGAGAATCCAATTCTTATGGTCTTATTTATTATATTTTCTTATCTATTTTATGTTAACGATGGGGAAACCAAAGACTCTAATATTATAGTGATTATGATGAAGCGATCAAATATTTTCAATATAATTTATTAGCAGAGTTGTTGTTTATTTGAAACAAATCTAAATGTTTTACTTGGAAAGTAGCTGAAATTATTGATTCATATTCTGGAATTATATTCTAATTTTAATAAGTCAACTGAACTTTTTGACATTAGATTTTTATTAAAATATATCATAAAACATTTTGATTAAATTATACAAATAAAATACTTTTTTTTATTGTCCACATTTTCCTGCATTTTATACTTCTATCTGTTAGTAAAGTTGTGTATAGAGGTCAGGGCAGCGTTTTCTAAAAATGCAGAGTTGCTACCCAGTAGGCCTACTGGTTCATGAAATCATAATTACAGTGTCACAAATAAGAAGAAGAAAAATTACAGTATTTAAGTCAGGTTTTATTATAATAAGCATAAGGACATGTTCAAGTCATTAAACCAATGCAATATAATACAACAAACAAAATGTTACAGGATAAAAAAAAAAAAAAAAGATGAGAATAAAATATCCACAGTTTTAACCACAGTTTTAAGTGTTGTGCAAAAATATGTTGTTTTTTTCAAATAAGTTTTGAAGAAAGGGTAGATAAATGCAAGCGTGATGAATACAAATGAACTAATACTTGTCTCCCCTTTGAATACCCATTCTGAATGAACAAGTTACTGAGGCTCAATGAAAGATGTAATGTTCGTTTTGTTGAGCGCTCCACTGTTGTCTGTATTCAGCACACTCGGAAACTGCGCAGTGGAGCCTTGGGCCTCGTCCTCAAACTGGCCGCCGCCATGGGCCCGCCTCTGTCCGGCTAGTTTACGCCTCCACTGCCCGTTACCCGGCCCGCGCCTTAGAGCTTGATCCTGACCTTGACCTAGACCCTGAGCTAGAATGTTGTTGTTGTTGCCCTTGTCTTGCAAAGTGGTCTGGGCGCCACCTGATGGAAGCTGCAGATTGGCAAACTGTAAAAGAAATATCATTTAGATCAGAAATTGAATTCTTAGTTGTTTATTTTTTCAAAATAAGCACAGAGAGTGTTAAGTCTTTATTAGGGGAAACAGATAAGCTGTTTCATAAGAAATAAACTAAACTATTCTTCGTCGATTCAATCTTGCGCTTAGTAGGCTATACCAATCAAGTGAGAACATCTTTTCTTTGTGTCTGTTTATATCACAAAGAAACTTCCAATGATTAGCTTAAGTTAATAACATTACTGATGTTGATGACTAACATTACTAAGCTAACACTATTAAAATAGAGATTAAACAAAGCTGCATTACAATTTTATTTTCTATGACCGCTTCACGGCCTGTAACCTAAGCCAATGACATTAACCTAAAAGTACCTATTAAGTTCTACCTAAACCAATTACATTTACTTAGAAGTACCTACAAATGTTCTGCCTAAACCAATTACATTTACTTAGAAGTACCTACACATGTTCTGCCTAAACCAATTACAGTTACTTGGAAGTACCTACAAATGTTCTGCCTAAACCAATTACATTTACTTGGAAGTACCTACAAATGTTCACCCTAAACCAATGACATTTACCTGAACGTACCTACAAATGTTCTGCCTAAACCAATGACATTTACCTGGAAGTACCTACAAATGTTCTGCCTAAACCAATGACATTTACCTGAACGTACCTACAAATGTTCTGCCTAAACCAAACCAATGACATTTACCTGGAAGTACCTACAAATGTTCTGCCTAAAACAATGACATTTACCTGGGGGTACACTACGAACGTTCTGCCGTCCCCTGTCGTGAAAGCCGTCCCTTGACCTTGACCGGAAGCCCCTAGATTTCCAGAACTAGCAAAAGTCTGTTGCTGAGGTGCCTGCTGCTGCCATTGGTTGGCCTGGGGTGTTAGTAAAGGCGCAGTCTGCAGCTGACCAGTGAATGGCCCTTGTTGAGGGAGGCCTCCATTCTGGATGGAAGTTTACAAAAAGTAAACGGTATTATAAATTTACTGTGTCTACTACATTTTACACAAATACAATTATTTTAAAAAATAACCATTTATTTTTAGTAGTTTTATGTAAGAAATATACATTTATAAAAGTAGGCTACATTGTAAAATTGCAAAGGACCATTTGTATTCTAAGGGCTAGTGAATTATTTTCTTGTTCTTTGCCCACCGTATCCAAGGGGATCTTCTGCTCATTACAAACCCAGTGGCTTTCACTTTCCTAATTGATTTCAAGTACCCATGCGAGCTGAGCATATTTAGGGTCTTCTTAAAGCATAAAAAGAAGGAACTGTTAGAGCATCTTTGTTTTTAAACTATTAATTTATAGGCATACCTAAAGTGATGGCTTGAAAATGTCTGTCCCATTACTTTAATCCTAGAGCTTGTTTAAGATGTATTTTAAAAAGGCCTAGTCAAACAACAACAGAGACAATAACACTAAGTTGTGCAACGGATGAGCGTAGGACGCAATAATCTTCTTTATAGAAGGAGCGTCTGTAATGTATAAGATACGATAATGGTTATCTAACTGATAACATGTTATAACTAAACTATTGTTATCAACTTACTCTTTGGTTCATGAGTGCTGTTAGAGCCAACACTGTAGCCAGACCATTGTTACCGTTGTTTCCATCCCCGCCGTCCCCACCATCTAATTGGGCCAGCAGATTGATCAGCCCGCCACCCCCGCCGCCTAGCGCACCAGCGCCCCCTAGGCCACCTCCCAAACCGCCGCCCCCCAAACCGCCACCTAAACCGCCTCCCAAACCGCCTCCCAAACCGCCTCCCAAACCGCCCCCTAAGCCCCCAGCCAGACCGCCAAGTCCAGCGCCCGCCAGACCGCCGAGATTTGTCAAGCCCCCTAGTCCTCCAATGCCTTGAGTGGGAGCAGCGAAAACCTCCAACTGTCTGGAAATAGAAAATAAAAGCAACAATACATAATATATATATAGACATAATAAATATATAGATCTTGTACTCTATACTTTATACAAACACATTTATATCTAGCATATGGAAGAGTGGGGATAACTGCTCCGATGGGGACATGTGGTCCATGGTAGGTGACTTTGCCCACCTCTAAGCTAGAACTGGTAAGTCCATGCCGTGCATACCTGTCATAAAGTGTTTTCGGATTCTGAATGTGATTGTTCTAGACATCAAACTGTAGTGATTACCCATCTAAATACTCTGTAGTAGTGGTGGAGATTTGCTAAATTTGAAAGAACTCTATAGTCATTGTGAGAACATCACAGGTGCTGTCAGTGTCTGAGTGGCTTTGGTGAATAGAATACGGTTACAGGGAACCTGGAATGAGATAGCGCTCAATTGAGTCACCGATAGGATCTGTTTTGTTTCTAATAAACTGATTCTTCCCATTTCACTCAAACGGAATAGTCGCAAAGTTATTTTCTCTGTGTGTACTTCCTGGATAAGTGAAGAAAGATGTCTGTATCAATTAAATATAAATATATTGCCATAACTCCGACAAAATCCAAGGTATAAAAGTTCTGCCATTATATCCACTTGATATATTTGCCAGCGATTGGTGGACATAGTGTGTCCGTAGGGAGAGTTTCCACATTACAGGGCACGCACACTCCGTGAGGACGAGCATGGACTTGTGCATCCTACTGACCACGCCATCCCTTCATCGAAAAACTCACTGTTATATTTTATACTGCTTACAGGTACATACCTCGTACAATCAACTTCCGCTTGAGGGCGGCACACGCGGAACAAGAATTCAAAGCGCTGATTGGCTGGGCAGCGGAGAAGTATTGGCGTTCCTTGGATACAGCGGAAGTAAGTCGTGCACTGCTCACTGCTCGGATTGGGAAAGTCGCCATTGGGTGCAGCACAAAGATTGCTCTGTCCGGTGCAGGATGCCACAAAAAGTGCCACTGTGAAATTATGGGATAACAAACGCATAACGTTAAGTTGAACATTGACAAAGACAAAAGTTTGATCAACAGTTAGCTGCCTTTTTGAAGGATTAGAGGCAAGATTCAAGCATCATTATCAACAAATGAAAAAAACCCTTATCAAAATACTAGATTTAACCGAGATCTATCTATCTATCTCAATCTATCTATCTATCTATCTATCTATCTATCTATCTGTCTGTCTGTCTGTCTGTCTGTCTGTCTGTCTGTCTGTCTGTCTGTCTGTCTGTCTGTCTGTCTGTCTATCTGTTTTTAAATTTATATATCTATCTATTTTTGTATCTATATGACTATATGTCTATCTATCTATAATATATTTACATGTATATAAAATATAAATAGGCATTGCCGGTCTCACATTTATCGTGATAAAATGTGACACACAAAGAGCATATAGTTAACTTTATAACATTTAAGAAACTGCTAATTTTATAAACGCATGTAGTCTAAACATTAAAGCCTTTACTATAACAGTATAAGTGTAACAGTAATTTTACATTTCCCTTAATTAGGTTATTACTAAAACTAGGAATAGATTATCATAATGGTTTTATTAAAGAGTTTTTTTTTTTCTTTTACTAATTACAATTATAAACGATACTTACATAGTATAATGAAATTAAACATCTTGATTTAAAGACTACAGGAAAATACGAAAATATAATGGATAAATCGAAACCACAGATATATCTCTCTCTCTCTATATATATAGATAGATAGATGTGTACTCGTTTTACTCCGTGCCGCTTACAACACAAATCAATGAAACTAACTTTCTATTTATAAAAATATGTTACTAAATATTTTTTTTTAATGTTTCAAAAGCTCCATGCTTTTTATGTAAAAACATGTAGCAGTGAGTAACACAAAGAGAAGTTTATTATGTGACAAGTGAAGTTACAGTACAAATAAAAAGTCAAACATGGAAAGCGATGAAACAGTATTTGGTTCAAAAAGTAGTTTTCCAAAAAAAAAAAGAAAAGAAAATTATTCTCTTTTCAATCTCTGAAAGCCGAGAGGTGTTCTTCCAAGCACGTGACAGGCACGGACAGGAAATGACGTGATTGTCACACCTTATTCTGTGTTCTCTCTGCCCTGGGATGTGTTCGAATAAAGCGAAGGATACACAGTTTAGACATGACAACTCTGACTGATGGAAGGCTTAAAAACATTGCAATTCATTCACTTAAAAAACAACAACATCAACCTATATACGAGCGTTGGCCGCAGTAGGGAAATATAGGGCCCAGGGTGACCCTAATTATTCCATTTCATATTTCATTAAATAAAGGGCACCATACCGCATACGGCACCCGCGACGGGCGCCCCATCCGACTCCCTTAACACACTGTAATTGTGTGTGTGAAATTGTTTGTTTTCCTTTGTGTTTATTTTCAATGAAGAACTCAACACATACAATTCGTTTATATGTAATAATTATTTATAAAAAAAAGCAACGACCCAACAAAAAACAACAACAAAAACTAACAACAACAACTAAGAAACACAATAAAAAAAACTTGTAATAACAAACAGCCTTACAAATTTAACATCAGTCCTAAGTGCTCATCAGAAGCCTAACATATAATCACATACACTGATATAGTAGCCTATATAACATCTATTTTGTGAAATGTGCATACAATTATATTTAGCTAAATATATTTAGTTGCATTGAAAATGGTTTTGCGACTTAGGCATATACAATCTATTATATACATTGTGGGGCATTTACCATCTGATAATATATACATTGTGGGGCATAAAAAGATCTATTATATACATTTTGGAGTATAGGCCTATACAATCTATTATATACACTGAGTGGCATATTAAATATATTATATAGAATTTAGGGCATTTCAGAAAAAAAAAAGTGCAGCTTTTTCCCCTCAAAACATAATAATTGTATACTTTAAGAGCTTATTTGTTACAAATGTTTACACATGTTTGTGTGTGTGTGTGTGTGCACTTGTTTTTGAGTCCACAGAAAGATACACACCACCTTCTCAGGTATGTTGAAAACAATGTTGACCTTATGTTCAACTCTAAACCAGCGTTTCCCTGAACGGTTTTTGTAATACTTCATGATAAAAAAAAAGTACCCGTCGGACCGAATCGATCCATAGATCCGATGAAGCAGCGTTCACCAGTTTCTGTGGCCAAGGCATACTAGGTGATTGTGTGGCCAGCACTATGCTTTTTACCCCAACATGTACCCATCAGGTACCCATCAGAGCTGGGTAGACTCAGGGACACCCTCCAGACCCGGGAAAAAATCCTAGCCTGCACCAGGATTCGAACCCGGGACTTTCGGCTCGCCAGTCGAACGCGCTGACGCTCAGCTGCCATTCCTCATAATACTTCATGATGAACTCTTTATATTAATTTCACTTTTGTTTCTTTGTGACAAATTGTTTGGAAATTTATTTGTCTAACTTTCTTATATCCTATCGAGATGAAATGTGTGCATGGACTCGTTTCCATGACGACACATTCTATCAAAATTTCAACCTCACCTTACTAAAACCCGAAAAAATTGCGCTTTTTAAAAAAGTTTTGAGATGAATTCAAAAGTTTTTAACCGAGAAACCAAAATGCAAACAAAAACAAATTCATGTAAATGATTGTTCTGTTTCTGTTTAAAAAATGATATGAATTTCCAAACAATTTTGAGAGACTTGTTACATCCGGGCAGGAGCTAAAATCAGCTTCAAATATTCTAAACCAGGGGTCGGCAACCTAAGGCACGCGTGCCAAACTTGGCACGCAGAGCGATTTTCACAGGCACGCAAAAGACCTCCAAGATTTAAAAAAAAATATTTCCAGTTCAAAATTAAGAAAAACTGACTGTTGAAGCCGATTTTTCTGAATGACATAGCGACACATTTCGGTGAGTTCAACACATTTACAAGCACCACTGGAATGGATTTTCATTAAAACTGGACATATCTTGCCGTGAAATCAATTTTAAAACATTTAACTGATAGTAAGGAAAATATTAAGATAGAAAGTTTGGCTTTTTCAGAAGTACATCGAAGCACTTAAAGCGGAATTTTCTAATCAAATACAAGACTTTCAAACTGATTGACTCTTTTTTTTCATACCACATCAGGCCTAGATGGTGTGATATTATTACAACCTTCTTAGATAAAGATTTTATTTTAACTGGAGGAATATTGGCGATTTTAAAATGCAGCAGGTTGAATTTTAAACATTAAAACAATGGACATCCAAATGTGCCCATTTGCGGAAGCTGTTTAGGAAAGTCATCTGCTTTTCTCAACTGCTAGGAAATCTCTCCTTTACTTTCAGCTTTCGGTTCGACTTACTCTTGTAAACAGATTTTATCACACATGGAAGCTGTTTTAAGCAAACAAGGAGGTCACTTACAATTGACCGCTCATATATTAATAGACTAGTTACATTTAAAAGAGTTTCTAAGCACATCTTCTTTAATTAAACATAATTATAAGTAATTCTAAAACAAATTTATTTGTATTATTAATTTTATAAATATAAGAAACTATTTACTATTTAATAATACTAGGTCTATATTATGTAAACTCGTAATTATTAATTATCAAAATATAGACTCCTTAAATGGACAAAAAATTAATGCAGGAATTGTTTATTTACAACTGTTTTTTAACGTAAGTTATTTTAATACTCTAATATTTATATATTTTAATGAATACCAGAATGTTGGATTATATAAAGAGATAATAATTAGTCAGTAATACTTTTTATAATACAAAACATAACGTTTTGCATCACTATGGAATCAAATGTGGAATAGTGTTTTTTTAATTAAAGGGAGATAATTAACCCGTTTTATCAAAGCTAATATTTGTAATGCTTCTTTTTTTTTTCTTTCATTATAGAATAAATGGCTCACAATTTCTAACTTTGAAATGATGAAACTGTAGAAAGTGTTTGAAAATTATATACATATTATATGAACCAAATAATTCTATGTATATTTTTTAAACATTACACTAACTACCCAGTTTGTTTGATTACAACGTATCTACTCCGCTTAATGGTAATATGTTAATGTCACCGTAAAACAAAATATTAAAGGAGAGCCTTAGTCACCCCGAGCTACGGCTCTCACCTAAACTTACCCAAAGGAGGGGCAAGGATGTAAGAATCCGGACGCGCCTCCTACAGGAAAAAAAAAAAGGAGAGCCTCAGTTATACTGACTGAGATATAATGAAAATTAATATTAACAGGTGTTATATCCTAAGCGTGACTAACAAATGATAATATTAAAACAATAATTACCATAAATATTTTAATGTTAATGCTTAAAAATAAAATATTGTCATTAATATAAATACAAATAAAAAAGAGGATGATAATCACAAACACGTTTATTTTGTATGTAACATAAAACTTTGTAACGATTCATTTTAGGCTTTTGGCACGCTGAATGATTTAGAAATCCTAATTTGGAACACTGTTAGCAAAAGGTTGCCGACCCCTGTACTAAACTATCTGATTCTCTTATCTTTTCTTATTCGGTATGTTAAAAAAAATGCGATAAAATAGTTACGCGGAATAGATACGTAGTAATCATACAAATTGAGTAGTTAATGTAATATTTAAAAAAAATACACATGAATTCTTTAGTCATACAATAGTTAGGTAGTTTTGAAATATTTTTTATAGTTTGACCATTTGAAAGTTCTCCATTGTAAGTCATTTATTCTTTTATAAAAGAAACATATTAGAAATATTAGCCGAAATAAAACGGGTTCATTATCTGCCTTTAATTTAAAAACCCGTTTTCCCATTTGATTCAATAGTTCTTATAAGTCTACAGACGTTCCTTCTAGATAGGATATTATTACGTCCACTAGGCCCAAAACTCCTGCAGGGCGACAGGGATTCGTCGGTGGCAGGGATAGAACCCGCGACGTGTCAGTTGGTTTTTGGTTGACAGTCCGGTGAACTAACCGCTGGACCAGCCGGCTTCACTATAGTGATGCCAATCAAGTTATGTTTCGTAATATTACAAATATTACTGACTAGTTATTATTTCTTCGATTAAATCCAACATTATGGTCTTCATTACAAAATTTAATTATTAGAGAATTAAAATTAATTTACGTTAAACAGTTGTAAATAAACATTTCCTGCATAAATTGTTTGTCCATTTAAGAAGTTTTTCATTTAAATGTTTAAAATTCAACTTGCTGCATTTTAAAAGTCGCCAATATCCCAACACTTAAAACAAAAAAATCTACATCCAAGAAGGTTGTAGTAAGATCAAACCAATTAGGCTTGATGTGGTATGAAAAAATGGTTAGAAAACTCCGCTTTGAGAGCTTTGATGTACTTCTGAAAAAGCCCAACTATCTATCTTAATACTTGCCCTAATTTAGGGATGTGCAGGTAGGTAAATGTTTTAAAATTGATTTCACGCCAAGATATCTCCAGTTTCATTGCAAATTTATTCCAGTGGTTTTTGAATATGCAAGTTCAACTCACTGAAATATGTCATTCAGAAACATGGGCTTCAACAGTCAAAGTTTTCCTCATTCAGAACCGGAAAATATTGTGTTTTTTTCATCAATAAAAAACACCTCTTGAGGTCTCTGGCGTGCCATTGAAAATCTATCTGCTTGTCAAGTTTGGCACGCGTGCATTAGGTTGCCGACCATTGCTTTAGTTGATGCGTCTATACAGAAGATGCATAGGCCTATACTAGTATAGATCTAACTAAGGTTAGAATTTTAACCTTATGTTCTTACTAAAATTGTAAAAAATTGGGGGAGATAAATCCTGTTCTATGTCTCTTGTTAGTAAATCACGATTGTCTGACGTTTAAAATGTATCCTCTTTTTGCTTTCATGGCTCAGTACCGGGGAAACGCTGCTTTAAGCGATTGTTGGCTGCGAGTCCTCGTTTGCTTCTTCATTATTGAAAGTATTTCAAAATTGATTAACTTTATAATTTTAATATTTATCATAAATTAGTCGAACTTAGGGATGTAAAATAAAAACCTGATTTCAAACTTAAAACCGATTTTCGGTTTTGTTGGAAGTTTGGGAGAGAAATTATTTAAATACGGTATGCTGAAAGACGGAATTTATGTAATCAATTCAAATTTCCATTTAGTTGTATCAATAAAGCAATCTTATTAATTTTTGTACTCGAAGAAGTATTTTAAAACCATATTTGATTGGCACAAAACAATTCCTTAACATTTAATGCTTTGCAAAGGCTAATTTGTCATGGGCGACTCTAAGTCTAGGCCTATTGTTTTTTTTTCAAATCCCGAATATTGCTTGCAATACACAGACAACAACAAATGCAGATGTTAACTTTGTCGAACTTATGACTTAATTTAGTGTCATCGAAAATGCACATAGGCTACATGTATATTCCCAAGCTGAAAGCAATAGCTTGCTTCGAAGTAATCAAAATGTGTCATTTCAGAACAAAAGACAAGAAAAAAAAATTCATGTAAAAATTAACAGAAAAAAAGGGCACACATGTAATTTGAAAATATTCAATTTAACATAAATTTGAACTGCAAGAAATATGCAACATTGGTACATGGATGTAGTCGGGAGCCAACAAGGGGATTGGGTGTAAGGGTCAACGAAATTACATAAGTATGAATTTTACAAGTTTTTGTAGAATGCAATTTTGTTGACTATTCCGACATTATGTTCCATGTAGGGCCGATAAATTAAAGTAGTCATATTAACAAAATACAATTGGATTGTGTGTCTAGCATAATGCGCTGCAAACACTAGAAACTGGGAAAATTAAATCTTTAATGACTTTGAGCCTCTTGCATGCAGTCCAGCGCTATTTAACTGATTGACCACTTCACGAAAACCTAGATATTATTTGCCACGGATGATAACAAGGCAATGTATTTTATTAAGTAAATCTAAGGGATTTGATTGGGTTACTTTTTTTTATTCCTATTAGACTCTCATTCTCACTTAGGGTTTCAGTCCAATTACGTTGATTAAATGGGAATTCACAGCTTTTGGTTTCTTTCTAAAAGTGAATTATCAAACTCCAAACCAGTCGCTCTATCTTCACTATATAGCCTTCACACATCACACTGTATTATATCATAGTGATATTTTATTTACTAATACATTATTTTATTAACTTTTTTGTTGCTATGTAACATTAGGTAGTGAAACTTAGGATTGGTTTACTTAGTACTACCGCGTTCCCATTCAATATATACTACTAATAATATGGTGACTAATATATTGATTCTATACACGCTATTAAATTTAGCATGCCCAGTGCGCTCTTGGAATAAATTGCAGTGGCAGTTGTGTTGGTATGTAAGGCACACATCCACTAGCCAAAGAGGAAAGTCTTTAAGCTCTTTATAAAAGACTCTTTTGTCTCAGATTCTCTCACTAGTATATCGTAGTAAGCATTGCTTTATACTTTTATGTTCCATAATTTACATGATCAATATTGTGTTCTATTTTAATTTATTAATACTGTTCCTTATTTTACATTTTAGCTTTTTTTAAAACTCCCTTAACCGTTATGGTCGTCGGGAGGGGAGGGGGGGGGGGGCTAATGTATACCTCGTTTCCACTTAGACCTTTCTGTGGGCTTGGTAGACTTAATGGCGCCCATCTCCTCTCCAATTTTACATTTACTGATTAATAAATATTTTCTTTGAAACTTTAAGCATCTGTGTAGTTATACTTACGCAGTAAGGTAAACAAAAGGTACACAATTATAATGGACGGATAGTTGTAGCCAGGACATTGCAAGGACCCCTAAAGACGTGAAAGTACTAATAGACGTTATTAGCCTCACCCTTTTGTAAACGTAATTCGATTCATAAACATTAATAAGACGTAAAATACAATGGTATGGTAATCAAATACAACTTAGACTAATTAGAAGTAAATTTTATTTTTGTATTCTTCCATTAGTTGTATTTGAACAGGGTAATTTGTCAATAATTTAATTTGAATTTTGCAAATCCTGGTATAGCGGCACCATTTGCAGTATTGTACCTAATGGGCTATGAACCTTAGTAAAATCTTGCTATATTCTGTGGGCCACCTTTCCTTGATAGCCTATAGACCTCTACTGGTTAGTTCAAGCCCTGTTGTATCCCAAATTTGAATACAATGTTAACATTATGAAAATCTAAACATTAGCAACATTATTAGTTCAGGTGCTGATGTTTGATGTATAATTTTTTTTGGACGAAATGTTTACTAAATGAAACAATTAGAGGTAAAGATAAGCATTTCAAGATAAGTACAATACAATAAAATAAACAGCATTGTATATGTAAAATATGTTCAAGTTTATTTGTTTCATGCAACGATCCCAACAACTGTGATTGGAATGTACAATGTAAATAAAAACACTCAAATACAAGTTATACTGACATATATACAATAATGCCTGTCATGTAAACCCTTGCTTCTGGTCGATATGTTTTGTTATGTCTGGTGCTCACATACAGTTTGATCTACATTTATATACAACGATATATTGAGTTTGATATATGATGTCAATATGTTATACTGTAAGTCAGATGATCCTCAACTTATTTTACTTCCCATACCCGTTGATAAGGCCTCCATTGTTATTCATACACACCCCACCTCTCCTAACCTATCATAAGCTCATTTACCCACCAGCAAATAGTTTTAATGCTAATCCTAGGGCATGTCCTTTGTGTATTACCATGGGTACGAATCATAGTTTGTTTGAGAAGCCCTGATCTAGTTTGTGAATGCCTAGAAAGTAAATGATAACGTAAATGTACAACAAAATCTAATTAAAAAAAAAAGCATTAATGAATACAGCAGCTATTCCATTATGATTATTATCAAAAGGCAGATAATTATTTCCATTTCCATGCATTTAATAAAGTTTATACACAGTTCACTTTAAGATGCCGACAGAAAGTTCTTATGCTGGCATTAAAAGAAATGGTTCCCATCCACCATTAGGGGCATTAAGGATGTCCAGAGTTACTGTGGCCCCTCTTGTGCTGGATCCTGGTTGGGGATTAAGATGTTCAGGCCGTCTTGACCCGGCTGCGTCTCAGGAGCCTGGGGGGCCTTGATCAGGGGCACCTGCGCCTGCGGGGGCAGAGGCTGTGGGGCTTGCTGCACTTGGCCGGGAACGAACTGTCCAGGCAACTGTCCAGGCAACTGTCCGGGGAACTGTCCAGGGAACTGTCCTGGAGCACCGACGTTGAATGGTGGCTGCTGTTGCTGAACCAGACCAGTCCTAGTGTGAGTGTTTAGTAGAGATGGAACCTGGAGAGGAAAAATATGATCATGAACATTGTCTTTTAGATACATACTATAGTAGAACAACAGATCCACACACATGAGTTTAAAGAATTCTGACTTAATATTAATTATAATATACCGTATATACTCGCGTATGGGTCGCACTTTTTTTTTAAAACAAAAAAGTTCGATAACAAATAGTCTATCTGGAAAAATAGAGTAAAAACTTTATAAAACTTTCGAGTCAAGATTAGGGATGCGACTTATATGCGGGTCAATGACAACATATAAGAAAAAATATCCTAAACTAAGGGTGCGACTTATACACCGTTGCGACTTATACGCGAGTATAAACGGTAGTTCAAAATGGGTTACGGTGGGCTAGCTTTAGATACTTGGAATATTTCCGAAGGTCTCCAGATGCTGGTACAAAATTAAAAGCAAAAAGCTGAGATAATGTTAAGGAATCTGTTAGGAATGGGGGATTCTATCCAGCCAGGATGGGCTTAAGGTGGCACGATACCTTTTCAGAAATTACCAGACACCTTCCTACCCTTCCCTTCCCGGGTTTCCCGTCAATTAGAAAATCTGGGTATGTTGTTATAGACGTTTCGTATTTATTTGTATGTTGTTTTTTTACCGGACACTGCGCTGGAATATCGGACTGCCCAGTTCAAAACCTGGCAACCCTTGGTGTGTTCCGACCACCAGTAATTAACCTTAGTAGAGAACGTATTAGCATTATTGCGTTGTGCTGACCACACACGTCCTTTGTATACCTCGGTCTCTCTAGCTTTCCTATTTTCAGTATAGTACTTTACTCTTATTGAACAGCTTTCGCCTTAGATCTAACAACAAGCATTAACAAGGTTTCAACACACAAATAAAGACACTTTGTTTTACATAGGTCAGTAAAATAGCTGAAGCTGAACAAAGTTGCGATCATTGTTTACCAAACCGACATACTTACAAAACACACACATACACACACATACACACGCACACACACCGACACAAGACCCCAAAAACGCTTACCTGGTTTGGAAAGCCACGGTTGTTTGTTTGAGGCACTCGTGCATTGATACCGGTTATTTGCAGAGTGGTTGGGTCAACACCTTGTGGGACTTGAACCACTCGGATCTCTATCTCTCTCTCTTGTTGGTTCTGACAAAATGTTTGCACATTGATTTACAGTTGAAAGGTTTTTTAGGCAAGTCGAACAGTTAATTGCTAAATATTTACAACACCAACATAAAGTTTTTGGTACATTACGCAAAAAAAAAAAACTGTACGTCAAGTTACACAAGTCAAGGCTGTTTTTTATATAGACTGTAATTGCCTAATCACGCATATAATTAATAATGTCAAGTACATTATATTGTTTAGTATAGAGATGTCCAAAAGAAGAGCACTGACAAATTATGTGCAGGAGTAAGGGAAATATATGAGAGTAAAACAAATCTACAATTTACTCATTTCTATAGCTGTAATTATGAACAGTAGTCAGTTAATCTCAAATGCGCTTTACATTAACCCTATTATTTTAAACAAATAAGAAAGAAAATGTTTTCAATCCTGATTTATAAACTGTCAATATTGTCCACCTGTTTAATGGTGTTTGGGTATTCATTTCACCACTGAGGTTTTACAGCACTGTAAAAGCGTAATTTTTTTTTCTTTTTACTGTTGAAGCCCTTGAAGGCTTTTATACACGATGGTCAAAACTATATCAATCTTTACCAAACAATTCACTTTTACAGAGCTGGCCAGTTTAAAAAAAGTAAATTGGACAAAAACAACATAAACTACACACAGCTGGTCAGCTACATACCTGACCAGGTGGACGTAAGTAGGAAGGTACAGCTGGAGCTTGGAATCTCTGTAGCTGGAGTGGACAATCAATATCACGGTCAGCTCTAGAAGATAAAAAAGCAAAAAAATCCAAAAATTCTTTCAATACAAGTAACACATAACACAAATAAACTTTAATTTAAAAACTGTTTTAAAAACTTAAAATAATGTCCTTGTTTATCTTTATAAGCTTTTTATTATTTGAAAATAAATCTAGATATCTATAATTTAGAAAACGTGTGAATATAAAATATTTGAAATTCAATTAAGACATGGCTAGGAAAAGGTAAGTGACAAAATTTTAATTTGATTGGGATTAACATTTTTACTAATCCTGCTTAAAATTTTGCTAATAATTTGCATATGTCTTTATGTTCCCAGTTTAGAGATTTTCAAAGAGGCATGTAATAATAAATTAAGGAAATGAATGTTGATATTTATTTAGCTTTAAATCTATGTTAAAACTTTTTTTTAACATACATAGTTCATAAAGTTTCACGTATTAACAACACATTCAAGAAAAAAATTAATGTTCAGACTTAAAATATAGTGACATATGAAATTGAGACGCATACCAAATAGAGAAATGCAGAATATTTATTTCATTGAATAAAATACAGAACATAGATTATATAGATTGTAGATGATATTTACAGAGTGAAGTTAATACAGAAAAAAAATAGATAAGTACGTAATAAATGCAATTATTATTTACTACAAGGAAGTCTAAATGAAAAAAGGAAATCTGATTTAAAAAGGGTGAGATAGTTAATTATGGAGAGCTTGGTGAGTGTCAACATTAAAGTCACATCTGGCACAAAAAACCCACAGAGAAATTTAGTTTCGATTTGTAATTTCGATGAAAAGAACCTCTCCTATTACCTGCATCTCGCTTTATCGAAATCAAAAGCCTGTCCCATGGGACATCTGAGACTGTACTGACGTCCTCTGTAGCACCGGAAGAATGCCGTGCAGGTTTCTGATGCTGGGTTCGGTATGTCTTCAAGAGCATTGCCGCACCCAGTGCCGTAAGATGCCTGGCCCAGAGCGCCGGACACCATCAGGACCACAGCTAGTTAGAATAATACATTGCATTATATTAGGCATCACAAGAACCGCAGCTAGTTAGAATAATACATTGCATTGTATTAGACATCACAAGAACCGCAGCAAAATTGAATTGTATAATGCACTGTATAAAATAACCTAGAGGACCACAGCTTGATAGAATATAAAAGTGCACTTAATTAGACGCCATGTAGACCACAGCGAGATTAGAATTGTGCAGTATATTGTATCACAGATCACAAGGACCGCAGCAAAATTGAATTGTATAATTCACTGTATAAAACACATAGAGGACCACAGCTTTATAGAATTAAATAGCGCACTGTATTAGACGCCGTGTAGACCACAGCGAGATTAGAATTGTGCACAGTGCCGTTGCAAGGGATTTTGGGGGCCAGGGGGCTTGGCCTCTTTAGAGCCCTTGCATTTTGACATTCGACATTATGACATGAGAAAAAAACAATTCGGACACTCATTTGGGGGCAAGAAAGGGCCCGGAGGGGGGGGACTTTCGAATTTGGACCGCCCCCCTCCCCTTCCCCTAGCTACGCCACTGATTGTGCAGTATATTGTATTAAACCTCAAGAGGACCACAGCTAAGTTTAATTTTATAGCAAAATAAATTGGATTCATCCAGCAGAAATGTTCCCGTCTACGTAACAAAAAAATCAAGTGGAGTAGAGGTAAGACATACCCACATTTATATTACGCCTCGACAGTAAAGAGATAAACCCACTAAATCAGTTCTATAGTTTTCTATAGAAGTTAATTATTTAGTTATTGTGACTGGCTCGTAGACATTTAGGCCTATGAGCCACGATAATATTTAGAATCGAGAATAAACACAAGCTTTTTTAAATGACAAAATATTCATCCAAAACCGGAGATAAAATGCTATTTCTTACTGACAAAATGTTGCGAGTTTTCTTGTTAACAACTACCCGAAAGTTAAAGCAAGGTAGCTATGTCAATTTTTTTCTTTCTGAAATTATTCAACATCATACTCACCGAAGAGGAATACAAGTTGAGATGCCATGTTAACTCAAATATCTTCCAACAGCGAATGTTCCGTTAACCACGCAGAGGGCAGAATTTATAGTGGTTTGAGGAACAATTCTATTCATATTCAGCCATTGTTTGCTTATATTGAAGAACTTTTTTTTTGGTCAATGGAGAATCGTGATCAAACTGAAACATAAGCAAATTGGGACCACACCAAAAAAATTGTATTGCTGTCAAGTGTTTAGAAGTATACAAGTTCACAGATAGGAACAGTTAACCAACAAAACAAATGACTCTGTAAGAACACTGCAACAAAAAGTAAAGTTTGCTACATAGAAAAATGTACAATAAATGTTGACTTTAAAAGTAAACTTTCTTATTATAATGAAAGCAAAAAGGTAGTCAAGAACAATTTGTAAGAGACGTAGTATTGAAGTAGTTTTTTTTAACAGTTTCACTACCAATGTGT